>JBBGZY010000865.1:2040000-2397500 GCA_037952925.1 Lithobates clamitans
GCTCCCCTGCAGTCTCAGTGTGATATCCCGAGTGCTTTCACACTGAGGCGATGCGCTGGCAGGATGTAAAAAAAAAGTCCTGCAAACGGCATCTTTGGAGCGGTGTATACCGCTTCTCCACCACTCCTGCCCATTAAAATGAATGCGCACCGCTGCCGAAGCGCCTGCAAAGCGTTTTGGCAGCGGCGCTTCAGGGGCGCATTTATCCCCTTCCTCGGCCGCTAGCAGCCGAATAGCGCCTCTAAAATGACGGTAAAGCGTTTTACCGTCAACGCTCCAGTGTGAAAGCAGCCTTAAGTAATACAGAAATTTTTTTTCATTTAAACATTAAACAAAACAAACCTTCAATCAGTTCACTTGTATGTAGAATTTAGAAAAAAAAAACAAAAAAAAAACCCACTATCTTAAATAATAAATACACAAAAACAGGTAATCAAAACTTTTGGACGAAAAAAAATGGGCTAACTTTACTGCTTAGGTTTTTTTTAAATTCATTACTGTATTTTTTTTTTTTTAAATTGCGTTTGAAAGACCGCTGCGCAAATACCGTGTGACATAAAATATTGCAACAATCACCATTTTATTCCCTAGGGTCTCTGCTAAAAAAAATATATATGTTTGGGGGTTCTAAGTGATTTTCTAGCAGAAAATACAGGATTTTTACTTGTAAGCAACAAGTGTCAGAAAAGATTTAGTCTTTAAATGGTTAAACTGAGAATTCCTACACGGAGTTCAGTCTATTGATAAAAAGAACCTGAAAGATACAAATGTATCTTCTTATCAGACTTGGCAGGCTGCCCAGAGGAGGGGAGAAGGAAACTTCACAGATAACTTAGGGAAACTTGCATTAACTTCTATTACAGAAGTCATTTGCAAGTCACGGCTGAAGTTATAATCGGCCTTTTTTATCAGCACAATCGGCCGATGCCGATTAAGTAAAAAACGCCAAATATCGGCCGATATATCGGCCGGCCGATATATCGGTCGACCTCTAGTCAGCACCCTCCACACCCTCCGGCAATCCTACAAACCGTAGGTTGCACCTCCTCAGACGGTTTTCCATGTCGTCCTGCTTCATAAGTACCGTGTTCAGCTGGTGTTGTAATCTTTCCGTTGTTGTCTGTAGTGGCGGTATGTCGTCCTCCACCTGGCTGATTCGCGTCTCCGTTTCAGTAACCCGTTCTCTTAGTTTCTGCAGGTCTTGTCGGATTAACGACACATCCACCTTCACCTCCTCTATCTTACAAGTGAGGGTGCTCTTACAGTCAGAGATTGCTTCCAGGACGCGGGCAGTGTCATCTGCTGCTGAGTCCGACGGAGCTGGTTGATCGGCGCCATTTTCCTCCGCGGCCGTCCTATCTTGTAGGCGGTATTTCGCAAGTTTAGCGGCCGTGTCCGTAGCTTTTTTTGGGGGAGACATCCTCTCTGTACTTTCCCACTGCTGGCAGTTTGAATAAATCGGTGTTTGCGGTGTTTAATACCCCAGGAATGACGGATACGGATTTTGGGTAGGCGGAGCTCTCAGTCAGTGTCCCTCACGCCATGCCGGTCCAGGCCACGCCCCATGACAGCAGCTTTTTACCACGTGATCGACTGTGTCCAATCACAGCTGCTCACGATGTAAAACACATTTGCCGGTTATCGGCATTCTCTTCCTCACGCTGTCACAGTGCGAGAAGAGAGCCGATAACCGGCTAGTGTGAAAGGGGACCTATGCACAGATAATCTGGGCACTGATCAGCGTCCTGCTTATTAGTGCAGCCTCAACAGTGGCAAGCAGTGCCGCCTATTAGAGCACATCAGCAAATGAGAAAGATTACCTGTTTGCAAAATTTTATAAACAGAAATGAAGAAAAATTTTGGGTAACGTTGCATGACCGTGCAATTGTCATTTAAATTGCGACAGTGCTGAAAGCTGAGAATTGGCCTGGGCAAGATGGGGGTAAAAGTGCCAGGTAGGCAAGTGGTTAAACAACCTGACAGTCTTCTGCCTCTCAGGGCTTGGATTGTTCCTGGTTCTGAGTACTTGTTGCAGCCATTAACAGGAGTACCATTCCCTGTGTTTTAGGTTTTAGAGATTATATTATGGAGAATACTGGAACAAAATAACATACCAAGGAAGCCAGGGACTGACTCCTGTACTTTTAATATCCAAAATATCACTTTTGGGTGGACATATCCTTTAATAAATACAGTTTAGAAGACCATTTTCTAAATACAGGTAGCTATAATTTTTTTTTTTTTTTTTTTAAGGAGAAAAACTATTACATTAATCTGCAAATTACATATTAGAAAACCCTCCCTATACCAACTTCTAAATAAATGCATGCCATTTACTTCAATTTTTTTCTTTCGTTAAAGCGGAACACTCACCTCAGCTCCATCAATGCGGCGTCCTTGAACTCCGGACAACGTTTACTGAGAGGATTCGGCATTGCCAAATTTGTACAGTGTGCTAATTGTGCGCAGCTTACTGTACAAGGACGGACAGGCAGTTAAGTAGCGTTAATGCAAAGAGACAAAGCATGCCTCTTCTGCATTAAAAATCCTGCCTATCCGCCAAATTTTATTTACATACAGTGCATCCGGAAAGTATTCACAGCACTTCACTTTTTCCACATTTTGTTATGTTACAGCCTTATTCCAAAATGGATTAAATTCATTATTGTCCTTAAAATTCTACAAACAATACCCCATAATGACAACGTGAAAGAAGTTTATTTGAAATGTATGCATTTTTTTTTTTTTTTTAACCATTTCACCCCCAGAAGATTTGGCTGCTCAATGATTGAGTCACTTTTTGGCTGCTCAATAATTGGCTGCTCAATGATTGAGTTCACTTTTTACAATTTGGCACTGCTTTAACTAGTAATTAAGCGGTTATGCAATGTTGTACCCAAACAAAATTTGCGTCCTTTTTTTCCCACACAAATGGAGCTTTTTGATGGCATTTGATTGCCTCTGCGATTTTTATTTTTAGCAATATAATAACAAAAAAAAAAAAAAAAAAAAAACACCACCACACGAAAAAAGTTTTGAAAAAATAAATAATCCAATAAACTCAATTTTAGTCATACATTTAGGCCAAAATGTATTCAGCCACATGTCTTTGGTAAAATAAGAAAAAAAAAAAAAAAAAAAAAAAAAAAAAATCAATAAGCGTATATCTATTGGTTTGCGCAAACGTCATAGCGTCTACAAACTACGGTACATTTATGCAACTTTTAGTGTATGACTACCTATCTCATTTCTTGAGGTGCTAACATAGCAGGGCAGTACAAACCCCCCCCCCCCCCCCCCAAATGACCCCATTTTGGAAAGTAGACACCAAGGAAATTGCTGAGAGGCATGTTGAGCCCATTGAATGTTTTTTTGTCACAGGTGAGTGAAAAATTACCACAAAAAAAAAAAAAAAAAAAAAAAAAAAAAAAAAAAGGACAGTTGTCACTAAATATATTGCTCACACATGCCATGGTTATAAGTGGAATTACACCGCAAAATACATTCTGCTACTTCTCCTGAATATGGGGATACCACATGTGTGAGACTTTTTGGGAGCCTAGCCACATACAGGACCCCAAAGAGGGCGTAAATTTTTGATTTCACTTCTCACTACCCATCAGTTTCGAAGGCCATAAAATGCCAAGATAGCAAAACCCCCCCCCCCCCAAATGACCCCATTTTGGAAAGTAGACACCTCAAGCTATTTGCCGAGAGGCATGTTGAGTATTTTGCAGATCTCGCTTTGTCACAAAGTTTGTTTTTTGTAAAAAAAAAAAAATTGGTTTCTCTTTATTTTCAAAAACAAATGAGAGCTGCAAAATACTCACCATGCCTCTTGGAAAGTAGACACCAAGGTATTTGCTAAGAGGCATGGTGAGTATTTTGCAGCTCTCATTTGTTTTTGATTTGTTTTTTTTTTGTTGTTATTTTTTTTTATTTTTTTTTTACAAAAAACAAAAAACTGTGATAAAAAGAGAGATCTGCAAAATACTCAACATGCCTCTCGGAAAATAGCTTGGGGTGTCTACTTTCCAAAATGAGGTCATTTGTGGGGGCTTTGTGCCATCTTGACATTGCAGGGCCTTCGTAACTGTGACAGGTGGTGAGGAAGTGAAATAACCATTTTACGCCCTTAGAAATCCTGAAGGGCGGTGCTTGGTTTTCAGGGTCCTGTACGTGGCTAGGCTCCCAAAAAGTCTCACAAGTGGTATGCCCATACTCAGGAGAAGCAGCAGAATGTAATTTGGGGTATAATTCCACATATGCCCATGGCATGTTTGAGCAATATATCATTTAGTGACAACTTTTTTTTTTTTTTTTGCACAAAAAGTTTGTAATTTTCCCGAAACTTGTGGCAAATATAAAATATTCCATGGACTCAACATGCCTATTAGCAAATAGCTTGGGGTGTCTACTTTCCAAAAGGGGTAATTTAGGGGGAGTTTTGTCCTGGCATTTTATGCACAACATTAGAAGCTTATGTCACATATCATCCACTCTAACCACTTGCAGACAAAGCCCTTTGACACTTTGTTTACATGAAAAAAAATTATTTTCTGCTAGAAAATTACTTTGAACCCCCAAACATATTTTTTAAAGCAAAGGCCCTGCAGATTAAAATGGTGGGGGTGCAATTTTTTTCACACAGTATTTGCGCAGCGATTTTTCAAACACTATTTTTTTGCTAAAAAACACTTAATTTTAATGCACTAAAACACACTATATTGCTCAAATGTTTGATGAAATAAAAAAATAAAAAAATAAAAAATAAATAATGATGATGCTGAGTAAATGGATACCAAACACGACATGCTTTAAAATTGTGCACAAACGTGCAGCAGGGACAAACTACATAGATTTTTAAAAACTTTTAAAATCTTTTACAGGTTACCACTTTAGATTTGAAGAGGTCTACTGCTAAAATTACTGCCCATGATCTGACCTTCATGGTGATACCTCACATGCATGGTGCAGTAACTGTTTACATATGAAACCCGACCTACACTTGCGTTCGCCTTTGCTTGTGAGCACAGGGGGACAGGGGTGCTTTTTTTTATCATTATTTTTTTTTTCTTTTATTTTTAAACAGTTAATTTTTTATTGTTATTTTAGAGAATGTAAATATCCCCTATGATGATAGCAATAGGTAGTGACAGGCACTCAAAAAAAAAAAAAAAAAATTGCGGTCTATTAGACCCTAGATCTTTCCTCTGCACTCAAAGCATCTGACCTCACCAATATCGGTGTGATAAAATGCTTTCCCAATTGCGATGTTTACATCTGGCAAATCGCAAGTCATGAAATGCTCGTAGCTTCCGGTATCTTAGGCCATAGAGATGATTGGAGCCGCTCTGGTCTCCGATCAGGTCTCTGATCAGCTCTATGGTCAGCTGGCGGAACCACCGGCTGAATTTTCAGGCTCCCTGTTGGGACAGGAGAGCCCGAGAAAACCATGGAAGATGGTGGGGGGGGGGGGGGGGGAATGTTCCCTCCCACTGTTTGTAAAAGCAATCTAGAGGCTAATTAGCCACTAGGATTGTTTTTACATGAAAGCCGACCGCTGGCTGAAAAGAATACCAAGATGATACCTAAACCTGCAGGCATCATTGTGGTATAACCACTCAAAGTCCAGCAACATACCAGTACGTTGCTGGTCCTTGTTGGGCATATATTGTAATGTTCTTTTTTTCATGCAGCCCATGCCCATTAGACTACCGTCTTTCATCCACCCACTTCTAATGATGGGCATACATGCACCTGTTTTTTTTTTTTTGTTTTTATAACCGTGGTGGTGAAATCACCTCCTATAGCGCTGGAGTCGCTGATTTACGTATCATGAGAGCAAATGCTGCTGCTGTCAAGATAAATAAACCTGTGCTGCAGCTGAATGGCGTACCTGCTAAGCAAATGGTCAATAATAAAACAAAGTAACATTACAATATAACAGTAATGGGAGGTTCCTCCCAGGACCTTCTGCTCTCTAGCTCCCTCATCACCTCCTCCCATATCCGCCTCCAGGACTTCTCCCGAGCCTCGCCCATCCTCTGGAATTCCCTACCCCAATCTGTCAGACTGTCTCCAAATTTATCCACATTTAGGCAATCCCTGAAAACTTTCCTCTTCAGAGAAGCCTATCCTGCCTCCATCTAACAACTGAACTATTTTCTCCATTAGCTCATCCCCCACAGCTATTACCCTTTTGTATAACTTGACCCTCCCTCCTAGATTGTAAGCTCTAACAAGCAGGGCCCTCTGATTCCTCCTGTATTGAATTGTATTGTACTTGTACTGTCCTCCCTAATGTTGTAAATCGCTGCGTAAACTGTTGGCGCTATATAAATCCTGTATAATAATAATAACAGTAAGACATACTATACCTGCAAAGCAAATACAATAAAACAGTAAAAATAAAAAAAACATTACAGTTCTAAAATACAGGAACAATAGAGATTGAACAATAGAGCGCGAACATAAGAGGGTCTCTCGAAATGTGATATCTCATCTTTCGAAACCCTGTTAGTGTGCCCTAGGACTGTGTAGTGCTATACCCTACGCTAATACTCCACTAGTGTGTGGTAGCGTTTGAAATAGTCACTGATGCAGAGACCAGGTTGGTCAGGACAGAAGGGACAAAAAGCGTGTGTCACGCCTAAATCCACGTTTTCTGCAAACACAACATCTTCTTTAGGGGGTGTTCTTTGGGCAGGGGTACCAGGGAGGACATACGGAAAATGCCTCTCATGCAGCCGATTCACTGCATTTGCGTTGGGAAGGTGGGCCATAGTCCTGTCTGGAAACAGAAGGGCTGTGACGAGCTCTTCCTGGAATCGTAGGAAGGATTGAGTTTGTCCTGAAGCTTTGTATAGCACAAAAGCATTCAGCAGAGCCAATTAGAATAAATATACAGACACTTTTATACCAGCGTCTGGCCTTACAGGCAATTAGGTACGGCGCCAACAACTGGTCATTGAGGTCCACCCCTCCCATGTTAAGGTTGTATTCGTGGACACAGATGTTTCTCCACAACACCAGTCGCCATAGGAATTTAGACTGTCGTATCTGTATGAAGGGAGGACAGAACGAAAACATTCCGTGAATCCCTCCACTTCACTGCTAATTATTACATCTCAAGCAGGCTCTCCCCCCGTCTAAGTCGGGACTCTACAAGCCTTTGAGGGAAGCCCCGGCGATTAGATCGCAGGGTGCCACATGTGCCAATTCCACAAATCAAAAAGTTGACTAAAAAGTGGCACGCTTGTGTAATAATTGTCCACGTACAAGTGGTACCCCTTTTCTGAATAAGGGTGACACCAAGTCCCACACAATCTTACCAGCACTCCCTATGTAGTCTGGGCAGTTCTCCGGCTCTACGGATCTCTTCCCTTGTAAACCATAAAACTATATGTATATCCTGTTGCCCTGACAGAGCTTATACATCTTGACCCCATATCTGGCACGCTTGCTGGGAAGATACTGTTTAATAGACAAGCGGCCAGAAAACGTAATCAGGGACTCATCAACGCAGACAACTTGGTCGAGAGTAAACAAGGCTGCAAACTGCTGGTTGAAGTGGTTTACAAGGGGCCAAATTTTGTGGAGCCGATTGTATCCAGGGTTACCCCAAGGACAACAGAGTTCATTGTCATTGAAATGCATGAACCGCAAGATCTGCTCGTATCGTGTCCTGGTCATGGAGGCAGAGAACATGGGCATACGGTGAACTGTGTCAGTGGACCGCAACTCACTCTTTTTAGTAATGCCCATGAGGGGGGAAAAGGCCCAGGAAGGTCTTAAATTCGGAGACCGTAATAGGTCTCCAATGTCTGGCAAGGATCAACTGGGGATTAGCGGCCATGAATTGACCAGCATACAAATTGCTTTGGTCCACAATAGATCTATAGAGATCTTCCGTGAAAAACAGCGAATACAAATCAAGCGACGTAAAATCAACTGTTTCCACCTGAATTCCGGGTTGGCCAGTAAATGGGGGGGGGGGGGGGGGGGGGGGGAGTACGGGTGCTGCAGAAGTGGTGGGCTCCCAATTCAGATTGGCAAATGCAGCAGGAAGGACACTATGGGCTCGTCGGGCCTGCGTTTGTCGTCTTCTTGGTGGCTGCGGGACACTAGTTGTGCTAGCCACCTCACCAGCTTGAACTGCACTTATGGGACTCGCCACGTCACCACGTGATACTGCAGTGCTGGTTTGACTACGACCAGGATGTACTAGACCGCTGGTTCTTGCCAGTTCACCAGAAGGATGAGCAGCACCAGTATTGGCTCTCTGCTCCATACGGGAGCCTGGCGGTTCTTGCACCTCAACAACAGCAGAAGAATGGGGTTGGGTACTTCTGACCTTGGCAGGGACCACTACTCCATCGTCAGAGCCATCTGTCAGGGTGCCGCTGCTGTCTACTGGTTCGTATTCTGAGCCAGAATCAGACAGATGGGTGACTCATCTGTCAAGCTCAGAAACGTGTAGGCCTCTTCACTAGTGTACCTTCGATTGGACATTCATTTTGACCTCTAAAATTTACTGGTACACTAGGGAGACTCACAGGAGAAAAACCATTTAAAAAAATAAAAAATGGCACCTGTCAGCGACTGCTTCAAATGCTACCAACAAAAACTGTTAGCGTTCGCAGTGATCAGGCCTGCAGCGAATGCTGCAGTTATGTGTTTAAGTGACAGTGATCGATTGATACTGCAATTGGGTGGGCTGGGTTGGGTGGAGGGGCTAAACACAGGTGCTAGCAGGTATCTGGGATGATCCCGCCAACACTGCGTTTTTTGGGTACCCTAAACTAGTATAGATCTGATCAGATCTTTATCCGTTCAGACACTATACTACTAAGGGAGGTGTATGGTGCGTGCATGGGTGTTAGCGCTACTGGCACTAATCTGATGCTGCCTGGGGCGACGCAGACCCTAACCCGCTAGGTGATCAGGGGGTTAAACTTATTTAGGTAATATACGGCGGGTGCCCTGACGCCATAAAAAGAAAAAAAAAACCTAGCGTCACCCGTGACACTAATACAGTGATCACTGGTGACAGAGTGTGATCAAGGGGTTAAACCTTTATTAGGGGGGGTTTAGGGAGGTCCCTAGACCTATCTGGGCCTACCACTAAAGTACCAACACTAATTTTTGTCACAAATGACACCAGTACAGTGATAAAAAAAAAATATATGAACACTGCACTGGGCAGGGAGTGAAGGGGTTAATTTGGGGGGGAGACGACGACAAGTGTGCCTATGTGTACTGTGTCAGTATAGTGTTGGTGCAACTTACTCTGAGATGTCTTCTCTCCTCTCTCTTTTCCGTGAGGGGAGATGACATCACTTCCCCTGCCTGTGTTTACACTTACACAGGCAGGGGAGGATTTTATTTGTCAGGACCAATCAGCAGGTACAGGCCAGAAATCATTGGCCTGGGCCTGATCGGATTAGTTTCAGAACCACACGTGACGACGTACAGCTACGATGCTTCGCCCAGTCGAGCCAACTTGGCACAGTACAACTGCGGCAGCTGGTCCGGAACTGGTTAAATAGAAAAACACACCACACACACACACACACACACACACACACGTATTCACAGCCTTTGACACCAATTACAGCCCCAAGTCTGAGTATGATGCTACAAGCTTGGCATACCTATTTTTTGGCAGTTTCTCCCATTCTTTGCAGGACCTCTCAAGCACCACCAGGTTGGATGGGGAGCGTCGGTGCACAGCCATTTTCAGACCTCTCCAGAGATGTTCAATCAGGTTCAAGTCTGGACCACTCAAGGACATTCAGGGAGTTGTCCCATAGCCACTCCTTTGTGATCTTGGCTGTGTGCTTAGTGTCGTCGTCCTGTTGGAAGATGAACCTTCGCCCTAGTCTGAGGTCCAGAGCACTCTGGAGCAGGTTTTCATCAAGGAGGTCTCTGTACATTGCTGCATTCATCTTTCTCTAGATCCTGACTAGTTCCTAAAACATCCCCACAGCAGGATGCTGCCACCACGATGCTTCACTGTAGGGATGTATTGGCCAGGTGATGAGGCGGTGCCTGGTTTCCTCCAGATATGACGCTTGCCATTCAGGTCAAAAAGTTCCATCTTTGCTTCATCAGACCAGATAATTTTGTTCACCTGAGAGTCCTTCAGGTGCCTTTTGGCAAACTCCAGGCGAGCCATCATGTGCAATTTACTGAGTGGCAGCTTCCAACTGGCCACTCTAACATACAGGCCTGATTGGTGGAGTGCTGCAGAGAAGGTTGTTCTTCTGGAAAGTTCTCTCCCCACAGAGAAACGCTGGAGCTACGTCAGTGACCATCGGGTTCTTGGTCACCTCCCCGACTAAGGCCTTTCTCCCCCAATTGCTTAGTTTGGTCAGGCGGTCCACTCTAGGAAGAGTCCTGGTGGTTCCAAACTTCTTCCATTTAAGGTTGAAGGCCACTGTGCTCATTGGGACCTTCAATGCTGCAGAAATTTTTCTGTACCCTTCCCCAGATCTGTGCCACGATCTAATTCGGTCTCGGAGGTCTACAGAAAATTCCTTGGACTATATGGTTTGGTTAACTGTGGGACCTTATATAGACAGGTGCGTGCCTTTCCAAATCATGTCCAATCAACTGAGATTACCACTTGTCCATCAAGTGGTAGAAACATCTCAAGGATGATCAGTGGAAACTGGATGCACCTGAGCTCAAATTTTGAGTGTCATGATAAAGGCTGAATACTTATGTACATGTGATTTTTTTCATTTTTTAAACTTTTATAAAATTTGCAAAAGATTTCAAAACAAAACCTTTCACTTTGTCATTATGGGGTATTGTTTGTAGCATTGTGCCAGAAGGTTTAAGTCTGGTCTCTTTGCTGTTTGGCGTATTGTAAGCGGGTTACTTTGTGGCATTTGCGTAGTAATGGCTTTCTTCTGGCGACTCAAAAATGCAGCCCTCATTGTGCATCTTGAAACAGCCACACCACATGTTTTCAGAGAGTCCTGTATTTCACCTGAAGTTATTTGTGGGTTTTACTTTGCTTACCAAACAATTTTCCTGGCAGTTGTGGCTGAAATTTTAGTTGGTCTACCTGACTGTGGTTTGGTTTCAACAGAACCCCCTCATTTTCCACTTGTTGATTAGCGTTTGAACACTGCTGATGGGCATTCCCAATTCCTTGGATATTTTTATATATCCCTTTCCTGATTTATTCAGTTCAACTACCTTTTCCTGCAGATCCTTTACTTTCCCCATAACTTAGAATCCAGAAACGTCAGTGTCTGTCAGGAGTCCAGAAACTCATTGACACATACATACATACACATATGCACACACACACATATACACCCACAGACATTACAAACAAACAGATCGCAGGTGAGGATGGTTACCTTTGATAGCCATTAAACCCCTGTGTTTCAACTTGTGTGCTTATTATCAGGCCAAAATCACCAGGGTATGTAAACTTTTGATCAGGGTAATTTCGCTAGTTTCTGTTGTCATTATGATTTATGAGTAAACACAGTTGATCGATAATAAATGGCTTCAGCCAAACACTAACCAAGAGTGAAAGAAAAGTTTGTGTTCTTCTCTGAAAAATGGCCAAGAAATCATAAATTCTGCCAGGGTATATAAACTTATAAGCACAACTGTATAATACACAGTTTGGATATATAAACCTCCAGGGCCTGCTACCAACTATAATTTGATTTTCGATGCTTACCTTTTTTTTTTTTTTTTTTTTTTTTTTTAAATGGTATAGTGATTGAGAAAAAAGGAAAAAATTAGAAAGGTAAAAATCTTTTAAATATAGTAATAAATGTCACAGTTGTCAAAGTACAAAGCAGACCTACTTATAAAACCAATTATATAATGGGCCAACATTACTAAAATGTATATTTTTTTGAATGCACTAAGATTATTCTAGTTGGGAATCACTCCCCAGCAATCATTACTTGGATATCTGTAATCATGATAGTTACCTTGCTCTCGAATGATCTCCCGTACTCCATGGTAGAACCCACGATACCTTGGCGTAGATAAGGCCTGATCATGGATGAATTTTACCTGAAACAGGCATAAAAGGCTTCAAATGAACAGGCACAACTTGTTTTTCATTGGAATAAAGAGAAGCTAATAAGATTCTGACAGTCAAAGGGTTGCTCCACTCAAAGACAAGTCAGTTCTTAGATGCTGAGCCTTTTTTTCCCCCAGAGAAAGTGGAACTAAAACTGAAACTAAGAAAAAAAAAAAAGAAATAAATGCGAGCAGGCAGCTCTTCAAGGATACGTTCACTTTTTAGAAAATAAAAGCACATTTTTTTGCAGGTAAAATTTTTTTTTTGGAGTATGTAAGGCATTACAATCAGCAGATCGCTGGTGCCATGCAGGTCTCTCGGTGTATCTGTGTGCCAATACATCCTATACAGGCAAGCAGATGACAAGAAGAATCAATGAACTAGCATGGCATTCCACAGCGCCGCAGTAGTTCATTGAAGACTACAAGCCAACAGCTGCAAAAGGACACATGCACAGCTTACCGTGCATTCCAGACACTCCAGCTGTGCCAGAATGACGAACTCCCATGCGAGGGATGACGTCATCCTCTGCTGGCCATTAGAGAGGCTGAAAACCTGACATCATTAGAAGGTGGAGGGGGAACATTTTGCACGGTTTATGTCAGCTTTAAGTTTCAGTTCTCAGGTCAACATGCCTACCATCTCCACTGCAGAGGGGTACCACGCTTGTGGGATTTTATTGGATTCTGAATTATGGATACAACATCACAATAAGTGGGAACACTCCAAAGTGGGCAGGATTAGGCCAGGAAATGTGGAAGGGAGATCTCGCTACTGGAGGCCCTAAAGATATATGAAGCTGGCAAATGGTTTAGCCTAACACACCCTACCTACAACTGAATATCACTGTTAGTACTGTCCCTCTGCATAAACTAGATATAGTTTCTCATTAGACTTAAAGCTATTTTCTCATTATCTGAAGACGCCTGCACACTACAATACTAAAAGCCAATTTGAAAATGGCTAAAGAAGAAATGTAGGGGGACATTTACAAAAGCTGGAGCACTGTGAATCTGGTGTAGCTGCGCATGGTAGCCAGCTTCTAACTTTAGCTTGCTAAATTAAGCTTAGACAATCAAACCTGAAAGTTGATTGGTTTCTATGCAGAGCTGCATCAGATTTTGTACTCTCCAGTTTTAGTAAATCAACCCCATAGTCTCATTAAAAGATATCTGCTGGGCACTTAAGTATCTACACTTGTTCCCCCTTTGAACCTGTCGATCCTGCTTTCTTTTGATGTGGAACAAAGCTGTTGCACCACTACTGAATTCAAAGTAGCATTGTTCCATGTGCAGACAATATACATGTGACAGGTTTTGTTGAAATTCTTCCATGAGGCTATGCTTTGAACATAAAAAAAAAAAAAAAAAAAACAACACACGCATGTAAAATGCAAAGCATTTCAAACTTAAATTAATAGAAGGCCGATTTGTATGGCTAGCAAATAGACAGATCATACGATTACATACCTTGATAGTTTCCATTGGACAGACAATCAAAATAGCCTCTACAACACCTGCCCCTAACCCACACATGAAGCTGGCTCTTCCATCTAATTTTCCTGAAGCACTTCTTGCATAATTGCTCAGGAACTCAAATGTACCGAACCTGAACAGAAAGAGATTTCTCTCATTAGAGGCTGCGATATGAGGTTTCGATAGGGTTCCATATGAACATATACAGTATGAGTGAACATTAGGCCTTTCTAAGGGCTCATGTGTTGATAATGAAGAATGAAGCAATGCTCATTAATACACCTACGACGACATTTATGTGATTATGTTGTGTTTATGAAGCGTGAAAAAACGCTTCTAGAATGCTCGATAAATGCCCATGGGAGCACTGCTTTTCTGGCAGGAAGTGCTTAAAAAGGGAAGTGATCCAATTTGATATACAATTTGGATAGATTAAAAATAAAAATTATATAAAAATGAAAAAACAGCTGCCATGTAATCATACTCACCATTGCTCTTCTGCTCCCTGGAGGCAGTCTAAGGAGAATACTTGTTTGGTGACTTGTTGCCAGATCGTTTGTTTTTGTATGCATCACAATAGCTCGGGCCGTATAAATTTAGGGTGCTGTATCATCAACATGAGCACCGATTAAGATCAGCCTTCATGACATTTGCCGACACTGTCCCTTCCATGTACGGACACTCTTTTGCCGACACAAAAAGCTTTGCCACTTACAATCAATGCTCAATGCCTCTGTATCTAACTGCCACTGTCAGTATTACTGGCTGTCTTGATCATTTTGCCTGCACGCAGAAGCAAATGGAGTTACCACACAGCTGTTCTGCACAAGCAGGAGGTGATGGGAGCTGCTCTGTCCTAGTTTGCTACTTCCCTGTGCATTCTGGGATATCTGCGCCTCCACTTTCTTACCTCTAATACCCAGATAACACTTCATAAATGCTTCACCAACACCTCAAATGCACTAGGTGTGGTTGGGGTGTGGTTATAGAGCATCACCATTGAAATCAATAGAAGTGGGTGACAAGCTATAAATGTCATTTGGGCTCAGTGTTGCATGACCGAGCAATTTCCAGTTAAAGTAACAGTGCTGAATAGCAAAAAATTCACTGGTTTTGAAAGGGGGAAAAAGCTTCTGAAAGGGTTCATTTTAACACAATGCTACTGCTCTGTGTGAACAGCACTGTGTGCTGCCACTGTACCATTTATGGCAGGCATTGACGGTTATGGAACTTTAGAAATTCTCAATAAATACTCCATTAAAAACAAAAAACAAAAAAAAAACAAAAAAAAAACAAAAAAACACAACAACACACATGGTATCGACACGTGTAAACGAACCCTTACTGGTTTTCCATTCTAAATGCACCCAAAATGTGAAAAAGGGAAAAACCTCAAGTTTACAAAAAACTCAGGGTTCATCTGTACCCATCCCAGTGCAATTCTGTTTTCCTTGTTGTGGATCTAAAACGCTAGAACAAAATGTACTTTACAGCGCATCAGTCTTTAGATGATGTATCTGCACATCCGTTTTCTTTAGGCTCCCGCCTTTATTTTTACCTGGTAATTCTACCTCTAGTACACACTTATCCTAGGGCAACAATGCTCACTTGTTGTAATGTATCCATGGAGAATACATAGTTATCACCCTAGGCGGTTATCCTGAATTTGACTGCAGAGCACCTCCCACACTCATCTCGTGATCTTCTGTAGTTCACAAAAAGTTTACTCAGAAGGCTGAAAACATGGTTTGAGATTTCAATTTAGTGAACAGGAAGTTACAAGGACATGTACGTACATGGTACAGATTCTGGCATTCATTACAATTTATATTCCAGACTGAGGCTTATATTTAAACCTAAAAAGAGGAATTTTGATTTACCTGTAAATGCGACATCTTAGAGTACAGTACAGGACACAGACAAAGAATTCCTAGACCCTAGGTTATAGGCTCATACCTTCATGTAATTGGACAGTGGCAAAAAACTTGCAAGGGCATGCCCACCAGGATGGTTTCTGCAGGGCAGAGAACCAAATTCAGATCCCAAGGCTGCATAGGGTACTTTAATGGGGGCCTGATGTAAGATACACCTTGAATGAAGGTTATGAAATTGGAGGAAGAAGTCAGAGGCTTTTGAAAAAGAAAGGATAAAGCTCAGACTTGTCCTTTCAGATTGCTTAAGGCCAAATTCTGGTCAATACCTGTTCGTAGGAAGGCCAGAATGCAAGGCAAATAGTATTTTTTTAGGACTGGAGTGCCCATGTTCACACCAGGCAAAGAAAGGATTGCTGGTTTGGATAGTAGATCTTTCTGCAAGTTGCTTTTAGCAAGGTAGGAATGACAGACTTGGAAACCTCTGTCTCTTAAGACCTGGGCTTCAACAGCCATGCTGTTAAAACCAGAGAATTGGAAGCAGGATGGAATAGAGGGCCCTGAGACAGCAGGTCTGGTCTGTTGGGGGAAGGCCAGGGACAGACCTTGCCACAGACAGAGGTAGTTTATTGGTAAATCTGGGTTCCAGCCCATTTCACTGATCCAGGTAGTGGTGACTGAGATACTTTCCAGTTGTCGACTGCTGGGATTAGAACCACAGAGATCACTGGACAGCAAGTTTGTGTCCATGAGATTATCTGGTTTGCTTTCTTCAGGGCTGCATGACTCCTGGTGCCCCCTTGGTGGTTGATGTAGGCAACAGTAGTGGCATGGTCTTATTGCACCCTGATGACAGAGGGATCAAGTTCTGCAGAGCCATATTTATTGCACTGGATGCCCAGGATGTTGATAGTAGAGCTGCACTATCAATTGTTAAAAAATCATGATCTCGATTCACCCCCTCTGTCGATCTCTCCTGCTGAGTTTGCAGATTCTTTCATATAAATAAGTGCAGAGGTTATCGACTCACTCAGCTGTCAAAAGAAAGCAGTCTGCCAAGTTTATAGCTTGAAACATTGTAACCAACCCTTCTTCCTTAGATCAAAAGGATAGAACTTCTGTGTAAATAGATAATCCAGGCAGTCTGCCAAGTTTTAAACAATGTTTAAATGCAGGAAGTTTAACCACTTAAAGTCTAAATCTTTTTTCTGACACTTCTTAAGTTAAAATCAATATTTTTTGCTAGAAAATTAAATAAGACTGCTACCACACTGTCCGAGAGGACCTGTACGTGGCGACCTTTCAGCTCTCTGGCAAATGTCTTTAGCGCTTCCCAGATCGCCTGTAACTCCCTCCAGTTGGTAGACCTTTGGGGCTGTACCTTCTCCCAGCGCCCTTTGGGCCATTTTTGATCCCCAATGGCCTGCCAGCCCCAAGCACTGGAGTCAGTGGTGATACGGACGGACACTGGAAGAGACCATAATAGACCCTGCACAAGGTTCTCTTCGTTCCTCCACCACCACAGAGACCTTCTGGTCTTTGAAGATAGGCGGATGGTTGTGTCTAGCGATTCCTGCGCTCCGTCCCAGCTGTTCAGGATGTTGGCCTGGAGACACCTGAAATGGGCCCTCGCCCATGGTACCGCAGGAATTGTTGCTACCAGAAAACCCAGACCTGACATACCTGAGCGGAGGGAAAATTGCCAGATTGTTTTGAAAAAAAAGTTGGTCACCTTCACCATTTCTACCTTCTCCTCTGAGAGATAGATCTTTTTTGTGTCACTAAGTTCACCAAGAACCCCAGGTACTGTAAGACCTGTGTCGGGATTAAGTTCAACTTTTTTTTTTATCAACCACCCCAGTTTTTAAAAAAAAAGAAAATGGCCACCCACAGATCTCCCTGTAATTGGAGCACGGAGGGGGCAAAGAATAAAAGGTCGTCCAAATATGGTATGACCGATATCCTTTTCAATCTCAGGGGAGCCAGTGCTTCCGCCAGGATTTTCGTAAAAATCCTGGGGGAGGAGGACAGGCCGAATGGTAGGGCCCTGAATTGAAAATGTCGGACCTGCCTTCCCCACTGGATTGCTACCTTCAAATTTGAGAGTCCTCGTGGATGGGGACGTGTGGATAGGCGTCCCTCAGATCGAGGGAGGCCATGAAACAATCTGGGGGAAGAATAGACTTTACCAAAAAGATTGTTTCCATCCAGAATTTTTTGTATGTTACCCAGTTGTTTAGCAACTTCAAATTTAGTATTAGACGGAATTTGCCTGACGGAGCTTTACTACAAAAATGTGAGACAGTAGAAACCGTGGTTTACTTCTTGCTGTGGCACTGGAACAAGAACCCACTGGTCCACCAAGTCGCCAATTTGTGACAACAAGGTCGTCACCTTCTGAGGATCCCTGGGAGGCGTGGTCACACACGTCCTTGTGGGCAGAGTGCCTTCGAACTGTATTCGATAGCCCTCCCTGATTATCCTCAGTATAAAAGCATTTGGGGTAGTCTTTACCCACTGTGGGAGTAACTGCCCCAGTCTCCCTGCCACGTGAACCAAGTCACTGGGATTTAGTGTTTTTTTGGTTTTGTTTTTTTGAGAAGAAAACAGAACACCTTTCTGTTTTCCGCTTCCCCACTGTTTATTTTTATTTATTTATTTATTTATTTTTTTTTTTTTAGGAGCTGACCCCTTAGAGGTCTGTCCTTGTGACGGCCCTTGTCTTTGGGGCCGGAAAAAACAAAAAAAAAAAAAAAAGTTTCCCTGGGGCTTTCTTAGTCTTTATAGGGCAGACCTTTTTCTTGTCTGCAGTGCGATCTAGGACTTTTGCTAGATCCTGTCCAAACTAGAGGTCTCCTTCAAATGGGATGCCACACAGCCTAACTTTTGAGGCCGGGTCCCCCGACCAGGATTTTAACCAGAACTCTCTGCGAGATGCGTTTATAAGGGCAGCGGTCTTTGCTGACAGCTTGACCGACTCAGCAGATGCATCTGCCATATAGTCCACTGCCTTATGCAGCATGGGAAGGGAATCCAAAATTTCCTTCCTGGAGGTCCCACTTTCCAAATGACCTTGTATTTAGTCCAGCCAGACTTCCAAAATTACGAGCCACTATTGTAGCCATCACAGGTTTTAGGTTTGTCATGGCTACTTCCCATGACCTTTTCAGCAGTACCCTTGTCCATGGGTTCCCTAAGGACACCCATGTCCTCAAAAGGCGAGGTCTGTGGATTTGGCGTACTGGGAAAAGGCTGCGTCTACTTTGGTCACCTTGTTCCAAACAGGTGGAATCCTCACTGAAAGGGAATCTCCTCTTCAAACTTTTGGGAAAAAAAACAATTCTTTTCTCCAGTTCCACCCTCTCTTTTTTTAATAGAGTCCGCCAGTGCGCTGTGTACAGGAAAAACCCTGGTTTAATCATCCTTCAGGGTCCGACACATCTGGTCATGCAAAGACAAGGAGACCTGCACTTCTTTAATCTCAAGCGTCTCGTAGATCACCCCCAATAAGGCATCAAACTCCTCGAATGAGAGCCTGTATCTGGGTGAACTTGTCCCTTGGCTCAGAATATCTTTGGATGAACCAAGTGAGGCGGCATCATCCAAAGAATCTGAGTCCTCTCCCCCTGATTCGTCATCCACCTCTGGGGCGGAAGCGGGGGGGGGGGGGGGACTGCAGCTGGTTGATTTGGGGTTTCAAGGTTTGCCAGCATTGTCTTAATGGCCTTCATTTCTTTCTGAACACCAGAAATCAATTCCTTGCAGGCCCTCCGTGGCCTCCTTGTAAACCAACTTGTCAATACAGGGTTTACAAAGGGGCTTGTTCCACCCTTCCTTAAAATTTGTTCGTACATGACGGACACCTCTTCTTCCCCCTGACCTCTCCAGTTCTTTAGGCAGAGCCTAAGACAAGAGAAGGAGAGAAGAGAAGGAGGAACAAAGGAAGGGAATAAAAGACAAGCTACCATCAGCACAAAACCTTAGCCATCTAGGATGTCCTTCACCAACACCTTTATGCACCCCCACCAGCCGCTGACGGGATTCGCAAGACTCTTTAGTCTGGATCACGTCTAAAAAAGAGGGGGGGGCTTTAAAAAGGGTCCACATAAGTAGTCCATCGTTTAGCCCCCCCCCCCCATCTCCCCTCTAGCCACGTAGGTCCAAGACATCCCTGTGTCCGCCTACCTGAGCTGGGTTGGCACCACTGCCACCTGGTTCAGCTGAATCCATGCTGTCCGTTCCTTGCATTCAGGTAGACAGTCTGTGGTGAAACACTGTTACATCCTGTGGCTGGCGTTTTTTCAAAAAAACGCCTTGGCTCCGTTGTCCACGCTCACCGCGTGACCCGGAACCAGAAGTTGTGCGCCGGAAGCCCCCGCCCTCCTTCTGCGTTCCATAGGCCAGAACTCCAGGCCTACGTCCGCCCTCCGATCGTATCCGGCAGCCAGACGGGGGAACGCCAGCCCTCCCCGGGCTATCTAGGAGGAGGACACCGGCACCAGCTTACATTTAAGCCTGGCCGGGGGGACCCAGATGCCTGCCACCTTAGACCCATGCCACCAGGTACGCAGATCTCCTTCCCCCTTTTCCCATGGGCAGTTCCCAGGCTTAGGGGAAGGAGAGCTCCAATCTAGCCTCCTCCTTCGGTGGAGGAAACACAAATACTGAGGAAGAGGGATGGAAGCTGCCCTTTAAGAAATCTGGTAATGCGTTTCCTGCCTCCGGAGGTGGAGCCCATCTCGCTAGTGCTGTCCTGGGCAGATGACTAGAGAAAAAGTCCAAATTCTGAGACGGACAAGAAGATGTGCTTGGACCTTTGTAAATACTCTTAGAGCAGAGGATAGACCAAAAGGCATGACAAACTTGTAGGAACTGTCTGCCACTGCGACGCACAGAAAGCACAAATGAGGAGAATAAATGGGGATATGCATCTTGGATGTTTACAGATGCCAGGTATTCCCATTTTCTCAGAAAGGCAATACCCAACCTTGCAGATTCCAATGAAATTTTGGAACATGAAGGTATTTGCTGAGGGATTTTAAATTTCAGAATAGGATGAATTCCCCTGTTGGGCTTGGTTCTGTGAACAGCTTTAAGCCTTGTGAAGGTAATGACACAACTACTCCTTGGGACAAGAGATGGTTCAGGGTATTCTGGAAATCTGATTGTCCCTGGGTAGATTTTGTTTGCTTTGAGAGAAGAAAACAGCGAGTAGAGTTTTGAATTCTACTTTGTAGAAAAACAATCTTACCCAAAAGGTTTGGGACCCAGAGAGAGGCAAAACAGTAAACAGACATTTCCCTACTCTTAGGAGTAAGGGCGTCCTTTCATTGAGAAGAGGGCTTTGGGGAAGATTGTTGGGCTTTGTAGGCCAAGTCTATTCCTGAATGGAAGGGCTGAACTTAGGTTTGGATATTGAAGCCTGGGTAGAGCAATTAGGTGCTGCATTTTACAGAAGTAGAGGCTCCTGAGGGAAGGTTTTGGAATCTTCCACTGTAGAAGTAAAACCTTTCCTCCCATTACATATTTTATTAATTGGTCAAGTACTTCCCCAAACAGCTGTTTTCCCTCGGGGGGGGGGGGGGGGGGAGCATACATGTGAAGCGTCTTTTAAAGGCAGTTTCATGTTGTCCAGGCTTTCAACCACAAGATTCTGCACATGTGAATGGAGATTGGGGCCATTCTGGAAATTTGCCTCATGACATGTTCTAATGCATCCACACAAAAAAAATTAGAGCAGAAGGCAACTGCTCTGTTAAAGCCAGATCCAAGAATACAGGATCATATTGGTTGCTCATTCTCCTAGGCCAATTTGCTGCAATCTGCCATATCGAAATTTTCGCAAGAGCTGGTTTGCAGGGGGACTGGGCCTGCCAGTGTGTCCAGAAGGAAAACTCTGCAACCTTGCTGCAGACCATCCTTGTGTCAAAAGGGCAGGAGGAAGCGCCCTAGTCCCTTATAGACAGAAGTGGCAGTAAAGTGTGCAATCTGTGGTGTGATGCAACACCTGGTGGAGTGGTTGAGTTTTAGCGCCAAATTTAACGTTTACAATGAAGTGAGCACAATTTAGTTATAGCCCTGATCTTTTACAGTAATGACCAGAGATACAGGTGACCCTGTCTTACCTTTCCCCTGAACCGTATATAAAATGAAGGCTTACGCCATCATAGTGGGCATACCCCCACCCCCCAAGGGGTCTGCAGGGGTTGGATGCAATAGGGATGGACTACAACCCTGGACCTGTATAGCATTGTATAGCACTGACTTCGTGCGTTGCACTAGGTGCTAAGGTGAGCACCATTGCAGGGCCCAAAGCAACATTACACCCCTACACAATGTGGAGTCTAGGTACAGCTCCCAAGGTTGTACTGAGATTGTGCAGATCCAGATGCACTGCTTCTATCTGTGGCATTTTAAGACAATAAGGAGCTGACTGAAGATTCTGAAGATAAAATTATAAAAGTAATATACAAGTATAAAGTACAATAATAAACTAGTTAGGCTAAGAGTGATTTCCCTGTGAAGGAGAAGAGGTTTATCATCACCTTAGGACACTACCAAAAAAACCTCATGGACTCAAAGGACTCATGAAGTGGGGCAGGTTATTGGGAAGGTGCCCAGTGCCAGTGTCCAATCATCTGAAGGTACAAGTCTAACTAATGTTCTATGAATATTTGGCCTGTGACCTGTACAATTAAGATACACAAAAGGTATTCTATTACAAGCTTGCTAGTCCTTTGATGTGGTGGACACATTTTTTTTCCTGGTTTTTAAACTTTGTTTTCCTTTATTTGTATCTGGCCAATAACACAACTTCCTGTTTTAGGGAGGTGCCTCTATGGAGGAGCACCCCAAGGCACCCTTGGACAGTAGCATTTTCTGGGGATGGGCTTTACAAGAGTAACTAAAGCTGGCCCATAGGTGGATCGAAATTTGCCCGGTTCAGCAGGAATCACTGTGTGGCCATCCCCGTTCAACAAAATTGCTTGAACAAACAGACAAGCTGGAAAACATTTGTCAGTCAGTGGTTGCAGCCACTGATCAGTGATTCTTGCAGTGCCAGGTCCCACTGTCAGAATAAAATGTCCCAGCAAGTGAGATTCCTCCATCCACCTTTTTATTTGCATGGAGGCATACATTCCTTTTTTTTGTTGTTCGTTAAGCCAGATAAAACTAACCATCTATCACTAGCTTAAAGGAATTGTAAAAGGCAAGGGTTTTATCTTAATGCATTATGATAAAGACTGCTGTGTGCAGCAGCCCCTAATACTTACCTGAGCCCCATCTCTGGCCAGCGATGTCCACGACTCTCCCCCCTGATTGGCTGAGACACAGCAGCGGCGCAATTGGCGAGAGAGAGAGAGAGAGAGAGAGAGAGAGAGAGAGAGAGAGAGAGAGAGAGAGAGAGAGAGAGAGAGAGAGAGAGAGAGAGAGAGAGAGAGAGAGAGAGAGAGAGAGAGAGAGAGAGAGAGAGAGAGAGAGAGAGAGAGAGAGAGAGAGAGAGAGAGAGAGAGAGAGAGAGAGAGAGAGAGAGAGAGAGAGAGAGAAAATGGCAGCTCCGTGTCTAAATGGACACACCGAGCTGCAGCTCGGCTACCCCCATAGCAAGCTGCTTGCTGTGGGGGCACTCGACAGGAGGGAGGGGCCAGGAGCAGCGACGAGGGACCCAAGAAGATTAGGATCCGAGCTGCTCTGTGCAAAACCAACTGCACAGAGCAGGCAAGCATGACAGTTATTTTATTTTTATTTTATTTTTTTTAAACGAGACTTTACAATCACTAACAAAAACTTCCTGTCCTGATTCACAGGTAATAAAGCTATGAAGCAGGGTGAACTCAAAACACAAATACTGCTTGTTTAATGCTAGGAACAGGCTGAATCGTGTCACTTTAAATTTTTCACTTAATACCACTACATTTTTTTTTTAAAGTACATGTCTTTATGATCCCAGAAATATTTTTTTTTTTCTGCAAATGTATGTTTTCCACTTATTTGCGTTTTTAAAATAACAGAAAAATAGAGTTCTTACTTTTCCTGCACATTACATTAGTTACGCGGGTAATCTAGATACCTTGTCTGTTATTTCATTAGTATCATGGTACTGATTTCATACCTTACTGCAGACTTGGGAATGGATCCATACAGCAATGAGCTAAGACCTCGATACAAGCCTCTGATTCCATGATCCTGTACAGTAAGCTTGACACAGTGCCCTGTGGGTGACACAAGAGCTAAGTGGGCTTTTCCATCACTACAATCCTGTAATATGCGATCACACCTTCTTACCTATTCCTCTATACCGGGGTGGATTGGCCTTCTCATCTAACTGAAGCTGAGTCTTGACGTACTCTGTAGGGAAAGTGATGCAGATTTCGATGCCCCCTGCAATTCCGCCTATGAGAGATAAAATAGGGAATGAGACACGATTTCCCAGATCTGATAGGGTTGTGATAGTGCTGGACCAGTCAGTCATTTTCAAACAGGGTTCTGTGGAACCCTAGGATTCCTCCAGGGGTTGCTAGGGATTCCATAAACTGTGGTAGATTCCATTTGATGGTACCTGCATAGCTCTGGAACCAATGTCACTTGAAAAAGCAAGACACCAATGATCTTTTTAGCTGTCTGTAGGGGTAGACATTCTTCCCACTACTGTAGGGGTCCTTCACACGGACGTGTCCGTGTACGGAGCCCACTCTGCTCAGCAGGGGATCGCTCCGCCGATCCCCGCTGAGCAGGAAGATGACAGGTCCGTCTCTGCACACTGTGCAGGGACGGACCTGTCAGAGCGCCACTCTCCTCTATGGGGGAATCGGATGAGGACGGACCGTAGAGTCCGTCGTCACCCGATCCGATCCACAGAAGGATGGTAAAGTAGGTTTTTCCTCCATTCCACTTTTTTAGATCAGAGCGGGTCAGATGTCAGCGGACATGTCACCGCTGACATCCGACGCTCCATAGAGGTCTATGGAGCGTCCGTTCAGATCCACCTAAAAAAACTGACAGGCGGACCTGAACGGACAGTGCATGTGAAAGAGGCCTTAGGGTGGATATTCTTCCCACTGGCTATCACTGAAGTTATAGACATTCTTCCCACTGATTCCCAAAAAACATTTTAAAATGTGTTCCCCTAGACCTAAAAATGTTTTCTTTGGGTGTAAAAAGATTAAGAATGGCTGTGCTGGACAGAGTAGAGATTTGAGTCTAAAGAATAAAGTGTTCATTGCCAGAATTAAGTTTGTTTCTGTTAAAAGGAAGGTATGTATGGTTCCAGTTCTAGGCAGATGCTCAACAAATTAATTTCTGGTTGTGTGGTTAGAAGCACCTAGGACAAAACCAACTTTGAAATTAGTTAAAAATATCTGTTAAAAGTATTATATATAGCCAACATGTTTTAGGGGGCAATTTAAACTTCCAGAGATCCAGGTGGCTGGTTACACTGCGATTAGAACTAGCGTCAACCCAGCCTCCATTCAGGCCGTTTTATTTCCTCCTGACTGTATTACAAAACGTTCAATTCCTGAAGAAGGGGAAGTCATGCCCCTTGAAATGTGTTGGCTGTATCTGACGCCCTTAGCAAAATAAATATTAAAAAAAAAAAAAAAAAAGGATATGTAAAAGGTTAGTTTAAAAAAACAAAACAAAACACAAAAAAAAAAAAAACAAAAAAAAAAAAAACCATGTCCTACCTCCTCTGTGCAGTTGGTTTAGCACAGTGTGGCCCCGATCCTCCTCTTCTGGGGGTCCCTCGGCAGTGCTCCTGGCTCCTCCTCTTCTCGAGTGCCATGTTGGAGCTGCTCTCCCTCAGGGCACTTGTGCGGGCGCGCTGCCTTGTCCATTGACACAGGCAGCAGGACTCGGCCCTGCCCCCACGTCATTGGATTAGATTGACAGCAGCAGGAGCCAATGGCTGCACTGCTATCAAATCGATCCAATCAGGACCCGAGACACCGGCTGGAGCTGGTGTGGTTGTCCCTGTCGTTGGAAAGACCGGTTTCAGGCAAGTAAAAAGGGGGCTCTGGGGGGCTGCAGCATCACAGGAGGTTTTTCACCTTAATGCATAGAATGTGAAAAGGTGAAAAACTGAGGCAATACAACCCCTTTAAAACTACATGGAATTTAATAGGCACTCCTAACCACACACCCATAAGTGATTTCCCAGAGACAGCCGATAGAAATGTAGTGGAAATTGACAGATTTTTTTCCTGGAAGAATAATCACATATACCAGGCAGCAATTTAAAAAAAAAAAAAAAAGAAGTTGTACACAAAACAGAAGTGAATGGTTTTATTATAATGGTAATAAGAGATGAAGTTTAAAAAAGTTAAGCGCAAAGGTTTTTATTGTGGTCTGTGTCTCTGTCACAGTCAGGAAAAAAAAAAAAGGGGGGGGAACTGTTCCAATGGAAATCCTTATTCTGGAGAGAATTTCCCCTACTTTTTACTGTGCTTTAAGACAAATAATAATCAAACAATATACAGTACACACACACGGGGTCATTCAGACATGGTTTCCTCTACGATGAGCCAGTGATTGGAATAAAGCTGCCCATAGATGAAAACAACCAGATTCCTCTATCCACACAAGCAAGGTGGATGGAAGTACCTTTCTGGAGGGACATTGTATTCTGACAGGGACTGTCAGCCACTGATTAATAAAAGTTCATTTGACACAAGTTGATCAAACAATTGACTTCTGTTAAGGTGTTTAAAGGAACAGGATCAATTTATTTATTTTTTTAGTTAAAGTGGAGGTCCACCCTAAAAAAAAAAAAAAAAAAAAAAAAAAAAAAATTTTTTTTTAACTTACGTGAAATGGCTGTTGCTAGGAAGTCTTCCGAATCTGCCTCTTCCTACACCGCGGTGATCTTCAGTCTTCTCCCCGCGTTGTCTTCTGGGGAATGCACGGTGTGTTATGGGAACTGTGTGTGTCCCACAACAACTCGCGCGTGCGCAGTAGGAAACTGGCAGGGAAGCTGCAAGGCTCCACTGCCCGTTTCCCTTACTTAGGATGGCGGTGCCGGGAGCCGAGGGACGGGTCAGCCTCGGACGGCCGACATCGTGGGCACCCAGGACAGGCAAGTCTACTTATTTAAAGTCAGCAGCTACAGTGTTTGTAGCTGCTGACTTTAAAAAAATTTTCGCTGTCCGGAATCCCGCTTTAAAGCATGTTATACAGCACAGTGCTTGTGCTGTGCAATTTGGCCCCCTGTATCAGCTGAAATACCTGGCTGATCCTGCCTGGCTGAGCCCCGACACTTTATGTGTAGTCGTCAGGCGTAGCCCTCCCGTTTCTCCTCTGTCTTCTCCCTCCTCCCCTCCCTGCCTTCTCCTGTGTCAGTGCCCACCCTCGCTCCTGCTGCTGAAATAAAACCATACATGTTATTCATGTTATTTAAGCCTCTGTCTTGTTATCCTAGGTGCTCCTGTCTGTTTCATAAAAAAAAAAAAAAAAAAAAAAAAAAAAAGCCTGCTATACTGGATTTCACAGCGCCAGCCGGCTCTCTCCTCCTCTCGTCCCGGCTAACGTCAGCAGGGGAATCGCGGCCCCTCCCGCTACAGCTGTCAGATCGAGAGGGGAGAGAAGCGGGCGAGCATGTGAGCGCTGCTCTAAAATAAAATATAGAAACAGACACAGGAGCACCTAGGATAACAAAACAGGATTATATAGAATGTCTCACTGGGTTAACAACCACTTTAAACAGAGACCGCCAAACTGAATAAAATTCATCCAGTCCCTGCCGAACCGGCTGAATTTCCATCCATCTATGGCCACCTTAACGTTTACCCACCAGAGTACACATACAGTTGTACTCATAAGTTAACATGAATAACACAAACTTTTCACTCATGGTTAGTGTTTGGCTGAAGCTATTTATTATTATCAATCAACTGTGTTTACTCTTTTTAAGTCATAATGGCAACAGAAATTACCCAAATGACTCTGATCAAAAGTTTACATACCCCAGTCCTTAATACCATGTATTGCCCCCTTTAACATCAACGACAGCTTGAAGTTTTTTGAGGCTCATTGAAACTCTTTGACTTATAAACACATACACACACCAATTACAAGCAAACAGATCACAGGATGGTTACTATTTTATACTATTACAAGCATATCAGAGAACGGTCATATCAGATTTAATCAGCTGATATTACTGAGAGTAGCGATGATTTTAGTCATTTTATTTACCCAATAAATTCTAGAAATATTTTAGTGACTGCATGCCAAGAATATTGAATACAGACTCCAGTAGACGAATTATGCATTGGCAGGAATGCTTGTTATTCTGTGAAGTACAGTGACAACCTTCAGATTTATAGCACAAACTGACCATTTTAATTCAGTTGACGTCAATAAAACCGCTCACCCAGAAATTGAAAAACATCAAGAGAAAAAAAAAAAAAAAAGGATTTACAGCCCTGAAATGTAATCCATCCTTCAAAAAACAAGCCAGACGGAACTGAAGCCCACCGATTTTTCATTCATAGCTCTGAACGTGACAGAAGCACAGGTAGTTATTTTTCCAGTACACCTGTCATTGGGGATAAATGGGGCTGACACACCGGCAGCAGAGATTTGAGTCACTGACTTGGAACAAGCATGCAGATTTGATCGTCAGAAATTCTTAGGTGCATACTTGTTCCAGGTCAGTGACTCAAAGCTACTGGATCAGTATGACAGTCAGGCAACCAGCATGCTCATAACAAAGGTTATCAATGATTAAATCTGTCAATAAAAGGGTTAAGTACATCTCAACTCACTGGTATGACAGTCTACAATAAGTCCTAAATTCAGTTGTGTCGAAAATGTCCTTTACCTTCCCTGATTGAGACAAAATCCTGGGTTTGTGTGCCATTTCTTAAGGAGATACTCCCATCCCTATAGACATGTAGTAAATGTCAAATTACAATCACAGTGAGGGTGTCTTAAAGGGGTATAGTTAAATAAAACCAAAAAAATTCTACTTATTGCATACAGGACACACGTAGTACTTGTAACCATACAATAAATATTGGTCCACAAGTAAGTGCCTAAAGCTGGCCATGGATGGATAGAAATTTGTCCACTTCAACAGGGAGCAGTTGAATTTCGATCTATAGCCATTCCTAATTGAGAGGAGTCAACCTAGTGATGAACGCCCCTCAAACGGGAAGGTTGAAAATTTTGAGTTCAATTAACACCTACAGCCAATTGGCTGCAGCGCTGATCAGTGTATTCTGGCAGAGGAGAAAACAAATGAGCTGTCAGAATACAAAAGTGCAGGCAGGTAAGGTGCACGACACACTAAACGCTGGTGCAATGCAAAATTAGTAAATGCACACCGGTTAGATCAGTGTTGCTACAATTATTTGTTTCTTGAAAATGTGGACTAAGCCTTTAGCTTCATTTTTAAGTCAGAATGTTGGTCTAAATACTTACCTTATGTGATGTCTCGAGGTGTACATCATCATTCCACCCAATTCAGGTCATACCCTCAGCACTGGCATTGCTGTGTGTCTCCTTACAGTGGCCCTCGGAGACACCGTTGCATTCGCACTTCCAGCATGCATACACTGACTTAAGTTGCCTAGAGCGGCAAGTCACTTCTGCTACCCCCGCATGTATACTCCAGCACACATACTCCTGTGCTTACTGTGTCTTCAGTGCATGTCCTCCTACCCAGATGTTCAGGAAAGCGTCACTCTGCAGCCAGAAAACAGATGTTATATGTGAGTGTTGGTCACTCAGACATTGGGATATCCTGGAGCATGTTAGCACTGCTTGCTAGTAGTACATACATATAAAGAAAAGCTGCATGTTTAGTACTACTTTAAAGCGGAACTTCGGTAATTTTTTCATCTTTCCATCTATTAAATCGTCTGCCCCTGTTTTAAAGCGGAGGTCCACCAAAAAATAAATAAATAAAAAAGTAAAGTCAGCAGCTACACATACTGCAGATGTTGGCTTTTAATAGGACCTGTCCTGGAGTCCAGCGATGTTGGCACCACAGCTGATGTTTCCATCAGCTGTCGAGTGCTGCCGCCGCCATTGCGGGTAAGGTAACCCGGCAGTGTAGCCTTACGGCTTCACGCCAGGAACCCTAATGCGCATGTGCGAGGCCCCAATCCTCTCCTACTGGCCCGGCGACAGGGGGAGGAGGGAGGGAGGCCCGCGGTGACATCATGGGCCGCGGTGTGGACTCCTGGAAGTGGGAACAGGATACCCCCCCCAAAAGGTGCCAATTGTGGCACCGGAAGGGGGGGGGGGGCAGGGGGAGAAAACAAATTAGCGGAAGTTCCAATTTTGGGTGGAACTCCGCTTTAACTTTGGATAGTAAAACATTTTTTAGCCTAGACTTATGGCATCATGCACATCTCTCTCTCTCTCATGAGAGTTTGTCAGGAAGGGGGGGGGGGGGGGATGAGTCATAAGAGGGCCAATGAGAGCTGCAGGTGTGCCTCTGTGTCTGTGTAAATCCAGGAAGTGAACAGGCAGCAGCTTCAGCTGCCCACAGTTAAAATGGCTGCAGCCAGACTTAGCGGAGGGAGATTTTTTGCAGCATTTGACAAGTACAGAATCACAGTATATATAAAATATGCAAAGTGGAGGGAAGCTTAAGAATGGCAAAGATGCTATTACAAAATTATGTGAGCAGACTGCAGTTCCTCTTTAATAATGTAATCATGAACACAAAGCTCCAATTCATTTAGATTAGCCTGGAGTTCACCTTAATCAAGCTTTAGTTATGTTTGCAAACATCAAATGGCGTGCTACCTAAGCCACTGCAGATTTTACCTCCTGTTTGGATTAAAGGATACAAAATGTCTATTGTCAGCCCTGACATGAAAAATGAAACTGTAATATTTATTTTGTTAGACTGTTGCATATTACAGTCCAGTATTGTATCTGATGTGAACTGGAGCTTCAATAAACCAAGTCCAATGAGAGTAAACTGAAGGTTAGAGCCCTTGCACACTGGGGCGGGGGCGGCATCGGCGGTAAAACGCCGCTATTATTAGCGGCGTTTTACGGCCGGTATGCGGCCGGTAGCGGGGCGGTTTTACCCCCCGCTAGCGGCCGAGAAGGGGTTAAATACCACCGCAAAGCGCCTCTGCAGAGGCGCATTGCCGGCGGTATAGCCGCGCCGTCCCATTGATTTCAATGGGCAGGAGCGGTAAAGGAGCGGTATACACACCGCTCCTTCACCGCTCCGAAGATGCTGCTGGCAGGACCTTTTTTACCGTCCTGCCAGCGCATCGCTCCAGTGTGCAAGCCTTCGGGGCTTTCACACTGGAATGCAAGGAGCGGCACTTTCGGGTCGGTTTGCAGGCGCTATTATTAGCGCAATAGCGCCTGCAAACCGCCCCAGTGTGCAAGGGCTCTTAGATAAGCAGACTGCCACTGCTTACCATTTATTCTGGAAGTGCCAATTCCCTGGCTGTCTTATGAATCTAATGGAATCCAAGTCACTGTCCCAGAACAATTATGCAGATCGGGAATTCGGACGTTTAATGATTGTTCTGGATCATAGTATTAGAAGGTATTGAAGTAAGAGGATAAGCACGACTGCCAGGCAGACAGCCTTTTCAGCAATGACAACTCCAGCATTCTTTCAGTGCAGGTTTTCATTAAAGGCTTATTCACACCAGTGGCTGCAATATACTGCAGCTGCTGGTATGGGCTGCAAAGGGAACTGTGCTGATGCATTTTAATGGGGGGCTTTTGGAATACAGAGTAAAAATAAAAATGAATAAACTGCTTTAAACTGTCAAACAAATAGATATAGTGCCTTGCTAAAGTATTCACACAACCCTTGGCATTTTTCGTGTTTTGTTGCCTCACAACCTGGAATTAACATGGATTGTTTGAGGATTTGCATCATCTATCAGCTATCACAGCTCCAAGTCGCTTTGGATAAGTCTATATTAGCTTGCCACATCTTACCAATGGGATTTTTGACCATTCCTCATTGCAAAACTGCTCCAGCTCCTTCAAGTTGGATGGTTTGCGCTTGTGAACAGCAATCTTTAATTCTGACCACAGATTTTCTATTGGATTGAGGTCTGGGCTTTGACTAGGCCATTCCAACACATTTACGTGTTTCCCCCTAAACCACTCAAGTGTTGCTTTAGCAGTGTGTTTGGGGTCATTGTCTTGCTGGAAGGTGAACCTCCGTCCTAGCCTCAAATCACATACATTGTGGTATTGCTGAAGAATATACCTGTATTTACCACCATCCATCTTTCCCTCAACTCCGACCAGTTTCTCAGTCCCGACTGCTGAAAAACATCCCCACAGCATGATTCTGCCACCACCATGTTTCACTGCGGGGATGATGTTCTTTGGGTGATGTGATGTGTTGGGTTTGCGCCAGACATAGCGTTTTCTTTGATGGCCAAAAAGTTAAATTTTAGTCTCATCAGACCAGAGCACCTTCCTCCATACATTTTGGGAGTCTCCCACATGACTTTTCGCAAACTCAAAACGTGCCATTTTGTTTTTTGCTGAAAGTAATGGTTTTCTTCTGGCCACTCTGCCATAAAGCCCGACTCTATGGAGAGTGCGGCTTATTGTCATCCTATGTAGAGATACTACAGTCTCTGCTGTGGAACTCTGCAGCTCCTCCAGGGTTACCTTAGGTCTCTGTGCTGCCTCTCTGATTAATTCCCTCCTTGCCCAGTCCATGAGTTTTGGTGCGCGGCCGTCTTTTGGCAGGTTTGCTGTTGTGCCATGTTCTTTCCATTTGGTTATGATAGATTTGATGGTGCTCATAGGAAGCATCAAAGATTTGGATATTTTTTATACTATACTTTTACTTGTACTTCTCAACAACATTGTCCCTTACTTGTTTAGAGAGTTCCTTGGCCTTCATGGCAGTGTTTGGTTAGTGGTTTCTCTTGCTTAGATGTTGCAGCCTCTGGGGCCTTTCAAAAAGGTGTGCATATGTAATGACAGATCATGTGACACTTAGATTGCACACAGGTGGACATCATTTCACCAATTACATGACTTCTGAGGGTAATTGGTTGCACCAGAACTTTATGGGCTTCATAAAAAAGGGAGTGAATACATACGCACATGCCAATTATCTGTTTTTTTTTTTATTTCGGACAAATTGTTTTATGTACCGTATATACTCGAGTATAAGTCGAATTTTTCAGCACATTTTTTTGTGCTGAAAGTGCCCCCCTCGACCTATACTCGAGTCAAGCACTTTTCTGCAGGAAAAAATTTAATTTTCCGAACCGACTTTGGGGCCCTGTATCTCAGGGCCACTTGGTGCTAGGAACCCCAAATTTGGTGTGCAGTGGAACTGGTACCACAACATATCCAAAGATGGAGTTCCTAGCACTAAGTGGCCCCGAGATACGGGGCCCCAAAAATCGGTTCGGAAAATGTCATTCTCTGCTGCAGAAAAGTGCTTGACATTTTCTGAACCGAATTTGGGGCCACTTATCTCAGAGCCACTTAGTGCTAGGAACCCCAAATTTGGTGTGCAAACCCAGTGGCACTGGTACCATAACATATCCAAAGATGGAGTTCTTAGCATCAAGTGGCCCCGAGATACAGGGCCCCAAATCCAGTTCAGAAAATGTCATTCTCTGCTATAGAAAAGTGCTTGACATTTTCTGAACTGATATTTGGGGCCCTGTATCTAGAAACCCCAGCTTTGGATATTTTATGGTGCTAGTTCCACTGGGTTTGCACACCAAATTTGGGGTTCTTAGCACTAAGTGGCCCCAAGATACGAGGCCCCAAATTCAGTCAACTGTGTCCATCTGCAGCAATGTCATTTTGGGACCCTTGGGTTCAGAGACCCCAAATTTTGGATGCAGCTAGGGGGCATCTAGGAACCCTTAACTACCGAGTTTGAAGTTCAGGGGACCTATGGCTGCAAATGGGCACAGTGAGGCATGCAAATGGGCATTGTTGACCCTCTTTTCCACTTACAGTAGCTGTGCATTTCTCACCCTCGTCTTATACTCGGGTCAATAAGTTTTTCCCATTTTTTTGTGGTAAATTAGGGCCTCGACTTATACTCGAGTATATACGGTATATATTTTTCTAATTTTACTTTACACCAAATTAGACTATTGTGTTCTGATCCATCACATATGATTCAGATTAAAAAAACATTGAACTAAAAGTCTGTAATGTAACATAATAGGTAAAAAGCCAATGGGGGGGGGGGGGGGGTAAAATACTTTTCCAAGGCACTGTATTTGAAATCAAATCTATTATTTTTTGGCAATAACATGATGTGGGCAGATCTCTGCCAGTCACAGGCTGTCATGCCCCTCCAGCCTGTGTCTTAGAATAAGAGGGAGGTGAAGCCTTAATCTACATGCAATTATCCACCTCCATTGTGTTTAGCTGGTTAGTGGATGTGAGAAGGGATTGGGCTGTCATTTACCACTGTGTATACCCCCATAACTATATTCTACTATAGACCAAGACTACAGTCACATGGGCTGCTCAGATGTGATGGGGAGGAAATGCTCAGCACAGAAACTCCTTGAAACCTGAGCATGTGCAGAGCTGCCACCACAGCTGCAAAATCCCCCGCTGCAGTTTGATGTAGAATACAGAAAATTAATCTCATAGTGATCGAGTATGAACAGCATGTAATGCACCATTTATTGATCGTTTTTAGGATGTGGGTTTAGTAACACTTTAACCTCTTGACGACCAGCCGCCATCATTATACTGCGGCTGGTCGGCACGATCCCGCGAATCGCTATAGCTATACGTCAGCTCGCGTGATAGGGGATAGCAGGTGCGCACACAGCCCGCTGGGGTGCCAATGCTCATGGCCAATGGTTGCCGGCCACGAGCGATTGCGGGCACAAGAGGCAGAACAGGGACAAGTGTGTGTAAACACACAAATCCCTGTTCTGTGAGAAATGACAGATCATGAGTTCATAATAGCTAGGAACCACGATCTGTCATCTCCTCTAGTCAGTCCCCTCCCCCTACAATTAGAAAAACACACAGAGAACACAGTTAACCCCTTGAACGCCCGCTAGTGTTAACCCCTTCCCTGCCAGTGACATTTTTTACAGCACTGATTGCTGTATAAATGCCAATGGTCCCAAAAATGTGTCAAAAGTGTCCGCCATAATGTCGCAGTCCTGATAAAAAAAAAAAAAAAAAAAAAAAAAAATCGCAGATCGCTGCCATTACCAGTAAAAAAAAATATTATATAATAATAATAATTATATTAATAATAATAATAATGCTATAAATCTATCCCCTATTTTGTAGATGCTATAACTTTTGTGCAAACCAATCAATATACGGTTATTGCGACTCTTTTTTTTAACAAAAATATGTAGAATACCTAAACTGAGGAATTTTTTTTTTTTAAAGCAAAGAGAAGAGCGGATATTTATTATAGCAAAAAGTACAAAATATTGAGTTTTCTTTAAAAATGGCGCTTTTTTTTTGCTTATAATGCAAAAAATAAAAACCGCAGAGGCGATCAAATACCACCAAAAGAAAGCTCTATTTGTGGGAAAAAAGGACGTCAATTTTGTTTGGGTGCAACGTCACACGACCTCGCAATTTTCAGTTAAAGCGACGCAGTGCCGAATTGCAAAAAATGGTCTGGTCATTCAGCAGCCAAATCTTCCGGGGCTGAAGTGGTTAAGCAAAATGCGGGCACAGTTCTTCAAGGATGGGCGGATGCTTGTCACATTCATCCATATAATTTTTTTCATAAGTAGATCCCCAAGATGGAGGTTAGTGGTCAGATTGGTAAATTACATAAAATTAAGCCTATTACAGTGTATGATAAAATGCAATGCTCAGCCATAATTCATCAGTACTAAGAGGGACATCATTAGTTGCTCAGTGGTTAGCACTGCTGCCTTTCTTCGGTTCCAGCCAGAACCCTATCTGAATTTTCACTCTGTTTGCGTTTCCTCCAACACTCCAAACACATCATGGTATGTTAAATGGTTCCTATCTAAATTGGCTCTAATACATGTGAGATCAGGACCTTAGTTTGTAAGCTCCTTGAGGGCAGGGATGGATGTGAATCTACACAGTGTAAAGAGCTGTGCAATCTGAAGGCACTATATAAATACCTGTAAATAAGATCTTACAGATAGAATTAGGCTTATTATATTGTATGAAAGTATACAGTATAAGCAGAATTCATCAGCACTATGTACAGTCTACAAGACAAAAGTTAAAGGCTGAACACGAATGAAACCTTTAGCCCTGGTTCACACCAGTGCGGCTTAAAGGTCACGCTACTCAGCGACTATTCATTGCGGGGTGCTGACATTCTGCGCAACTTCATTTAACAGAGGTCAAAGCAAGTCGCAATGCAGTCATTACAGAAATAGTGCAGGAACCTCTTTCAAAGTCACTGTGACTTAAGTCGCACCAATTTGAACAGTTCCATTGCCCTAAGTGGTTTGCGAATTGTCATGCGACTTTGAACTGTTAAGTCGCATGACAAGCTGCAATGGTGTGAACAGGGATTAACCATTTGCCTACTGGACACTTTCACCCTCTTGCTCACCAGGCAAATTTTCAGCTTTCACACTTTGAATGACAATTGCAATGCTACACCTATATGAAATGTTTATTTTAATTTTTTTTTAGACAGATAGCTTTTTCTTTTGGTGGTATTTAATCACCACTGGATTTATTTTTTGCTAAAAAAAATAAAAATAAATAAATAAAAAAGGAAAAAATTCTAAACCAAAACAACTTTCTTTTCTTATTTCTGTTAAAGTATTTTGCAAATAAGTAATTTTTCTTCTGCACTGATAATCAGGCACCGATTATCAGTGTAAATGTGCGCTGTCACATGATAGCCGGTTATTGCCTTTCCTTACACAGTGACAGCGCCGAGGAAAGGAAATGCAGATAACTGACATGGGATCAACCGTGATTGGACACCGCTGATCACATGGTAAAGGGCCACTGATTGGCTCTTTACCGTGATCTGCGATCACCTGTGTCTGAAGGCGTAGTTCTGGGGAGTATGCCAATAGACGTCCTCCCAGAATTAGACCACTGCGTTGTAGCCATCTTTTGGCTACAGTGTGGTCAGAAAGTGGTTGTAAACCTCTGACATGAAATATGAACAAATCATATCCCTCTATAGTGTGTACTTGTCTCAATCCAGAGCAGTAAGTGTCATCTCTGTCGGGTGCATCGTTCCTTTATCAGCATGAATCACTTCTGACAAGTTTTCCTGACACCAAGAGAAATATGTTCCGGTGTACTGTGTGAAAGGGGGGGTGGGGGGTCTCTTCCCTCCAATGAGCTCTCCTCACTGTGCTCTGCAGAGTGTAAATTCAGCTCTCCACCCCCTTTTTTTCTGAACTTAGACAAACTTTAAAATTCAGAACTTTGAACAGATGTAGAGAAGACACTACTGCAGATAAGCAGGTACAACTTATGTAGGAGGATTAGTTTATCTGTATATTACCTGAGACCAGTCACTTCACTGGGTATATGTAAGGGTTTACAACCACTTTAATGGCAAAGTTCACTTGTAGGAACATGTTACACCTGCATCTGTGAACACACACACACACACACACACACACACACACACACTTGCCATAGTACACTGATTTCTCAAAACGGTCAGGGACTTTTTTTTTTTTTTTAAACCATACATTTTTTTATTTTGAATGAAAAGGCATCATAACAGATATTTGACATTAGACATCACTTTAAAACAGGGGTCTCCAAACTATGGCCCTACAGTTGTTCAGGAACTACAATTCCCATCATGCCTAGTTACATCTGTGAATGTCAGTTTTACAATGTCTCATGGGACATTAGCTGGAGGGCCGTAGTTTGGAGATATCCCCGCTTTATAGGATTGATCCTAATAAATACTTGTTTGACACAATGTGAAAAGGAACAAAACAATGTACAACAGAAGAAAGGATAATAAGTATTGATATCTATTTGTCAGTCAGACCCTGCTTACCCCGGATGGGATCAAAAATGTAATATTAACAAGAATGAAAAAGCTTTGTGATAAATAATCAGCTACATCTGAATCTCATATTATAAGGAAGGTTACATCAAACTCACCAAGTACTACTAAAGCGGAGTTCCAACTACAAACTATTTTTTTTTTTTTTTTTTTTTAAACCTTTCAAAAGCATTTAATAAGGCATTGTAACACTCACGTCTTCTATTAAAATTCTCTCCCGATGTCCGGTTTTAAGAACTTTGATATTGTTGTTCTGTACGTTCTCATTTTGCTTGTGGGCATGTGAAGCCGACAAGCATCCTAGGATACAGTGTTGCTGCTGGACCAGCATGCACCGCCCTGTTCTCAAGCATGTGCAGTAATGCACCATAGCGGCATTGCAAAGTATACAGGTTGCCATAACAACGGGCGTCGGTGGTGCCCACCCCATTGTTATGGCAACCTAGCCCTCAGCGCAGCCCACTGACTCCTGGGAAATGATGACACACATCTCCAAGAAACAGTAGCAAGCGGAGGCGCGAAGGGAAGTGACGTCAGGAGCCCAGGTGACGAAGGAGGCAGATTTCGAGGGACCACATAACAGGCATAAAAAGGCAAGTAAAAGAACATTTTCTCCAAATTTTTTTTAAATTTATTTCGTGCACAGTAATGACTTTTTTTTTTGGGTGGAACTCGACTTTAGAGGTTACAGTCTTTTAGGTATTTAGAGGATCTAGGATGAGATAGCCAAGCTTGCCATTTATTTTTTAAAGGTAGTAATGAAGTAGTTTTTATATGTTAGCATTATTTCGAATTGAGCTTGAGTGGTCAATCTAAAGATTACATTCAATAGATTATGAAAATCCACTGAAGCACCCAAACTGGTTATAGTAAGCCTTGTCGCTGTTAATATATGAGCCACGATCGTTCTGTATATTAAGGGGTAAATATCAAGATTTATACCCAATAGAGCAATGGCAGGAGTAAGTTTAGTTAGGTTGCCTGTGAGGTTGGACAAGAAGGTGGACATAGATTTCCAAAAACTGAAGGTTTTTGCAACAACATAAGACATGGAGGAGGTTGCCAACTTGTTTGTTGCATCTCCAGCATATAGGGGAAACTTTTGATGATTTGTATGGCGTGAGGTACCATGTGTTTAAAATTTTCTGAGTGTTGTCCCAATGTTCTATACAAGAGGAGGCTCTGCTAGATATCTGTATAGCTTTCTGCCATCGATTTAAAAAAAAAAAAAATCTTGATTTAAATTCTCTTGCCACTTTATCGTATGAGAGTTTTTTTATTATTTGAGTGGGATGATAGTAGTTCATACATAAGGGAAATCCCTTTCCACTTATGATTAGGATTAGTAAAAAAATTGCCAAATTTCCAGAAGACTTTCTATGTATTTATTGGGGTCAAAGTTCCTAAGACAGGGCTATTTACTAATTTTTTTCAAGCTTATGTTCTTGTATTGCAAGAGTAGGCCTTCCTATAGATGATGGCCCTGCTGGATCCAGCTACTTGCTGAGTAACGCATTTTACAGTAGTCTAATACTCTTGTTGGGATAGGTACCTTAGTTCCGTCTTTCTTGTGTTTGGTTTCAGCAAAAGTATTTACTTCAGGTATAATCTCTAAAAAGCTTCAATCTGACTAATGGAACCAGACAACGATGACCTCTATCCCCTTTAAAATTTTCTCATTAGCAATAGAACCATTAGCAGAACATATACGTGCAAACATTGACATCAATGATATAAAAATAGGTCAATAAGAACATAAAACTGGATCACTTGCCGACAATATTATACTCACCCTTCGTCTTCATTACCTGAAATCCAGATACTACTAGATAAATTATGGGGAAGTATCATACTATAAAATAAACCAAAATAAATGCTTTGTCTTACCCATGAATATCCCTAAAGAAATCTCTAACAGTGTGCAGATTCAATTTGGCTACAATTGGGATGAAGAAGCTATTTCATACCTAGGAATAAAAACTTACCTACCCACCTTCTAAAATTATATGAAGTAAACTTTCCCAATCTTGTAGACCAAGTCAACAAAGACCTGCCAATTATGCAGAAAACACAACTTTTGGGTTGGGAAAATTGCTGCATTTTTAGATGTAAACCCTACCCAAAAGTCTATATTACTTCCGATCCCTGCCTATCCAGATCTCTTCAAAAAATATATTTTACGCAGATTGACACAAAACTGAAAAACTTCATTTGGAATAGAAAAAAAACCTAGAGTGGCGTTCTGAATTCTAACCACCACTAAATCCGCAGGAGGCATGGGCCTACCAGTCATTTGAGATTATTATTATGCCTCATTACTGGATCAGATGAGGTTCTGGTTTTCCTCTCCCGAAGACAAACTTTGGGTAAGCATTGAACAAAGAAGCCACTGTAGGTTACAATCTCAGTGCCTTAACTATTGTTAGTTATGTACTTCCCAAAATTAGTATATCTAATTAGCATTAGGTCCACAATAACAGCATTCTATCTAAAACCAAACACAAGAAAGAAGGTCAGGGACTTCTTTTGAGCGTTTCTCTGACATAGGACAGCACACTCAAATGAATGGGCTGCCCAGCGCACAGAACAGCATGAGAGCTCCAATGATGTGAACGGAGCTTTAGACCCCTTCCATACTGGGGCAGCAGGCACGTTAGCGCTAAAGCACTGCTCGTTTTAGCAGTGCTTTAGCGCTGTTTAACTAGCTGCCGCTCGCCCACCAACAAACGACAGTGAGGTGGTGCGGCTCTCCTGGGACGCCGTCTTATGATGGCGTCCCAGAACTGCTGCGCCATGTTGCTAGGACACAGTGCGATCCCGATGTCTATAAAGAGCCGAGTCCAATCACAATCGGTCACATGTAAACACGGAGATGCCGGTAATCAGCGCTCCTCGCCTCACACTAACAGAGTGTGGCGAGGAGAGCCTATCAGCAGCATCTACACATGTAATCAGGGCACTGATCATCAGTGCCCCGATTACAATATAGTGCCAACAGTGTCACCAATTAGTGCCCACCAGTGGCAGAAATCAGTGCCCTTTAGCAATGCCAGTCAGTGCTGGCTATCAGTGCCGTCCATTACTGCTGTCGATCAATGCCCATCAGTGCTACCCATCAATGCCACCTATTCGTACCACCTAACAGTGCCCACCAGTGCCGCCTCATCAGCGCACACCAGTGGAGAAAAATTACTTAGTTTCTCTCAGTAAGTTTTGTAACTAAGTAAAAAAAAAAATTAAGTAAAAAAATAAAAAACCCAGCAGTGATTAAATACCACCAAAAGGAAAGCTCTATTTGTGTGAAGAAAATTATAAAAAAAAATTGTTTGGGTACAGTGTAGCATGACTGCGCAATTGTCATTCAAAGTGCGACAGCGCTGAAAAATGGCCTGGGCAGGAAGAGGGTGTAAGTGCCCTGTAGGCAAGTGCTTAAGCGGTGCTTTTCGGTCGCTAGCGGGGCGCTTTTAACTCCAAAGAAGGGGTTAAAAGCACCAGTGTTGCAGCACTTCGGAAGTGCGGCCCATTCATTTCAATGGGCCAGGCGTTTTGGGAGCGCTCCCAAACTGTCCAGAAGATGCTGCTTGCAGGACTTTTACCAACATCCCGCAAGCGCACCGCCCCAGTGTGAAAAGTCACACTGAAATGAATGGGAGGTGGTTTTCAGGCGCTAGAACGCCTGAAAACCGTCTCAGTGTGAAAGGGGTCTTAGGGTGTAGGATGTGCCTAAGCACCACTTTCCTTTCTGACAGGGGAGCCATAAAATCGATCCTGTTTTGTAGATGTTATAACTTTTGCGCAAACCAATCAATATACGCTTATTGCGTTTTTTTTCCAAAATTATCGGTCTTTTTTGTTTATAGCGCAAAAATAAAAACCACAGAGGTGATCAAATACCACCAAAAGAACTCGGGGGGGGGGGGGAGAGAGAGATAAATTGTGTTTGGGTACAACTGCGCAATTGTCAGTTAAAGCGACACAATGCCGTATAGCAAAAAATGGCCTGTCATTAAGGGGGAAAATCCTTCTGGTCCTTAAGTGGCCGGTTCAACAGGACTGGAATGTATGGGAAGGCTGTCTACCAATAGACTTGTGTACAACCAACCTGTTGGAAAGGTTTCTCTCAATCAGCACCTCCAGCTATAGCCTGCACAGCTGATGAGTGTATGCTGATGGCAAGGTAGTCTCCCCGCTGTCATAATACAAAGGCTCAATGGGAGCAATTCCCCAAGTGTGTGGATGGGGGAAGGTCATTTTCCTTTCATTCAACCCGCTGGTTGCACACACACACACCTCCAGCTTTCTAGCTGGACAGCCTGTACAGAAAGCTGGAGGACGATTGTGCAAGAGCCAAGCACTGAATCACCATCCAGTGATAGCAGGTGTAATAAACAACAACAACAACAACAACAACAACAACAACAACCACCACCACACTCCCATGGATTTTTTTTTTTTATAAAAGCGCATTTTTTTCTGCAAATACATGTGCACTTATTTTTTTCTTAAAAGTGAACTTGGCCTTTAAATGCATGAAGTATATTCAATATGAAGCCAAGATCAAGAACACGGGGACATGACCTCAAAGCATTGAGCAAACTGTTGGTGCTATATAAATCCTGAATAATAATAATCTAGCAGGAGCAACGTTTAAAAATAACCTTAACCACTTGCCCACTGGGCACTTCAACCCCCTTCCTAACTAGAACAATTTTCAGCTTTCGGTGCCCTCACACTTTGAATGACAATTACTCAGTCATGCAACACTACCCATATGAAATGTTTGTCCTTTTTTCACACAAATAGAACTTTCTTTTGGTGGTAATTAACCACTTGCTGCCTGCCGGTGCAGCTGTTGTTCTGGGCCGCTGTCATATGATGGCGCAGCCTCCAGGCAGCCCAGGGGGCACGCGCCCGCCGCATCGTTCGGGTCCCAGTGCGCGTGCCCGGCGGCCGCGAAGTCCCGGGATTGCCCGGTAACCGAGCAACACCGTGGATCGGTGTGTGTAAACACACACCGATCCACGTCCTGTCAGATGGGAGGAGAGCGATGGTGTGTTCCTTGTACAGAGGAACACCGATCGGTCTCCTCCCCTTGTGAGTCCCCTCCCCCCACAGTTAGAATCACTCCCTAGCAACATATTTAACCCTACAGCGCCCCCGCCTGGTTAACCCCTTCGTTGCCAGTCACATTTATATAGTAATCAATGCATTTTTATAGCACGGATCGCTGTATAAATGTGAATGGTCCCAAAAATGTGTCAAAATTGTCCGATGCAATATCGCAGTCACGATAAAAATCGCAGATCGCTGCCATTACTAGTAAAAAAAAATAAATAATAAAAATGCTATAAATCTATCCCCTTATTTTGTAGACGCTATAACTTTTGCGCAAACCAATAAATATATGCTTATTGCGATATTTTTTACCAAAAATATGTAGAAGAATACGTATCGGCCTAAACTGAGGAAAAAATTTGTTTAAAAAAAAAAAAAATTTGGATATTTATTATAGCAAAAAGTAAAAAAATATTGTTTTTTTTTTCAAACTTGTCACTCTTGTTTGGTTTATAGCACAAGAAATAAAAACCGCAGGGGTGATCAAATACCACCAAAAGAAAGCTCTATTAGTGGGGGAAAAATTATAAAAATTTAATTTGGGTGCAGTGTTGCATGACCGCGCAATTGTTATTCAAAGTGTGACAGCGCTGAAAGCTGAAAATTGGCTTGGGCAGGAAGGGGGTGAAAATGCCCAGTATGGAAGTAGTTATTCACTGCTGGGTTTTTTATTTGTTGCACTATAAATCAAAAAAGACTGAAAACTCGGTAAAAGAAAAAAAAAAAAAAAATTTCTTTGTTTCTGTTAAAATTTATGGCAGAGTATTGGCACTGAGCAGCGCTGTGGGCACTACAGATCCAGCCCACAGCGCTGCTACAAACGATCCCTCCCCCTCTCCCCTCACACTGCACAGATCGGTACAGAGAGGGGAGGGAGGAACCGGCGTCATGACATGACGCCAGTTTGTTTACAAGGGATCGCTCCGTCATTTGACAGAGCGATCACGTGGTAAACAGCCAATACCAGTGGCCATTTACCGTGATCTGTGATATGCTGAGTCTTCCGGACCCGGCGGTCATGGATCTTTCCGGGGGCGTGCGCTGTAGCTGTCTTTCGGCTATGGCCCGGTCGTCAAGTGGTTAACATGGAAATAAACTTCCATCACTAAGACCCCTTTCACACTGTGCCGCCACCGGCGTCAGCGGTAAAGCGGCGCTATTTTTAGTGCCGCTTTACCGTCCTTTTCGTGGTGCTATTTGGCCGCTAGCAGCAGTTTTAACCCCCCGCTAGTGGCAGAAAAGGGGTTAAATCCGCCCACAAAACACCGCTGTAGGGGCGTTTTGCCGGCGGTATCGCAGCGCTGCCCCATTGATTTCACTCGGGAGGAGCGGTGAGTTCACCGCTCCAAGGAAGCTTCTGGCAGGACTTTTTCTGACTCCCTGCCAGCGCACACCGCTCCAGTGTGAAAGCCCTCGGGCTTTCACACTGAAGTGAATGGAGCAGCTGTTTTAGGGCGGTTTGCAGGCGCTATTTTTAACGCTATAGTGCCTGCAAAATGCTCCAGTGTGAAAGGGGTCTAACTTTTACCTACAGATAAGCCTATAATAAGACTTACCCATAAAGTGTAAATATCTCCTGACTACATGCAGCTGGTAACATCACTGGCACTCTGAAGGAATGGCCACCCGTGTTGTTCCTTCTGGGCCCCGTGGCGTAAACGGCGGCTCCCGCGTGCATGCGCAGGAGTGACGTCATCGCAACTGTGGCCAGTCACACCGCTGGAGTCCACGAACTCGGAAGCAAGATGGGTGAAGATGGGAGTGCCTGCAGCTCTAATATCTCAGCGCTGGAAGAGCTTCATTTTAAAAGGGAAGTTTTCCACAATGTGCTAGTATGCGATACATACTAGCACACTATGACAAAAAAAAAAAAAAAAAACATCCAGTGGTTTACAAGGGCTTTAAACTGTATTTTACCAAAAGAGTGGTTGATCAACAGCCAGTGGATTCAGACAAACCTAGCTCTGTGTTTAAATGGGGCAGACCAAATTATCTCTTTATTTTTGAGACTGTCAGTGTTCTGTCTTTCTAGATCTAGGTCTCTAATAAGGTAATTTTTTAAGACTGGACCAGACTTTGGAGCAGCTGTGCATGGCAGCCAATCAGACTCTAGCTTTTATTTTTAAGGCTTAAGTGAACAAACTGAAGCTAGAAGCTGATTGGTGCTCCAGTCTTAGACAATTCTGTTCTAGTCTCACGAGGAGTGACAGCTCAAATAAAGGTCAGCCTATAGTAGACAGAGGTGAAATCACAGCATAGGATTCCCAGTGTAACTGCCTTGTGCCTGGGAGTTGCTGGCTGCACAGCTGACATCAGATCTGCCATATAAATAGATGAGATCCCATGGGGATGGGTGTCACACCGCTGATCACAAGCCATGAGGATGAGAGTGAGGATGAGGATGACGATGAGAGTGAGGATGATGGATACTCACCAGCCAGGATCGCCTTCCCAGGATGGGTGATCTTCCCTCCTCCCGGAGCTGCAGCGGCCAGAGATCTGCACACCGCCCGCCTCCCTCCATGACCTCCCGTCCTCGATAGCTCGCAGGGCCCCTCAGTGACGGCGAATGGCCGCAAGATGGAAGACATGGCAGCTATGGAGGGCGCTCTCCTAATGGTAAGGTACAGACCCCCGAGCTCTGCTCTCTTCTGCTTGCCTCCAGCCACACCCCCTATATTAATATTCCACACGCCGGACACACCTCTGTTTTCTAGCAGCCTTGATTCATTCCTGTAGCCACGCCCACCCCAGGCAGCCTATGTACATTAGACGCCGGGTCGCCCCGCCCCTTCCGCGTAGTGGAACGATATTAAAAACACGAGGCTTATTCATAATTAATGAGGCTGGCGCTGCCCGAGGATTCTCATTGGTTGAAGCGGAGACTGACGACTAATGTAATGATGGATCTCAAGCCCCGGAAAGGAGGAGGGCTGGGCTCTCTGTTCTGATTGGCTAGACGAGGGAGTAGTGCGATTTTCTGATAGGCTGCTGCCAGATAAGGCGAGACGAGTGGGAGCAGAGGGTCGTGTGGTGGAGGGGAGGATCGTCTCATGGGTTGGAGATGATAGTGTGTCTCCATTACTAATCATAAGGAGCGATAAAGATCCAGACACTGGGGGGGGAAGTCCGTTATCAGGGAGGGGACCCCACGTTTCATCCTCATGGATTGTACTGGGGGGAGTATGGAGGGTGTCATTGCTGTCCTCTTCTTCAGGCTGCATGTCCGCTGTGCTGATCCATTGTCTGTGAAGTGGTATCCTGGTACCCAAAAGTGGCATCACTAGTGCAGGAACCTTTGTGTCCAAAGTCCCATGTTAGACCCATTTCACACTGGGGCATTTTTCAGGCGCTTTTGGGCTTAAAATAGTTCCTGATAAACTCCTCCCCTGCAGCCCCATTGTGAGAGCTGAGTACCGAGTACTACACAGGGGCGGTGCGCTTGCAGGACGTTAGAAAAAGTCCTACAAGGAGCATCTTTGGGGCGGTGCGGGAGCGCTCCACCACCAAATCAATGGGCACCGCTGCCGAAGAGCCTGCAAACAGCTTTACGGGCACTATTAACCCTTTATTTGGCCGCTAGCGGGGGTTAAAAGTACCTCGCTAGCGGCCGAAAAGCGCTGCTATTGACCGCTAATGCCCCTGACCCCGCCCCAGTGTGAAAGTAGCCTTAGGATTAAGGACTGAGGTTAGGGTTTAGGCCCCTTTCACACTAGGGTGGGGACATTAGCGGTAAAGCGGCGCTATTCGCCCGCTAGTGGGGCGCTTTTAACCCCCGCTAGCAGCCGAGGAAAGGGTTAAAAGCGCCGTTGCCAAAGTGATTCGTCAGTGGTGCCCATTCATTTCAATGGGCAGGGGCGGTGGAGGCACGCTGTATACACCGCACCGCCCCAAAAGATGGTGCTTGCAAGAATTCTTTTCCTGTCCTGCAAGCGCACCACCTAGGTGTGAAAGCACTCAGACTTTTACACTGCAGAAGAGGCAGTTTACAGGAGCTATTTGTAGCGCAAAATGCCTCCGTGTGAAAGAAGAGGTCTAAATGTTAGGGTAAGGGGTAATCATTAGGGTTAGCATTCTAACAATTACCACTAAACGCAACAATTACCGCTAACTCTAACATTTAACCCTAACATGCGTTTTTGGACACATAAAGGTTCCTGTAATACTTCAATGCGACTTGAGTGCCAGAGAATGTAAAGCCACATCAAAGTCGCACTCCATGAACAGAACTAACATATTTTTGAGCACTGCTTAAGCTGGAAAGAACCTATTTCTTTGGAACTTTTTTGCTTTCTCTTTAATAACATATTTTCCTTTTACCCGGAAAAAAAATGTATAAAAAAACGCAATACAGCCAGAGCTAGACTGGAATCATTCAGATCAAAGCATATTCATGTGTTAGAATGGCCCAGTCAAAGTCCAGAACTAAATCCAATTGAGAATCTGTGGCAAGACTTGAAAATTGCTGTTCACAGACACTCTTCATTCAAGCCGACAGAGTTTGAGCTATCTTGCAAAGAAGAATTGGCATAAATGTCACTCTCTAGATGTGCAAAGCTGGTAGAGACATCCCCAAAAAGACTTGCAGCTATAATTGCAGTGAAAGGTGGTTCTACAAAGTATTGACTCAGGGGGCTGAATACAAATGCACACCACACTTTTCACATATTTATTTGTAAAAAAAATGTTGAAAATCATTTAACATTTTCCTTCCACTTCACAATTCTGTGCCATTTTGTGTTGGTTTATCACATAAAATCCCAATTTTTTTTTTTTTTTTTTTTTTTTTACATTTTTGGTTGTAACATGACAAAATACGGAATATTCCAAGGAGTATGAATACCTTTTCAAGGCACTGTATATATTCAAGTGTCTATGTGTCATACTGTCATCAATGACCTGATGTGTGACGCACACTGTAGACACTTGAATACATATATGCACTGTAGTTTGCATTTTTGCACTTTCAGTGGTTTGATACCTATATGGTCTTTTCACACTCTATATATCTGATGAATTCAGTGTTTATCATTGATATCAATTGACGTCTAACTTTGCACATCATATTATTTGATGTCTCATATTGCACTTTACAACTGTCACTGTTGGAATCTTGTGCACACAGATTTGTAGCACTGCTCTTTTTGACGCTATATAAGTCGTGTATAATAATAATTATAGGAGCTGATATCACAATTTTCAGCAAGCTGCTTAATTTTTATGACTCAGCGCGGATTTTATACTTCTATTTTGACAAGAGAGGGTTATAATCCGTCACATTTTTTTTCACCATCTGTGTCCCATTGTGGAGCTTTACCTTCACTTCCTGTTCCAAACCCAATAAGGAAGGCAGAGGAATTTCCCGCAAATTAAGGGAATTCCTTGGGCCCCCCCTTAGTGTCCCCTTTGGAAGATTTCCCTTCTTACTTTTCTGGGGACAACCCAAAATTCGGGTTTTTGCTTTTACTTTCAATAATGAGCTCAAAATATGCCTATAATCGTCCTAATGTACATGGACACATAGGATAACATTGAGCTGCTTCTACAGGCAGAACACAAAACTCCTGTAGAAGCAGCGATTTTTAAGCCAGATGGCTTCTTCTTCCCCTGCTCTCCTTCTTGGTATCACGGGCACCGGCTTCCTCTGCTTTCCTCCGCAGGCATCTTGGCGGCTTCTGCCGTGTGTCTCCTCCCTCCTCCTCGGTGGCCAATTGGAATGCTTCTCCTTTCGGCCAATCGGGAAACAGGTTTCAGACCCACTTCCTGATTGGCCGGGAGGAGAATCAGTGTGACAATAGCGAATATTCATTTGCTATTGTCACACAACTGGGTGGGATCAGGGCGCAGTGCTCTGCTCCCCGAGCCCATCCTTTTTGAAGCCTATTAGAGCCTCTGGCTCTAATCACATGCTTAAAAAAAAAAACCCAGATTAAAATCCATGTGTCTGGCACCCTGCATGTGGATTAGGGGCCGGGCACATGGATTAGGGGGGCAGCACCCCTAATGGACGGGCTGTCCCTGGTTCTAATCACTCTATCCAAAAGTAAAACAAAAAAGCGTTGCCTTTTAGTTATACTTTAATCTATCCACTGCTATGTATGTTCCAGTTTACAAGCAGTGATGAGCTGTTATAACTGCCTATATAAGGAGAATAAAAAAATGTACAGTTTGCAGACCTAAGCCCCTTACACACGATACAAAAATCAGAAGTAAAATTTTGACCAATGAACAATCTGCTGATTCTCGGATCGTTAGTACGGTGCTTCCGATTTTTTTTTTTTTTTTTTCCATACGACAAAAGCTGGGTGTGCAGACTATAACATTTTTGTCGGATGTGAACACAACATCCGATTTGCGTATAATTAGTACGGTTTTAGTCTGAAAAAAATCGTAAGAGCAAGACCACGCAGAATACATACAAAACTATTCAACACATTACGTCACTTCTGAATTTGTATTCTGTCGTACGAGAATTTTCGTATGGTGAGTAACCCCTTCACTTTCCACATGAGACTAAAAAATGGACAAACGGTCGTCCGAAAATCTGATCGTGTGTACGAGGCTTTAGGCTTCATGCACACTGGGCTTAAAAAGATGCGTTACCCTGGCAGAAAAAAAAAAGCTTACTGTATATAGAGTGTTTTTTGTGCAAAGTTTAGGAAAGTTTTGGGGGTTTTTTTCTGCCAGAAAGCTCCAATCAGAAACACAAACCAGAAGGGTTTTTTCCTGCTTCTTAGGCTGGGTTTTACACTAGTGTGAATTGGATGCGGATTTCCCCGTATCCAATTCGCATGACAGGAGATTGTGACTGCCTCTCTATGGAGCCTGTTCACACATCTCCGTGGCGGCTGCGGAGCGGCTTGCACAGGAGTCCTGTGCGTCTTTGGCTGAGTTTTGGCCGAATTCAGGCAAAAATTTGGCCCTGATTCATCCATGAAACAGAACAGGGACAGGCCGGACCCCCTGCTGTGAGCCGTATCCGGCAGCAGTGTGAACCCGGCCTAAATGCTGAGCTCAAAATATGAAAACGGGTCAAGTGAGTGCAAAACGGATTGCACTCCTGTGACCCTTAGGAGAAGCCCAGCCTAAAAAGCTCAGGCTGGACTTCTCCTTTTAAGCCAGTGTGCATGGAGCCTTAAAGCAGAACTAAACTGCAATACCTACGTTTTGCTTCAACGGTCCAAAAACCACAAGATTCCTTGCTGCCTCCAGCATCTTCACACCAGCTTCTTCCAGGAGCCAGTCTTCAAGCATCTTAATTGGCCAGTGCAGGATGAAGTCACTCCCTCACATGTGTAGGAGTGCTGTCATCCCAACACACAGGCTGAAATGTAAACTGACCTGTGCATGCGCAGCCAATGTACATTGTACAGAGGGACTGTGAGCAGGCAGGTGGGTTTATTTTATTGTAAAAGACATCGCATGTCTCTCCTCCAATAAAGAGTCTGCCTGCTCACATTTTTTTTTTTCATATTAGACCAGTGTTTCTCAAGATTTTTTTCAGTCTTGGCACACTTTAAAATTCCGCTTAGCTAATTTTTGAAAAGCGATCTACCGTGGATCATTACATCATTACAGAGACCGGGTTAGTGTTAACCTAGCCTTATTTCTTTTTATTTTGTTCAGCCCTGCATCCACAAACAAAGTGGATAGAGGAATCCTCCCCTCAGATGACTATACTCTGACAGTGGCAGCTGCTGGGCTTGCCACCCCTCTGAGTAGCAATCTATTGTGAATCACTTTTCAGAGGTGTTTGAAAGGTAGTGCAGAGATAATATGTTGCCTCCTCACTGCCTATTTTATCCCCTGTGACACCCATGCCACTGTGCTGCAACCGCATGCATTGGCTTCGTGCACATGGGTTTACTACAGAGTACACCCATGCCAGGGCAGGGTATGCCCGCATGTGCATCTCAGTGCAGGCACTCCCATTCATTTCAGTTGGGATTCACCGGCCATACAGACACAGCCGCTGCTCCCACTTTGAGGAGCCCTGATGGTGCACTGTGTTGTGATCCAACATGCAATGGAGTTGATTTACTAAAGCTGAAGAGTGCAAAATCTGGTGCAGCTCTGCATAGAAACCAATCAGCTTCCAGGTTCTTTTGTCAAAGCTTAATTGAACATGCTGAAGTTAGAAGCTGATTGGCCACCATGCACAGCTGCACCAGATTTTGCACTCTCCAGCTTTTTAGTAAATCAACCCCACAGTGTTGGATTGCCATAGCAGATGCGTTGCCGTGTGTTGTACCAACATGTGTTAATATGTGCGTTTTAACGCTTGTTGTCACAGCACACGTATGTGTGTTTGGGCCCACAGATATTGCACCATTTTTGTTGCCCATGTATTGATTTAAATGTGTATATTTATTCCGGGTAATGTGTGCCTATATTTAACAGAAACAGAGAGAGTGCAATCATATATTTATATATAAATCCACCCCACAGGGGAATCATTTGCTGTAGGACCCCCCCATGGGTCATGCTAAACGATGGACAATAGTCATGTAATTGATCTGTCTAGACAGCTGGTCAGACCTGTCAGCTCACTGATCATTGTTACCTATGGGCAGATAAACTCCTTTCATGGCTCCCAGATCAACTGATGTACAACACAAACACAAACAAATGGCGACAGTCCCTGATAGCACACAGCTCTGTACGGAGGGAGGAGGGGCGGCTCCCTGGGAGAAGGCGTGCCCTCGTAGTCATGGAGAAGCGTCCTGTGTTGCCCTGGTGACCGGCTTGTTTGGATGGGAGAGACCTGAACAGCGGAGGACAGCGGCCAGAGAGGACCTATCATCGTGCTTTACCGGGTGAGATCTGATAGATATATATATATTCGGGCACATCATCCTCCCCTTCTCCCTGTTTGATCTATACTATGATTATACAAGAGGAGCAGATACTGAGCTTCCATAGTCTGCTGATTATCACATCTAATAGAATGCACACATCCCCTGCTGTGTATAGGGAGATCATTATTGTAGTATTATTATTATTATTATTATACAGGACTTATAAAGCGCCAACACTTTGCACAGCGCTTTACAACATGATGGCAGACAGTACAGCAGGGGCAGACTGATAACTCATGGGGCCCCCGGGCAATAGAAGATTATGGGGCCCCAAGGCAATCAGAGATTATGGGGCCACACAGTATACACACACACAGTATACAATCACACAGTATACACATACATGTACACACAATATACACAGACAGATGTAAAAAAAAACACAGATTTATACATACTGTCCCTGGTTATACTGAGGCTGGCAACCCTGATGGGGCCCCCTAGTGGCCCAGGGCCCTCGGGCAGTGCCCGAGTGGCTCAATGGTCAGTCCGCCCCTGCAGTACAGTTAAAATACAATTCAATACTTATATAGCGCCATCAATTTATGAAGCGCTTTACATATATATCATACAATCACATCAAGTTTGGCAGAAAAAATGCCCCTAAGGCTCCATTTACATCTGCACAATTTGTAAACATGCACAAAAATTGCGTGTTTTTTCACGTTTATGAAAAGCGCGTGGCATTTGCGGTGCCATTCATTGTTCATGGCATACCGAACACAGCAAGAACACATGAATTCTGCTGCCCGTAACAAACGCAGCAAAATGAACGGTATAAGGCCCATTTCACACGGGGTGGATGGAGTCCGCCTACTCAGTAGAGGATCTGTCCACTGATTTCCCCCCCCCCCCCGAGCAGGCGGATTGGCTGGTCGGTGTCCATTCCACTTATGCAGAGCAGATGTAAACAGACCGACTGTCCATGTATACCCAACTGCCTTCCAATCCAATGCAGCCAGACAGAGGGGAACGATCCCCATCCATCTGTTTTTAGCAGATCAGATTGGATGTAAATGGGTGTAATTGGACACAAGTCCATTTACACCCACCACTCCATAGAGGAAAATGGAGGGTCTGATTGGACAGCTAGTGTGAAAGGGGCTAAAAGCTTATGGCTCAATGTGCCAAAACGCTACAGAAATGAATGGAGTGGCCTGTGTGTGTCGCACAAAAAAAGACCCCAAAAAGCGTGTGTTTACAAAATGCTAGCTGTGAATGGGGCCTTAGGGTAACTTGCACACAGTACTGATTGTATGAACATCAGATGCCTGAAAGAAAATTCCTGCATAAAAACGTGAGGATGAGCAGTATAGTAAGGCCCCATTCACAATTCACATAGCTGTAATGCATGTTCCCGCTTATTTATTTTTTTGCATTCTACCACACATCATACAGTATATAGGGCAGCCCATTCACTTGAACAGCCTGTACTGTATGCAACAAACATGCTAAAGAAGCTCCAGAACCTTTTCATGCATAGAGTGTTTTTTCAGTGCGTATTCTGGCACTTTTGCCAATGTCATCCATATTCAAAGTTACTCAACAGAAATATGCATGAAGAAGAAACATGCAAATCAGGAGTTTGGACTTTTTTTTTTAGAACTGCCTCTGTACTAATTCATTAAGTGACTATATTTTTTTTTTTTTTATAAACCAGCAGGCTGGATGGATTACTCCATCCACAGAAGTGAGGTGAATGGAGGAATCCTCCCCACTGAGACATTATTTTCTGACAGTGGGGCTCCTCCTCTGTCAGAATACATTGATTAGCGTGTGCAGCGAATTGGCTTCAGCTTTAAATCGAGAAAGTTTTCCAACATTCCCTGCCGTAAGGATCCCTGCCATCAGAACACAATTGTACAACAGGAATGACTTCCACATCAGCATCAAATGTGTGATGGGGGAACCTGCTGGTTGAACAAAAAAAAAAATGATCAATGTATGGCCAGCCCTATCTTCTAACCGAAGTACCCCAGGAGCCCCGAAATCTGGGTCACTCTAATATGCAAATACTAACTTTTATTAGGAAGCCCGTGTTTGGACTTAGCCCTCTCATTTCCTATGCTTCCTATCAGTAATTAAGGCTGCCAATCAGTGATTTGATCTTAAAATTTAACTAAAGGCAAAACTTTTTTTTTTTTTTTTTTTGGATAGCGTGAAGAGGGACACCTGTCAGGTGTCTATTGCTGTCTGTGCCCCTGTTAGGGAGATTTACCAATTTTAGTCTTTGTATGGGGAGACTTTCAATGCATGTATGGGGACATTCTACCAATCAACTTCTGTACAACCAGCCTGTCAGATAAATGCTGTTCGATCAGTGTTGTTGACTAGAGTCAGAAGAGCTGATTAGTGTATTCTGATGACAAGGAAGTTTCCCCACCATTAGAACACAATGGGGAGATTTACTAAAACTGGTACACACTGGTGCAGCTGTGCATAGTAACCAATCCGCTTCTAGGTTTTAGGCCTCATGCACACAGGGCATTTTTCCTGCCTCTTTTAGGAGCATCAGGCATTTTTTTTTTTACAGTTTAAAAACGTCTCTCCATGTTGTTCAATGTGTCCATGCACACATAGGCTTTTAGGAGCTGTAAATGACATAGGCGTTTTTCAAACTGCAAAAAAAAAACCTAGGGCTAGCACGTGCTGGAACAGCAGCGTTACAGCTGTAAAAAAGCATGACGCAGCTAAACGCGTGTTAACGCTGTATACAGTGTTAAGATGCATCAAACATTTTTTTTAAGCTGTAGTAATTGGATTTTGGAGTGGAAAATAGGAGAGGGCAGGGAAATGCTGCTAACACTGCTAAACACTACTAAACGCCAATGCAAAACTCTTCTAAAAGCGCGATTTTACAGCAGTTTTATGCTTCTTCTTTTTTTTTTTAACGCCGTGTGTGCATAAGGCCTAATGTCAAAGCTTAATTGAACAAGCTGCAGTTAGAAGCTGATTGGTTACTATGCACAGCTGCACCAGATTCATAGCTCAGCGGGAGTCATTCCCCCATTCACCTCGAATGTGTGGATGGGGGAATTGGGTCAGTTTTTTTGTCAACCAGGGGGTTTAACAAAAAAACTGAATAATTAATGGACAGCTTAAAAGGGTATGGGGTTGCTATGACAGCTGGGTGAGGTTTCTTTGGTGTAATGCAGTGCAGTTCTGATTTCTATTGCTCACTGCCAACAGGGATCATATGACTAATTGACTGGTGGTGTGACATGCCATCCCTGACCTACCTAATGAGTGCAACATGAAACTGAGAAAAGTCTTTATTATAACTAGTGCCTTTAGTAAGCAAGACTGTGGTCTAGTTAGCTTCTGCTAGTTGATACATCTGTCATATCCAGTGGTAGATCCACTTTAAGGTGGTTTTAGTGGCAGCCTAGGGCCCAAGGTTCCTAGGGGGCCCATGTCGGGCCTGTGCTACTGTTTGTGGATATCCTTTCATCACCACCTCTGCTGAGTCTTCTCCTCCAAACTAAGTCCTCCAATAACAGTTCCAACTCCCAACAGATGGCTATCCCGCCTCCTGCTCCCGAATCTCGGCTCCCCCTCCAGTCCTGGCTGCTATGCGAATCATAAAAGGCACTTAATGGCACTATGGTGTCACCATGCGTCTGCCCCCCTCAGCCCGAGCCCGGCCAGCTGAAAGACATTTTTTACGGACAGCTGCCTTCCATAACAGACATTTACGGACAGCTTGTAAATCGGCCAATATTTACAAGCTGTCCATAAATTTACAGACAGTTGAGCATACATGGTATCTCCAAAAAGCCTAATCTAAAGCTGGCCATAGATTCAGCCCGTTCATCAGAGACCAGCCAAATTTTGATCCATGCTTGGCAGTCCCCGTTTAACAGGAACTTCTGTCAAATGGGAATCTTTTCTCTATTAGCAGCTGCAGATCAGTGTATTCTGACAGAATTGAAGCCTCCAGTGTCAGAATAAAAGTGGGCGAGATTCTTCTATCCCGCTTGTGTGAATGGAAGAATTCGTGTGTGTGTGCATGGTAAAAAAATGAATCATGTATGTCCAGCTAGCAAAGTATATTGTACACCCAGATCTTCCTCCTTCTACCTGACCAAATGAGCTTGATCCACTCCCACCTTGATAGTTGTGTTTGTGCTACAGGAGATCCTTTGTAAATGCAGCCTGCAAACACTGTTATTGATACAGTATTTACATAGATAATTGTTAAATACATTGTAACAATAGTATTGTTTCAGTTTATTTAGACTAGGTCTTTTATATGCAAATCAAAGGGCTGATCAGCAGATAATATCAGTTAAAGCAACTTTATTTGTTCTTTATTTATTATTAAAAAAAAAGTCCTGTATTTGGACTCCACATTCCTTTATTGTCTTTACACTATATTACCAAAAGTATTGGGACACAATGGAAGTCTGGACCTGCCAGGTGCCTGGACTGATTGGGAGACTGAGCCGGCCGCCCCCGCTGCCTACACAGCTAAGCGCTCAAATGAGCGAGGAGGGAGCAGAGCGTAGAGCTGTGATTGACAGTCTACAGCTCTCTACTCAGGGGAACTGTCAGAACCGAGCTATCGGCGATGTTCAATTGCCCGGCTCTCAGTGCAGAGGTGCCATGGGACACATGCAGCACCAGACCGATACTACATCCACCGAGGTAAGAAGGATTCTTAAAAAAAAAATACAAACTCATACTTCTATTTTAATGGAATCCCAGTCTTAGTCCTTCGGGTTAAAGGGGTTGTAAAGTTAATTTTTTTTTTTTTTTTTAAATAACAAACATGTTATACTTACCTTCACTGTGCAGCTCGTTCTGCACAGAGTGGCCCCAAACCTGGTCTTCTGGGGTCCCTCGGCGGCTGTTTCAGCTCCTCCCCGCAAGCATTTACCACCTTAATGCGAGCTCCCTCGCACGGTGGTCAGTGCTTGCGGGCGCGCTCCCGTGATACAGCCGGCGGCTATAGCCGCTCGCTGTATCACTCGGCCCCGCCCCCCGGTGCGCCGCGTCATCGGATGTGATTGACAGCAGCGCGAGCCAATGGCTGTGCTGCTTTCAATCCATCCACTTCAGCCAATCAGCGACCAGGCTGAGCTGCAATGAAGATGACGAGGACGAGCAGCGAAGATTCGAGGCGTCAGGTAAGTAAAACGGGGGGCCTGGGGGCGGTGGTACTGTCAAAAGTTTTTTCACCTTAATGCATAGAATGCATTAAGGTGAAAAAATTTTTACCTTTACAACCCCTTTAAACACTGAGTTGGCCCACCCTTTGCAGCTATAACAGCTTCAACTTTTCTGGGAAGGCTGTCCACAAAGTTTAGGAGTGTGTCTATGTTTGACCATTCTTCCAGAAGCGCATTAGTGAGGTCAGGCACTGATGTGGACAAGAAGGCCTGGCTCGCAGTCTCTGCTCTAATTCATCCCAAAGGTGTTCTATCGGGTTGAGGTCAGGACTCAGGCCAGTCAAGTTCCTCCACCCCAAACTCGCTAATCTGTGTTTACACTATATTACCCAAACTTTTGGTAATATAGTGTATATAGTAATGAAAACGTGACCAAGATGACCCCCCCACACACACACACACACACATCTTGCGTTCTTTACAACATCAAATTCCTAAATTTGTCTGGGGATTGATCCGACCAAGATTGAATCAGGCAGTGCTAAACAAACAGAAGCATGCAGGTAGTTTGAGAGTTCCAAATTTGATACACTACTATAAAGCAGCGCAAATTGCACCTCTGATACAGCTACTGTATATGCTGGAGAGTCCGCTCCTTTGTGGACATACATTGATCTAGTGGATGTGGACCCTGTTCCGTTATCGTCACTCTTATGGCTGCCCGCTCAATTTCGTCCTAAGCCTTTAAACCCCATCTTGTCTCATTCGCTCGCAATATGGGAGTCGGTTAAATATTCTGCAGGGCTACAGTACTTTCACCTCACCTACTGTACCTCTTTTGGAGGTTTAAAGTTGCCCATAGTTTCCTTTAGGGTTGGATTACCCTCATAGCTATCATTGGTGCCGCTCTAAAGGCCTGACAACAGTCCGTTCTTTTCTTTCTTTTCTCACAACCAGAGGTGTATACACTTTTCAGCAGCTTCAGGAGACTTATAAAGCTCCTGCCCGAGAGGGATACTGCTATATCCAAATTCGCCACTTCCTGGTTAGAAATTATGAGTTAGTTCCCCACCTTCAACTGCGTTTGAAACCAGATGCCGTACTAACCCAACTACTCTGAGCCTAGTTATGTTGCCTTATTCTTCTCTTCTGGGAGCCTCAAACAATCAAGCCCCCTCCTACTGTGGACAATGGTAGGCAAATTTAGGAGCCCTTCAATTCCCTGAGGATTAGTCAAAGATGTGGGAGGCCCTTTTTCATCCTTCCCGTAACGTTATAGCACTAGAGAATTCATTCAAAGTTATGTCCAGATGGTATTACACCCCAGTGAGAAGTGCAAAATACCTTTCTACGTACCCAGCATTGGGTTTTTAGGGCTGTTCTGATCAGGGTGAGATGAAGCACATATGGTGGACATGCCCCAAAGTTAAAAGGCTGTGGATCCGGGTGTACGCTTTGGTCTATACACCCTTTCATTCTAATATACACAAGGACCCATGGGAAGCTTTACTTCATAAGCCCATCTTGGAGTTAAAGTGTTTGTTAACCCCAAAAAAAGGATACTGCTCCTTTTAAAGCATGTTGTATGACAGTGCTTGTCCTGTGTCATTTGGCCCCCTGTAACACCTAAAAAAAAAAACCTGGCTGATCCTGCCAGTTTCTCTCCACCCCTCTGTAAACTGACCACGGTGTATCATGGCTGCTGAGACCAGACACCGTGGTCAGTTTACATGCCTCTGTCAGCAGCCTGCTATCCGCTCTCCTCTCTGCTCCTGTGTCCACCTTCCCCCTCCCCTCTCTGTCTGTGTTTGAGCCGCCCCTCCCCCCTCCTGCTGCTCTCATAACACTAACTTGTATACACCATCAGCACCACCTCCTATTGCTGTGTCCCCCTCTGTGAATGATTTATAAATATAATTCCTGTAAATACCTAATTTAAGAGCCAAGATTGCAATCACATGACCAGCCAGCTCTCTCCTCCCCTCCAGACTGATATCAGCAGAGGAATCTCAGCCCTGACCGCTGCATCTCTGAGGAGGAAAGGAGAAAGCTGGTCAGTCATGTGATTTGCAGAATTTATTTTTATAAATTACACACAGCGGGGGATACTACAATAGGAGGCAGTGCTGATGGTGTATACAGGTTAGAGTGGTCTAACAATCACTTTAACGAAACACATATTTTTATGGTTACTAAACAAACCATTGCAAAGACGTGGAAAACACCTCTCTTGAGGAGGTGAATCGACGGTGCATGGTACATTGACGAATGAGAAGGTTACATTGATATTTGCAGACACTGGGGACAAATTTCTTAGGATTTGGCAACCTTGGTTGGACCAGTCTCCAGCAACGAGCCCTCCTTCCCGCTTTTTTGACTTAAAGGAAACTTTGTCGAGCCCACTGGTGACGGCCTTGGATTCCCTTGGGGGGGCTTCTTTTCTCTCTCTTTTTTTTTTTTTTCTTTTTATACTTCTCTTTCATCTTTTTTACTTCTTATTTTTGGTTATGTATAGCCAGATGCCAGTGTGTGGAGTCTGCTATTTTCTGGCCACACTTTTGGGGTCAATTTTTTTTTTTTTCCCCTTTTCCTTGAAGGTATAGCTTTCTGGCCTTTGGGTGGGGGTACAGACCTCTTGCATTTAAGGAGGCTTATTGAATAGCTCCCCCCCCCCAAATTTTTTTTGTTCTTTCTCATTATCTTTTTCATATAGATATTTCCTTAAATTTTTTTGGTCTTTGAGAGGGCTCTCTGACTTTATTTATAAACGAACATGGGTCAATCTCAGGTATTGTATCATATTTGCTACACGATGATTTATGGTATAGCGGTGCCCCCTAGGGTCGCTGAGTGTAATGGTGTAATGGTTCCACCCGTCACCCTGCTCAGCCCAGCATTCACTTCCAGTCACTCCTCACTGAACAATGAACAGTCAATCAGCTTGTTTTTGTGGTTTTATTGAGGGATTTAACTTGGATGGGGTAAAGGGAACATGGGATGCCCAGATAACTGACTTTAGACAAATGAAAGATTTTTGTAATCTGTATTTGCAGTCTCTAAAGCTCCATACTCCTCCAGCAAATAACTTATGAGTCATCTTTACTTCCTCTACTGCACAATGCTTGATTCCTGACACAGCTAGCACATGGCTAGGCCCCACTCTGAATAAGGCCCAACAGTTCTAGATTCTCCATTTGCTGGCAGGGGACTGCAGTTCCCTTTGGTGTAGCAACCAATAGCAACTGAAAAGAGTCTTTTTGTGCTAGCTGTGTTCTAGGTAGACTACTGGTCCCAGTCAGTCCTGTGCAGACTCTGCCAACCCTCCTGGCTGCAGCAGCCTGTCTCTAAGCCCAGCGACATCAGTCTCTCTTTCTGGCTCTACATCCACTTCTGGCATGTCTCTCCCAGATCTTCTCACTGTACCTGTCACTCACCGACCTCGGATGGATCCTTCCTGATGACTTGCCCGGCAATGTTCCCCGCTGTCCTTTTCCTGCTCCTGTGCAGGACATCCCTTGTTTGGGTTATATGGAGGGGTTCCTTCCCAGCTCCCGAGCTCCAGGCCCAAGGTCACCCCCCCCCCTCCAAGAAAGGGGGCTGCCTCAAAGCCAAATAAGTTTATCTTGGTCTCATCAGACCACAGGACATGGTTCCAGTATTCCATGTCCTTAATGTGCTTGTCTTCAGCAAAATGTTTGCGAGGTTTCTTGTGCATCATCTTTAGAAGAGCCTTCCTTCTGGGACGACAGCCATGCAGACCAATTTGATGCAGTGTGCGGCGTATGGTCTGAGAACTGACAGGCTGACCCCCCACCCCTTCAACCTCTGCACCAATGCTGGCAGAACTCATATATCTATTTTCCAAAGACAACCTCTGGATATGACGCTGAGCACGTGCACTCAACTTCTTTGGTCGACCATGGCGAGGCCTATTCTGAGTGGAACCTGTCCTGTTAAACCGCTGTATGGTCTTGGCCACCGTGCTGCAGCTCAGTTTCAGGGTCTTGGCAATCTTCTTATAGCTTAGGCCATCTTTATGTAGAGCAACAATTCCAGTTTGAGAGAGTGAGTGATAACACCAAATTTAACACACCTGCTCCCCATTTACACCTGAGACCTTTTAACACTAACAAGTCACATGACATCGGGGAGTGAAAATGGCAAATTGGGCCTAATTTGGACATTTTCACTTAGGGGTGTACTCACTTTTGTTGGCAGCAATTTAGACATTAATGGTTGTGTGTTGAGTTATTTTGAGGGCACAGCAAATTTACACTGTTAAACAAGCTATACACTCACTACTTTACATTGTAGCAAAGTGTCATTTCTTTAGTATTGTCACATGAAAAGATATAATAAAATATTTACAAAAATGTGAGGGGTGTACTCTTGTATCTATCTATCTATCTATCTATCTATCTATCTATCTATCTATCTATCTATCTATCTATCTATCTATCTATCTATCTATCCAGTTTGTAAAAAATAATTGAAAAAAATAAGTTGTAAAAAAAATATAAAAATAAAAAACTACTGACACAGTCCACACCTCATCAGTGCCACCTATCAATGCCCATTAGTGCCTCCTCATCAGTGCCGTTCAGTGCTGACTCATCAGTGCTGCATATTAGTGCCTCCTCATCAGTGCCACCCCATCAGTGCCATCTCATCAGTGCTGCATATTATTGCCACTGTCACATGACATTAAAAAAAGTATTGGGTATCGGCGAGTGCTTAAAAAAAGGGAAAAAAGTGGTATTGGTGTAACCCTAGTATATACTTATATAAAATATACTGTGCCATTTATATTTGTTATTTCTTTAAAAAGTATGAATAAATATACCAATGACTATTCTAAACTTGGTGTGCAACGATAACCGCTCTCATTTTGAAAACACAATTTCTTTTCAGACTTTAATATTATACAATGGCGAAGCTGGTCCAGCTCCCACCAAAGTTCCTTCCTAAAGAGTGGAGTATTGCTAATCAGACGCGCTTTGCCAACGCAGAAGCTCAAAGGTCCCGATCTGAGAGGCTGGTTGCTGAAAGTGAGAGACTGGTTGATGAAATTGAAAAGACAACACAGAAAACTCAAAAGGATGTCAACAAGAAGCTAGGTATTGCTATTGACCTATATGACTCAGAATTCTAATGCCGCGTACACACGGTCGGACTTTTCGTCTAAAAAAGTCCGACAGCCTGTCCGACGGACTTTTGGCGGACTTGCGGCAGACTTTCTTACGAACGGACTTGCCTACATACGATCACACAAGTCCGGCGGATTCGTACGTGATGACGTACACCGGACTAAAATAAGGAAGTTGATAGCCAGTAGCCAATAGCTGCGCTAGCGTCGGTTTTTGTCTGTCGGACTAGCATACAGGCGAGCGGATTTCTGGGTCCAGCGTAGTTACGACGTAAAGATTTGAAGCATGTTTCAAATCTAAAGTCCGTCAGATTTGAGGCTGTAAAAGTCCGCTGAAAGTCTGGGGAAGCCTACACACGATCGATTGTAAGTCCAGCTTTAGTCCGTCGGCCTTTTGTAGACGAAAAGTCCGACTGTGTGTACGCGGCATAATTCACCCATTGAAACAAACTAACAAGTGTCTACACCAAGCACTACAGTAATTAGAGAATAGAGATGATGTTTGACATTTTTGTAGCAGTTATAGATATCAGTACCATGCCAGTAATGTAAAGCTGGCCATACATTGCTTGGATCTTTTCATTTAGATTGAGCACCTCTATACACTACAGCTTTTTTTTTTTTTTTTTTGTGCAAACCCGCGGGTTGAACGAAAAAAAGACTGTCAGCTCCAGTCGGAGACACTGTACTAACCATGGGGGTAAGTCCAGCAATCTCCCCCGCTGAGCTGTTGTGTTCTGACAGGGGGACGGCCCCCCCGCCAGAACACTCCAATCAGCTCTCTGCTGTATTTTCAGCATGCATGTCCGACAGAAGCCGGCCAAACGGTCTTTTACATGCACACAGGCAGAATGTTGGCCTTTTTTTTTTTTTTTTTTTTTGAACCGCCAAATGTCTCAACATTCTGCCCGTGTGTACGGGGCTTAACAGTGCGGATAGATGAATCCGCTCATCTGGCTATGGTATTTTTATAATGCAATCTAATGCCAAACAAATGTCCAAGAGTTCAAGGTTTTTCATGATAAAGTTGATTAATAGCAGAAAAAAATCAAATATGTTTCAGAGGCCAAATACAAAGGTCAAAAATATAAACGTAAAAGGTCATAAATATAAGTCAAAGGGTATTTACCCATTTGCATATAATATCTGATCCCAATAAATAGCAGACTTCACTCTCATTGGATTGTAAGTATTCCCAACTCTGGATCCTTTCCCTGTTCATTTTCCGTCTTGTGGAGTGCTGCTGAATCAAAGCCAGTGTGCCCACTGGCTTAGAAAATCTGAATCCAAAACTCCATTTAGTCTTGTGTTTAGCTACTATATTCTGACTTGCAGGGTATGGCGGGGTATGGCGGGGTATGGCAGAGTATGGCAGAGTATTGCACAGTGTTGCGGGGTATTGCACAGTGTTGCGGGGTATTGCAGAGTATTGCACAGTGTTGTGGGGTATCGCAGAGTAGAGTATGGCTGGGTATTGCGGGGTATTGCGGGGTATTGTGGGGTATTGCAGAGTATTGCAGAGTACTGCACAGTGTTGTGGGGTATTGCAGAGTATTGTGGGGCATTGCAGAGCATTAGAGATGGCTGAGCATGGATGGATGGATGGCTGGATGTCACTGAGCAGCGCTGTGGGCACTACACATCCAGTCCACAGCGCTGCAAGAGGGGAATTCTGGGAGGACGTCATAGTACGTCCTCCCAGAGTTAAGCAACCGCCCTGTAGCCGTCATTCGGCTATGGACCGGTTGTTAAGTGGTTAAACAGCAGTGGTGGTCACTGGTCATTAACCTCGCCTCAGCCTCCTCCCCTCCCCCAATCAAGCCATTTATTAATCTGTTTTTTAGTGTTTACTTACACAAATTCAGACTTAGAAGTTATGAGTCTGAACTTGTGTAAGTAAACCATAAAAAACAGATTAATAAATGGCTAGATTGGGGGAGGGGAGGAGGCTGAGGCAAGGTTAATGACCAGTGACCACCACTGCTGAAGATCTGAGTCAGAACACTGGCACTGCGCTCTTCTACCTTCCAGATTGAGTCCAGCAGCCTGAGCCAGCCAGCCAGCAGCATTTTAGTACAGATACTGTACAGAATAGGCCATTCACAAGGCAAAAATGTGGGGAAAAGTGCAGTAACCCTTAACGATCCAGAGGATTTTTATCTACAGAGGTGAGATCACTGCAATGGGTTGTTATGGGTCACAGCACTTTACTCTGTACTACAATGAACAATCCCATAATCTTCTCACTATTGTGATGTGACAGGACTACTATATGGAAGAGTTTATTTTGCTTCAAGTTTACTCCAATTGTGTATACCAATTTTCTTCACAGAGCAGAGATTGGAGGAGATCCAGTTTTGGAAGAAGGAATTAGATAACAAGCTTGAAGACACAGTCAATGACCTAGAACAGCTGCTGGCTTATAAAATTCGCCTGGAAAAAGCCTTAGAGAGCTGTATGGAGCCTTTGTCCATAGCCCAGCAATGCTTAGTGGAAAGGTAATCATAAAAGGATTACAACTAAGAGCTACAAAAGGCAAAGAGATCCTGGAAAGAGGACTTTCATAACAGAAAAAATATCCTACTTCAAAAACAAATTAAAATGGGCCTTGCACCAAAAAAGCAAGATCTGCGTACTTATTTATTACTCCCCACCACCACCAGCAGCAACATCCATCCAAATTCATGTAGTAAAACGAACATAAGAAATTGAGAAAAACAAGTAAGCAGTACACTGCTCCCTACCGCAACTTTTTTTTTTTTTTTTTTTTTTTTAGAAAGAGAGCTGCTAGCAGGTGTCAGAGCTTGCCTACTCCTTTTCGTGCCCAATATTCCTAAACTGTAAGCCTATTTCTATGATGGGCTGACTCCTTTGTCAATAGGAATGTGTGTGAGGTGAGAGGGGAAAGGCAAACTCCATCACTGTGTGCAGAAAATTTGCCAGCGGGCTAAATGGGGAAAGAAAAACAAAAAAAACAGCTTCCTCTATCCACACAAATGGGTTGAATGGAGGAACCCCCCCAAATACAGTCTGTGTCACCACTAGGAATATTCACCCTCCTTATTGCTCCAGGTGACCATTGTCTCTGGTACAAAAGCCTATCGGAAAACCAAAAGGTTTGTGTTGTCCTAGAACAGCCAGCCCAAGAGGGTTTATCTCTTCATTTTGGTGAGATTTCATTCTGTTTGAGTTGTCTCTGGGACAGGAAGAGAAATGAAAGCAGTATTAAACCCTAGTGCACCCTAATTCATTATATAGCATCTTACCAATTCTTGGAGGTACTGGCTGCATTAGATTTCTTTTTAAAGACTTTCTTTCTTCTATTTTCATTTTGCAATCCAGCCAGTAAGTCTGTTTTTTTTGTTTTTTTTTGTTTTTTTTTGTTTTTTAAACAAGCTCTCTTTCAGACGTATCAGTTACAGGGATAAGACAAACCATTGAACACAGTGATCAGCATTTATTTATTCATGTTAAACCTTTATCCCAAAAGGGGAAAAAAAACTGCTGTGACTGATTATAAAGTGTTAGATGGAGTTTGGCTTCAATTTGTTAGTATATTTAAATCTGCTAGCACATCTAACACTACCCTTCCCCCAGACTGACATTGCTGCTGTCCAAATGTGCCCCCTGTGCTCCTTCATACAGAGTATAGGAACTACAGTGGGGACGGAAAGTATTCAGACCCCCTTAAATTTTTCACTCTTTGTTATATTGCAGCCATTTGCTAAAATCATTTAAGTTCATTTTTTTTCCTCATTAATGTACACACAGCACCCCATATTGACAGAAAAACACAGAATTGTTGACATTTTTGCAGATGATTATTAAAAAAGAAAAACTGAAATATCACATGGTCCTAAAACTGGCCATACACCTATAGATTATCTGCAGATTTTCTATGGTTAGATAGAAAATGTGCAACAGATCTCTCCATGTTCGCTAAACTGTGTGGATAGAGGAATCTTCCACTTTTTCCATCTAACCATAGAAAATCTGCAGATAATCTATAGGTGTATGGCCAGCCTAAGTATTCAGACCCTTTGCTGTGACAGTTCTATATTTAACTCAGGTGCTGTCCATTTCTTCTGATCATCCTTGAGATGGTTCTTCATCTTCATTTTAGTCCAACTGTGTTTGATTATACTGATTGGACTTGATTAGGAAAGCCACACACCTGTCTAAATAAGACCTTACAGCTCACAGTGCATATCAGAGCAAATGAGAATTATTTCTTTCAACAATGGCTTGCTTCTTGCCACTCTTCCATAAAGGCCAGATTTGTGGAGTGCACGACTAATAGTTGTCCTGTGGACAGATTCTCCCACCTGAGCTGTGGATCTCTGCAGCTCCTCCAGATTTACCATGGGCCTCTTGTCTGCTTCTCTGATTAATGTTTTCCCGGCCTGTCAGTTTAGATGGACGGCCATGTTTTGGTGGGTTTGCAGTTGTGCCATACTCTTTCCATGATGGATTGAACAGTGCTCTGTGAGATATTCAAAGCTTGGGATATTTTTTTTTTTTTTTTTTATAACCCAACCCTGCTTTAAACTTCTCCACAACTTTATCCATGACCTGCCTGGTGTGTTCCTTGGCCTTCATTATGCTGTTTGTTCACTAAGGTTCTTTAACAAACCTCTTGGGGCATCACAGAACAGCTGTATTTATACTGAGATTAAATTACGCACAGGTGGACTCTATTTACTAATTAGGTGACTTCTGAAGGCAATTGGTTCCACTAGATTTTAGTTAGGGGTATCAGAGTAAAGGGGGCTGAATACAAATGCACGCCACACTTTTTTTCAGATATTTATTTGAAAGCCATTTTTTCCTTCCACTTCACAATTATGTGCCACTTTGTGTTGGTCTATCACAAAAAATCCCAATAAAATACATTTTATGTTTCTGGTTGTAACATGACAAAATGTGCAAAATTCCAAGGGGTATGAATACTTTTTCAAGGCACTGTATATTACATTTTTGGTCTTGGGTTTAATACTGCTTTATATTTCCCAAACAAGACACGTAAAAAAAACAGGGGTTCCGTACTTTATCTGAAGCCAAAAAAAAAAAAAATGTTAGGCTTTACGGATACATTGTTTGTCCAATAGGTTTTATGAGCTATATATAATGTTTGTTGAAATATGTTTTAATAATTGTTGACTTTTGTAGAGAGAAGAGAGTTGGGATAGACCTGGTTCATGATGAAGTGGAAAGAGAGCTCATCAAGGAAGTGGAGGTGATCCAAGGGGTGATAGCACTACTGCAGAGGACTTTAGAACAAATCACCGAGCAGATAAGGTGAGTTATTGTTTTTCATCAAGTTTGTTTGCCAAAGAGATGGTGCAAAATGCATAACTATCATTGATAGTTGTGATTAAATCCAGCCCTGGAGGACTGCTAAGTTACTGCTCCAGTAACTTAGCAGTCCCCAAAAGGACTGCTAAAACAGGGTCAATTTAGATGCAGGAAAAAAAGCCTTATGCAAACAGGCGCAGCCATTCACTTGTATTTAAGGCTGCATGTGGTACCTGCAACTCCTTGGGCAGCGAAAACTGCCTGACACTTTGCACTTAGCATTATTTCAGTCTCTCACCATTCATGTGCATGAGGCCATAAAGTGTTCTGCTGTTAACTGGAGGATGAATTTCTGCATAGTGTCTGCAGTTATAAAGGTTGTTATAAAGCTTGTTAAAAACCTGTAAGTATTTTAATTATAATATCCACAGACTTGCTTTAATATTTACTCTGCCTGCTATAAATGCCATGTAATCAGTAAAGTCTTCAAAATACTTAAAGCATGGACAGAGTATAAAAGCTTTATTTCCTGACCCCAAGTGAATGATCAACCTCTAACATAGCCACAGCTGGTGCAAGGATTTTTGTCTACTTAGGCAAAACTTCATTTTGGACACACACACACCATCCTCGCACCACACCCACTATTGTGACAGCTGGGGGGCCAGGGTGACAGGTGGGAGGGGCAGTGTCTTATATAGTGGAAACTGAATGTAAAGTTGGATTGTTACAGTTGAATGGTTTACAGTTCATGAAATCAGCCATTACTTTGTGCCCATGACAAAATGCATAAGGCTTGTGTTCGTGGGAACTTGCGAACTTTTCTTCCCTATTCAAGTCAATATGAATGCAAAAGCATCTCAGAAGGAACTCAAAAGTATCTCAAATGCAAGCAAGACACTATACACTCATTTACCCTACTCTTATTGCTATGGCAGCAGAGAAGCTGTGTTCAATGTGACCTGACATTAATAACCCCCAGTTAGTCTAATCAGCCCTAATATAATACTCCTTCCCCTTCACTATTCTTTTTATCTTTTTTTATTTTTTATAGATCTATTTATTTTTATTTTTTTCTTACCTTGAATCTTAACCTTTAACTATTTGCATCTTTAGTCAGTTCTTTAGGGGTCTATTTATAAAACATTATTGGACAAAAATCGCACACATTTGTGCATGCTGTACAACTTTTCCCCATAGTTTCTGTAACAGATTAGGTCCTATCATTGTCAGCTCCATCTAGTGACCGAAATGCAGTATAGTTTTCTGAATTATTCTAATGCGATAATAATATACCACATTTTGATACAAGTAACCCTGTGCTAACAAGAGGTCAGGATAACAAACTATGTAACAAACACTATCGTACGGTAGTGGGATATTCTTTGATATGTTGTGTGGACATTGTGGGTGCAATTTGCAACCGAATACTATTACCGCTAGCGCTGCGATTTTATTATTTTACTTATTAAGGACTGGAAATATTGTCTCCCTAGCAGCTGCTTTTGTACGTAGATTGTTTTTATGCAGTATGTTAACACAAATAAGTCAGCAGTGGCAGCTCCCATATTTCTACCCTAGCAGATGACTTTAGACCTTTAGAGCCTCTTTGACTGCAGAGCTGTGATGTTGGTTCGCTCATGAGAAGATTTCTCTTATACCTGCAGGCTGAGCCGATCCGCTAAATACTCCCTGGAAAAGGACCTGAAAGACAAGTTCCAGGCTTTGAAAATTGATAATCATTGCAGCACATTCACAAACAACACTCCAGCCATCGGATATGCTTCCAATGTTGTGACGGTCCAGAGGTACGTACATACATACTCATGTTTCCATGTGCAACTTGGTGAGGTGAACAGTGATGACCATTCATAGGCTGGAATTTTGTTTAAAGCTCAACTCCAGGAAAATTTGAATGCTCCCACACTACAGGTGTTAACTGCTTGTTTATTCTAGGGGAGTTTAAAAGCTCATTGACGCACCCGATTCTCTGCTCCCCTGCAGATGGCTCTCTGCCATGCTCCAGAGTTGGACTGTTCCTCAGCATCATCACATCCAATGCAGGGCTATGGACCCTGCACTGGTCTTGATGATGCCAGGACCTTAGCTTGCTATAGCATGAGGGAAAAAACACTGCAGGGACTGGTTTGGCAGGGCGGAAATGTTTACCTAAAGAGGAGCTCCAGTCTCAACCCAAAAAAATTTAAAGTCCGCAGCTACAAACAGTGTAGCTGCTGACTTTTAATATAAGGACACTTACCTGTCCAAGGATTCAGCATTATCCTCGCCCAAGCTGATTCTTCAATCGGCTTTAGGTCCAGGCACTGATATCTTGACTAAGGGTTTCCCACTGCACTTTGTGAATGGTCCTGCAGTCTTCTGGGACTTGTGATATGTCCCAGAAGGCTGTTGGGGAAGGAGGGGGGGTAGAAATTCCGCTTGGATCGCCGTGGTGAGTGGGCATGGGTACCTGTCAAAACCTGGTACCCACGCCCCCCCTCCCCTCCCCCCAAAAAAAATTTCAAATATGGGTGAAGTTCAACTTTAAATCTTTTCTATGCCCCCTAGATCCAAATGAGCAATTAACCCTTGCAGTGCAGGCGTAGCCCCGCTTCAAAGGAGAATTTTCAAGTTTCCAAGAGTTGGGCTTCAAGGGCACTGATAACTTGCTATTTCTGCTGCATTTGAACTGGCTTATCACCATTGATACAGTCGGTGATAAATAACTATAAGGATGCCTACATACATAAGGGAATATTTTCCCTATCTAAAGGGCCGCACATTGAATATTCATTTTTAGAGACAGCACACAATATGATATAGACAGACTATGGACATGATAAAAAAGATGGTAAGAAACTGTGGACCAGTAGCGGCTGGTTCTCTTTTGGTCGGGGGGGTCGGGAAACAGACCTGACCCTAGCCCCCCCCCCAGGGCCGTCTTTTAATATTGATTGCACCCTGGGCAAACATTTTCTTGGGCCCTCCGAAATCCACTTGGGCCTGGGGCAGGTGCCCCTTTTGCCCTGCATTAAATATGGCCCTGCCCCCTGTCGCTCTAGCCCACCACCCCACACTAACCCCCCCCCCACAACACCAGTCAGGGCACATGCAAAACTGTCCAATAATGACAAACAAGAGAATCCAGCTGCAGTGGATTACTTACCTTTTGAGGTATGGGTGACCTGCAGCTCCTACTTCTCCTGAAACACAAGAATCCCACTGTCTCCCCTGCTCCTAGACAGAGTCGGCAACACAAAAGCTGTGTTCAGGGTAAGAGAAGAGGGATCTGCTTGCTGAGGCAGCGGTGGCTTCCCCCCCCCGTCTCCTCTGTGTTCCGGTCGTCGCTTGTCCTCCTGGCCAATCGGGTCCTAGGACTCCCGGCCAATGGGGTCCCGCTTCCTGATTGGCCGGAAGGAGAAAAAGCAAAACATTTGCAAATAATAATTCGCTAATGTCACACAACAGGGTAGGCTTAGGGGGCAGTTCTTGGCGCCCCAAGCCCACCCTTTTTTGAGGCCAATTGGAGCCTCAGGTTCTAATCATGTGCTTCTAAAAAAAAATTTAAAAAAATCCATAGAAGTCCAGCGCCCCTGGGCCCCTGTGCCCCTAATGAGCGACCGACATAATACAGAAGATGGTCAGAGACTGTGGACATGATACAAGAGATGGACAGAGACTGTGAGCATGCTGCAGGGGACTGTGAACATGCTATAGGAGTTGTTGCTCTCTAATATAATCTCTCGGTATTAGGTAAACTAAGCATTATTTTTACATTTCCAGCTCAGTCAACCCAGTTGAATGGGAGGATTTCAGCAACACAAACATTGTGAAAGCAGAGAAGCAGAGGAATAGCTCTGTAGCTCTTCGGACCCTTATTGACAGCATCTTGTCTGAAACAGCCAGTGATATGCGCAAACAGTGTGATACTGTTAACGTTGCCCTGAAAAACCGTGTCGCAGAGACAAAGGATGCAAAAAATAAGTTGGAAGTGCACTTAGCAAAGGTAAATAGACATGGTTTTACACTCTAAAATTGTTGTATGATGCTAAATCATTTTATTACATTTTTCTTCTTCTCAGTCCCATCTACTGCTGGGCAAGCCTGGAATCGGCATTAAAATACTATTTCATACTTTGTTGCATCTTGGAGTTGCTGATTATTCTTTGCAAAATTTTTATGTCTACATGAATGCACTGCAATGATGGCTGTATGACAATTCTCAGGCAGGTTTCCTATTAGTGACTGTAAGGTGTGTTTTAAAAAAACACTTGTGTCCCTCGGGAAAAAATGATGTGTTCTTGCAAGTCACAATTAAGAAACAGGAACAGAGTGTTATCACTTTCTGAGAGCAAGTGCCTGAACAAGGACATTTATGACAGAATCACCAGGTATACTTAAAAGAAAGCAGATTTAAAGTGGTTTTAAACCCTGATTGTCACTTTTGCCTATAAGTAAGCCTAAAATAAGGCTTAACTATAGGTAGTGGAAATATCTCCTAAATGTGAGCCGTTTAGGAGATATTTACCTTGTAGTGCGCCGATGATGTCATCGGCACATGTGCTGTGAAGAAACTGACCTCCGTGGCGTTTCTTCACTCGCAAGTGCTGCGCATGCGCAGGAGTGACCTCATGCGGCTCCGGCCAGTCCCAGAGCCAGAGTCTGTGGCCCCTGAAGAAAGAGGGGCGAAGATGGATGTTGCCACCAGCGGGGATAGCGCAGGCTTTGTTTGCAGGTAAGTGCCACGTAATAGGCATTATGCTTTTACTATGCAGGGGAAAAAAAGAGGAAGTAAAAGGTTTTACTTTTACATCAGGGTTTACTTCCTCTTTAAAAATACTGAAAATTACTTCAGTAGTAACCTGGTAAAGCTTATGAGATTTTAGTGATTGGATTTACATATACTTTAATACCTGGCTGTACATGTATGGTCAGGGCTGGGTTTACCATTGTAGCACTCACAGACCAGTGCCTAGGGCAGAACGAGTTAGAAGAGCAGCATCAAGTCTCAAATTTTACAGTTTTTGATAACTTCTTCCTTATTTTGTTTCCTTCTTCTAACACGTGGACATTTATGACTAAATTCAGCAAGAAAGCTGTAGGTAAAGGGAGCATAGGGGGTGTTGAGAAGATTCAGAAGGCTCTTCATAGCTCAGAAAACTTTTCTTTACTCAAACAAAACATAATAATGATGTGACAATAAAGCGTTTGTGACCCAACTCTAATCGCAATAAAGATGGTGACATAGCCAGAAGATGCCGCAGAAGAATTTTAGCCTGCCTGTCAACATGCACTTAGCAAAAAGGTAGGCATGCAATTATTCTTAATGAGAACTATGGACCCAGTGAAGAGGTCAACCAACATGCTCCCGGCTACCATGATTACCAAAGGCACTGAAGCACACCTTTCTGGGTTCTGAGGTCTATTTTTTTATATACTACTTTGAAGGGTTTATATATATTTTTTTAAGTGTATGCCACACCTATTTCTAAAAAGTAGAACAAAGACAGGGGCACATGCGATCAAATAATTTCAATGCCCATTGATTAATATGAGGTTATCTTTTTCATAAGATCTATCTTGAAACATTTTGTTTCTAAGGTTATGGACGAGATCACTTCACAGGAGAAGAATATAGAAAACCTGAAGAAAGCCATTGCCGATAAGGAAGGTCCAATCAAAGTGGCTCAGACCCGCCTGGAGACAAGAACACTGAGGCCTAACGTAGAGTTCTGCCGAGACCCTGTCCAGTACAGACTCGTCAGTGAGGTTCAGGAGATTTCCACAAATGTTGAAAGGTTAGAAAAACCTGATCTCTCATGTGCTAGTTTTTAGCACAACGTTGTTGTTTTGTTTTCCATTAGATTCAAGATAAACCTGACGAAAAGTTGGTAATAATAGTTTTGGGCTGCTGTAAATGTGACCATCTAAACATCCACAAATGATGAGACCCTTGACTCCTGACAAACAACCGATGTTTAGTGTATGCTAAATCACTTTTTATTAGTAGGATGATACTATCTTTTCACTATTCTTCTCTTGTGCTGTTTCGGAATAGCCAATCTGAATATTCCACTAGGTGTCCTGAGGTCATCTGCTGTGATAATTTAAAGCCTAACTTGCCACCCAAACACACACACACACTTATTGGAGCACTGCTGCACCCTTAAAAAATAAATCGATATGCTTCCCTCCCTTAACTTCAGTCAAGTCCAGTAACATCACATATCTCTCTATTCTTCCTCCAGCAGTGAGCAGATTTTAAATGCTACAGACACCACTCTTTACAGTATTCTCCTCTGAGCCTGGGTTTGGGGGGGGGGTTGTAGGAGCTGCAGTACTTTTTTTCAGCGCACTGTGCCTGTACACCATCCCTAAGCAGAGGTGTGAACTGGGCACATAGAAGATAAGGCATTTTGCCTTGTCCATGTAGTGGGACTGCATTGAAACAGCTGCAATCAAAGTTTTGCAACATACAATAATATACCTTGCTAATACAACAACACTGTCATTGAACAAATGTATCCAGACCAGGAGTGATAAATCCAACATAGGAGAAAAATAAAGAAAAACACACTTTTTAAGCATCATTATTAAAGCAGTTGATGTCCAGCTCCACATTTAAGCCCTTAGGGCGCAGGGTGTCCATATTAAAAATACATCTCCTTTATTTTTGTGAAATGCATTTCACCCTATTTACACCTCTTTTTAACGGGGTCTCCCTTTCAATCCACCAAAATTTTAAGGTGCTAGGGTCTCTGTTGGGCACTTCCCTGTAACGAAACACTGTTCATATACCCAATTTCCATATCCTGTATATGTTAAGAAACTAGCTTACACCATGGTCTTTTCATGTCCACACCGACATTAAAGGGCATAGACCACATGTGTGGTGTCACAAGAAACATAAACCTTGGATGTCAAATACTTTATCTGTCTGTGTGAAGCAGAAAGCTTTTCTCCCCCTCTGGTTAGATCTATTGGGCTTTATTCACACGGCCGTATGGAAGCAGATGTGTGGGCACACATAGCATGACTCGCCCTCACCCTCTGCTCACAGGATTTGATTGACAGCAGCAGAAGCCAGTGGCTCCTGCTGCTGTCAGCCAAGCCTGTGAGGGAGGGGAGAGTGGAGAAGAGCTGCTGCAGACAGAACAGCTCCGGATCATGAATAAAGCAAGTGTTTAAGGGGGGCTGGGGGTAGCTGCCAATGAATGCATTACAATGGATCTCCACTTACCCACCCCCCCCATTTTTTTTTTTTTTTTTTTTTTTTTTTCTTTTACTCCCTCTTACCGTGAGGTAGGTGCTGCACATTTCAGATACTCACTCATCCAGCGTATCCAGGGCTGGACTGGGACAAAAATTTGGCCATGGACTTCATCCAAACTGGTCCACTTTAATTTTGCAAACACGCACAAAAACAGTATATAAACTATACGCAAATGCGCAAAGAAAAGCCTCTCAGGTTCCCCAGAGAACCTCTCCCTTACATTAGAGTCTCCAGGGAGCCTCCCCCTTACATTAGGGTTCCCAGAGAGCCCTCCCCCCTACATCAGGGTCCCCAGAGACCCTTTACCTTTTTAAGGTAAAAAAGGTTTGCCTTTGGAACCACTTTAACTTTACAGCCTTTACATCTACAACATGAAAAAACCCTTCATAATCCACAATTGTTTTCTTTATGATGGGTCAACAACATTGTGTACCAACTTATTTTCAAAATTAGGAGCTTTTCTGTATAAAAACTTAGGGGTTCTGGGAAGAAGTGGATCCAAAACTTGATTAATTATTAGAATATGCCAATTTTTATTGAAGATATTTTCTGTCTCTTTTATATTGAGCATTGAAACCAGCAAAGAAGCCAGTGGCGGGTTTTTTTTTGGGGGGGGGGAGCGGCAAACAACCATCCAAACCCCTCCCCACACCTCCCCCTGTTGGTTGGTCGGTCGGTCGGCGGCACCCCCCCTATCCTGGCACTTACCCCATTGGATACAGGCGGGCGGGCTTCTATGGGCGGTGGGTTGCGGGCTCCTATGGGCGGGTTGCGGCTCCTACGGGCGGCGGGTTGTTGGCTCCTATGTTCTTTCTGTATCACAGCGGCTTCCTGCTCTGCGGCACCTCCCTCCTCCTAGGCATCCAATAGAATCGCTTGTCCTTTCAGCCAATCCGGTGACCGGTGTCAAAACCTGCTTCCTGATCGGCCGGGAGGAGGATCAGCGTTATGCCACGTACACACGACTGTTTTTTTCCGGCAGAATAAACTCTGATGGTTTTTCCGCCGATGTTCCACTGAAACGGACTTTCCTACACACGATCACACCATAGTCTGATCGTTTAGAACGCGATGACGCACGACGGGACTAGAAAAAGGAAGTTCAATAGCCAGTAGCCAATAGCTGTCCTTGCGTCGTTTTTGGTCTGTCGGAATAGCATGGAGACGAGCGGTTTTCCCGATAGGAATTGATTCCGTCAGAAAGATTTAAAACATGTTCTATTTCTAGGTCTGTCAGCATTTTCTAAAGAAAGTCAGATGAAGCCCACACACAATCGGAATAACCGATGAAATGATTCCGTCGGACCTTTTCTGCCAGAAAGTCCGGTCGTGTGTACGCGGCATTACAACAGTGAATATTGATTCACTGTTGTAACACACTTGGGTGGGCTCTGAGCACACTCTCTGCGACCCGAGCCTACCCTATATTGAAGCCTATTAGAGCCTCTTGCTCTAATTGGTGCTTTAAAAAAACAGCCCCTCCGCATTGGTATACATGCGCCGGTGTCCTGAAAGGAGCTGGACGCATGGATAGGGGAGAAGGCTATGGATGGGGGGGCGGCACCCGTGCGCCCTTAATGGACGGGCCACCCCTGGATGAAGCCCTATTAGTGAAAACCTTACTCGGGAGCTTCCTGTTTGCTGCTTCTCAGCAACTACTCCCTGGGAATATTAAGAACCTCCAAAGTGACCCTATCTATTTCAGCCTTGTTCAACAAACCTATGCTTTTAAAATTTTAGCTTGATGAGAGAGTTTTATTCTCATAGATCAAAGCTAGTACATGTGCACACGTTTATTAGCATTGATCTATGTTTTTATTGCTTTTTATTGCACTTTGGTACTGTTTTGTATGTGAGCATATACAGTATTTTCACTGAATACTAATGCTGTACTTGATGAGGAGTCTATTTTTTTTTTTTTTTTTTAGTTCATATAAGATGGTACCCTCCTTGGCTGCAATGGATAGAAGGGTTTAGTCCTGCTTTAACCACTTGCCCACTGGGCACTTATACCCCCTTCCTAACCATACCAATTTTCAGCTTTCGGTGCTCTCACATTTTGAATGACAATTGCTCAGTCATGCAACACTGTGCCCATATTAATTTTTTTGTCCTTTTTTGCACACAAATAGAGCTTTCTTTTGGTGGTATTTAATCACTACTGGGTTTTTTATTTTTTGCGCTATAAATGAAAAAAGAGAACATTTTGTAAAAAAAAAATGAATTTGTATTCATTTCGGTTATAAAATGTTGCAAATTAGTAATTTTTCTTTATAGATCTTGTTCAAAAGTTATACTGCTACATATCCTTGGTAAAAATAACCCAAATAAGTATATATTATTTGGTCTTTGTGAAAGCTATAGCGTCTACAAGCCATGGTGGCAATCATTAAAAATTAATCACACCTGATGTACTGACGGCCTCATTTCTTGAGACGCTAACAAGCCAGAAAAGTCCAAATACTCCCAAATGACCCCTTTTGGAAAGTAGACATTCCAAGGCATTTAGTAAGAGGCATGGTGAGTGTTTTTTTTTTTTTTGTAATTTGTACCCAAAATTCTTTGCAAAATGAAGATTTAGTTGTTGTTTTTTTTTTTTGTTTGTTTTTTTTTTTTACTTCTTCACAGAATTGTATACCAAGTTATTTCTCACGCACTGTATAGGCATACTTGCAAATACACCCCAAAACACATTCTGCTACTCCTCCTGACTATAGTGAATACCACATTTGTGAGACTTTTACACAGCCTGCCCACATACAGAGGCCCGACATGCAAGTAGCACCTCCAGGCGTTCTATGAGTATAAATTACACATATAATTTCCTGACAACCAATCACACTTTTGAAGACCCTGGAGCACCAGGACAATGAAAACTCCCACAAAATGACCCCATTTTGGAAAGCAAACACCCCAACGTATGTTCTATGAGGCATTATGAGTCTTTTGAACATGTAATTTTTTTTCCCACAAGTTTTGGAAAATGTGGAAAGAAAATAAACGTTTTTTTTTTTTTTTTTTTTTCACAAAGTTTTTGATTTATAAGACAATTCTAAGACACGGCATGTGCATACCACAAATTACACCCCAAAATACATTCTGCTACTCCTCCTTAGTATGGCGATAACACATGTGTGAGGTTTTTACAGTCTGGCCAACCTTCAGAGGCCCAACATTCAGGGGGCACCATCAGGTGCTCTAGGGACATAAAATTATTAAACAAATTTCCTGATTACCTATTACACTTTGTGAGGTACTGTAGGGCACTGATGAGCACTCTAGTGGCTTGGATGAGCACTGATGTGGCTTGTATGAGGCATGGATAAAACACGGATGAGGCATGGATGTGGCACGGATTAGCATGGATGAGGCACAGGTGGGCATGATTGAGGCACAGATAAGCATTGGTGAGGCACAGGTGGGCATGAATGAAGCACAGATGGGCATGAATGGGACACGGATGAGGCACAGATTGGCATGGATGAGGCATAATTGAGGCACAGATGGGCATGGGTGAGGCACGGGTGAGTACTGCTGCGGTCTCCCTCCTCTTCTCACTCGCTGTACCGATCGGTGTGTACAGCATGCGAGAGCCAGTTTGTTGACAAGTGATTGCTCCGTCATTGGACGGAGCGATCATGTGGTAAAGTGCCACTGTCATTGGCCCTTTACCCCAATCCATGCTGCGGACATTGCCAGGTGCGTGCCCCAGGGGGCGCTTGGGAAGCATGATTCTGGGAGGACGTCCCTGTTCGCCCTTCCAGAATAAGCCGACCGTGCTGTAGCCATCATTCAGCTATGGCCTGGTTGGGAAATGGTTAAAGTGGAACTTATACTCACTGATTTAACTGTTTCCCAAAACAGTAAGGCCTCTTTCTCACACACGTCACCCGTTCAGTTACATTTTTTTACTAAGAAAAAACTGAAACAGATTCAGATTATGACCCCTTACACACGGGAGGGGCTCTGTTGGAGTCTGCCTGTTCAGCGGGGAATCTGTCTGCTGATCCCCTCTGAGCAGCTGGATGGCTGGTTCGTCTTGGCCTGCTCCCCTATATGGGTGGCCAGATGTAAATGGACCACCTGTCCATTGACACCCAACTGCCATCCGATCCGATCTGCCAGATGGGTGGGGAATGGATTCCCATTCGTCTATTTTTAGCGGACAGGATCGGATCTGATGTCGGCGGGTGTCAACAGACAAATGTCCGTTGACACCCGTTGCTCCATAGTGGAGACTGGAGGGTCCAATCGGCCTGTGTGAAAAGGCCCTACATCAGTTAATATCAGTTTGCACATCTGTCTTCAGTTCAGTTTACATTAGGCCTAAAAAAGGACATTAACAGAACAGATCTGGACGGCATCCGTTTACATCTGTTCCATTCTGGTTCAACAGATCTGAATGTTTGCTGTTCCATTTAAAAAAATGGAACTAAATGGCCATGGACGTAAATGGATGAACATTTGTTTACATCCGTTTTCCCCCCAGAAATTACTTGCTGTCCGTGTTTTTTCCGTCAGTGGACAGACAGAATGGTCATGTGAAAAGGGGCCTTACTTTCAAGGCATGCCTCTGCTGATAACTGTCAAATTTGCCACTGTGCTTATATCCGCTCTCAACCGATTTTTCAAGCCCTCAAATGGCTGGTGTCATAACTGATCACATGTGTAGCACCATGGCAACTGTAGATCACACAGAAGCTAAGATGGTGTCTTCCTTGGCTGTAAAGGATTGGAGGGTTTTGTTCCGCTTTAAAGTGGTGTTCCGGCCGAAATTATACTTTTTAAATAAAAATACCCCTATAATACACAAGCTTAATGTATTCTAGTAAAGTTAGTCTGTAAACTAAGGTCTGTTTTGTTAGTTTATAGCAGTAGTTTGTTGTTTTTTAAATTTACAGCAGGCTGTGGCCATCTTAAGTGTGGGCATCTGAAGCCAGACTGTATTTCTTCCTGGATCTCATCCTTGCAGATCTCGCACATGCTCAGTGCAGCACAAGCAGTGTAATAGGTTTCAGGTCAGGTTTCCATAGCAACGGCAGTTTCAGAGGAAGTTGCCGCCCCTTCCCAGAAGGCATTGCAAACAGGAAATGATGCGATGGGCTGCGGCCAGGGAGGAGGAAGTGAAAAGTGAATACAGCAGATATACAGTAGGTGCTGAGAAAAAAAATGTAAAAATATCCAATTTGTTTACAGTGCACAGCTTAGTGAGGGATGCTGAAGAGTTGTAAAAGTGGGTGGAACTCCACTTTAAGATATGGTCTGAGGGCCGGTTGTAGCTATCTGTTCAAGATGCAATATAGAAATGTGCTGGCACCATAACGGAGGAAAAATTGTTCCACATAATGTAATAGGAGGAGTCATAACCCTTTCATATAAGAACAGCTCCCCTCTAAAAAGCTACTATTACTGGGAAAAGTATATTTCCATATAGGACAAATCGGTATCCAGTCTGGTGGTGGGTTTCCTGGTGAAATATTGAAGGCTCCATAGGCCCTTTCAATAAGTTTGAGCTGAACCTCCCTCCTGTTTTCATGTATTGAATTTCTTCTTTAAACATATAAAAGTCAACAATTTGTCTTTTTGTTTGCAGACTGCGTGAAACTCTGAGCCAAGCAGAAGCTGAATTAAAAGGCTTGATCCGTAACCAGCTATCTTTAGAAGAAGAAATTCAGGTTAAAGAAAATACCCTGTACATTGATGAAGTGATATGTATGCAGATGAGAGAAGCTATATCGATCAATAATTTTTAATGTTTGTTTTGACGGTAATTTTTCAACATACAAACGTAAAATAAAATATTTTTGTGCTGTGGCCAGTTGTCTTCTGTGTCTACAATAAATATTTTTTATGAAGAAAGCATGTTAACCACTTCAGCCCCGGAAGGTTTTACCCCCCCCCTTCACGACCAGGCCATTTTTTGAGATACAGCACTGCGTTACTTTAACTGACAATTGCAAAGTCGTGCGATGTTGTACCCAAATAAAATTGATGTCCTTTTTTTTCCCCACAAATAGAGCTTTCTTTTAGTGGTATTCGATCACCTCTGCAGCTTTTATTTTTTGCGCTATAAACAAAAAAATACAATTTTGAAAAAAACTATTTTTACTTTCTGCTATAAAACCTATCCAATAAAAAAAGATGTAAAAAATCTAATTTCTTTATCACTTAGATATTTAGACAAATACACCAACACAGAATGGCAATGGTATAGTGTGCCACATCCTAATGTTGAAGATATATATTTGGAAAAGAAGTATGGACTTCTAGACACCAATAGTAAAAAATACAATTTTTTATTAGTAACAATTCACATATAATAATATAAAAAGACATAAAAACATTACTGCAGCATCCTACAGTTTAGCATTGATATCTCCAACTTTAGCCACTGCCATTTCTCCACCGTGTTCCTGCGGCCGGGCTCAGAACGTTTGACATGTCTAATGCCCCGTACACACGATCGGACTTTCTGACAACAAAACCGTGGAATTTTGTTCGCAGGTTGTTGGCTCCAACTTGTCTTGCATACACACGGTCACACAAATGTTGGGCAACAATTACGAACGTAGTGACGTACTACGTGGTTTTTCAGCTCTTTATCGCCACCCTTTGGGCTCCTTCTGCTAATTTCGTGTTAGAAGTTTGGCTGTTGATTTGCACTTTTCTTTTTGCGTTTTTTATTTTGCATTATTATTATTATTATTATTATTATTATTATTATTATTCTTGATATCACTTGAAAAAAAAAAAAAAAAAGCCTTTGAAAATTCGTTTGCAATAACTCCATCAGTATCACCAGCAAAGCAGCTTCATTATTATCCCATTAAAGAAGGAGAGAATTGTGCGCTGCATTTAGAGATTTCCTAATTTGTCACGTCACGAATGTTAATTCCCCATTACGAACGCTAGTTTACAAGACTGGCCGCTTCTGCTTCTGAGCATGCGTGGACTTTTGTGCGCGGACTTGTGTACACACGATCGGACTTTCTGACAACAAAGTTTTGTTGGTGGAAAATTTGAGAACCTGCTAGCCAACATTTGTTGGCGGAAAGTCCGACAGCAAATGTTCGATGGAGCATACACACGGTCGGACTTTCCGACAAGCTCACATCTAACAATTCCCGTTAAATCTGTCCGTGTGTACGTGGCATAAGACTGCTTAGTTGAGAACTTGTCTACTGGATCTGTTTTAGCACATGTTTTTAAAAAAATGTTGGTGATCACTTACAACTATGATACAGATGACTGGTCCCTGATTGACCAATTGTTCACAAATCAGTATTCCTATACTGAATTATACAAGTTTATACTACCAAGTGAGATGCCTTTCCAAGTTGATGGTACTGTTGACAGTCGTTAAATAAGCCCCTCTTTTATTATTTACGTACTATAGCCAATGTCTTTGGGTATAGAAAAATGTAAATAAGCTCCTGAAGAAGTGCACATCGTGAAACATGTAGAGCTTATCCATTATTACGACAAATTATTCCAGTCGTGCTGATTACTATCAGGGTCGCCAGATTCCTTGACCCTGATTCAGTGGCTAGAGTCGGAGATATCAATGCCAAACTGTAGGATGCTGCAGTAATGTTTTTATGGGTTTTTTTTTTTATTAATTTTTTTTTTTATATTATATGTGAATTGTTACTAATAAAACCTTTTTTATTTTTTACTATTGGTGCCTATAAGTCCATACTTCTTCTTTTCCAAATATATATCTTCATCAATTTAGGCCAATATGTATTCTACTACATATTTTTGGTAAAAAATATCCCAATAAACGTATTATGATTGTTGTTTTTTTTTTGTTTTTTACTAGTTATGGTGGCGATCAGCGACTTTTATAGCGGGACTGCAACATTGCGGAGGACAGATCAGACACTAAGTGACACTTTTGACACTTAATGGAGACCAGTGACACTAATACTGTGATCCGTGCTAAAAAAAATATGCACTGTCATTATACTAATGGCAGGGAAGGGGTTAACATCATGGGCAATCAAAGGGTTAAATATGTCCCTGGGGGGTGCTTGTACTGTAAGAAGATGGAGATCCGTGTTCATGCTTAGCAAAAAACACAAGATCTCTGTCTTCTCCTGTCACAGAACGGTGATCTGCCTTGTTTAAATAGGCAGATTGCCATTCTGTCTGCGTCGCGAACGATCGGCGGGTCCCAGACCTGCTGATTGGCTCCCGCTGTGTCCAATCACAGCGGGACCAGGTTACTGGCCCCACACATGTGGCCTTAGACCTGTAAGAAAAAATCACATACAGGTGATTTTGCGCTGAACCTGTAAGAAAAAAAATCACGTACAGGTGATTTTGCGCTAAAGGATGCCCTGCTGCAGTATATGTAAGTGGGGAGGTCCTATTAATGTATTTTGTAAATAAAATGAAGAAATACATTACCACTAAATCACGTATACCTGAAACAAAACCAAAGAAATTCCCGCCTCAACTTACTGACCAGCCTGCTAACCAACCGAATTGTCCCGTCTAAAGCTGGATACACATAATAAATATATATATATATATATATATATATATATATATATATATATATATATATATACATATATAATTTTTGCTTCCTGTAGATCTACCTTCAACTGTGTAGTGCGAGGGACTGCCTGATTGCATGTGCATTGAACGTGTTTAGATTTGACCTCCATTTTATATGGTTTTGGTATATCTAAAGTAAAGTTGTACAAAAAAATAGCACAAAAATTGTATAGTGTGTAGCCAGCTTAACAGTATGCTTTAAAAACACGGGTTTAGTTTGCACATATTTGCAAATGCATGCGTAAGTTACAGAGCCCTATCAAGGCACCCCAGTTTTTAATGCATACTGTTAGACAGGACAATTTGGTTGGTAAGCAGGCTGGTCAATAAGTTGAGTCGAGAATTTCTTCGGTTTTGCATGGATTGCCCTTCCATGTGCTCCTTGCTGCAAAGGCCAGTTATAGGTAAGGGCAGTGGCCATTTGTACTGTTAAATTATTGGTAAGGTGACGTACAGGACACCTTTGCTGCCATAGTACTATGTTCTGGGTGTCCAGTTCACCCCTGTGCCTTTAAGGAGGGGTGGGCTCGCTCCAGGCTCTCCACCTATCCATTATAATGCATGTGTTTCCACTGTGGGGACTCTCAAAATTTAGAGTTAGGACTTTAGATACTGGGGTGCTTTGACTGTGTAGCTCAAACTATTTATAGCATCCTCCCTGACACAAAATTCAGCCTGGTTTTATCACCTCAGAAGTTATCAGGCTGATAACAGAACGGAGCAGAAGAAAGCCACGGGACTCGGTGCTTTGAAGAGAGATAAGAAAACACTGCAGATATATGTGTTTAAATCTCACAAATCAGGTTTACATCCACTTTGAGGCCTCCTCCCCGGCTCCTGTTTGTGAAACTGGGCTTTTGGGGACGAATTACACAGGTACCTGCTCCCACTTCCGCTCTGGTCGTCTAGTCGATCTGAAGCAGAAGCTCTGCCAGTCTTCTGGGACATATGACAGGTCCTAGAGGACTTCGGCGCCAGTCACAGACCGGAGTGCCGCTCACGCATGTTCAGTGGGCACCCGGCTGTGAAGCTGCAAGCTGTCACAGCCTGGTGCCCGTAATAGCGATGTCGGCACCGCTGAGGACACAGCGGGAGTGGGTACACTGCTGCACGGTGGGACAGGTGAGTGTCTGTTTATTAAGTCAGCAGCTACACTTTTTATAGCTTTAAAAGTTTTATAACTTTTAATAAACAAATGACTGGAACTCCGCCTTAAGGAATGCTCCATTTAGGGTTCTTCCTCTGGTAGTACCCCAAACTAAAAGGTACACAGACAGTATCTCCCGGGTTAGAATGCTCACACACCTCTGTATACCTCACTACACGTTCCTCCCCCTCCAGAGGTCTACATAACTTTCACTCTTTATCAAACAACCTCGCACGCTCTTGATCCTCACATGTGACCAAATCTCTATTCCTGATTGGCTGAGGGGGAGCGCGCTCTGCTCATTCTCTTTATCACATGACTTTCAGAAAATCCAGTGACCGACTCCAAAGCGGGGCCAATAAACAGCCGGCGGAAGTGTCGTTCTTCTTCGGCTGACAAAGACAGGCTGCGGGAGTCATTTTGAAATGAATTTGTGGGCGTGGCGTGGGCTCGTTGCCTGGTGACACGGGATGTGACGGCCAGGGGATAGCGGGCGCGGGGCAGGCTGGGTATTTAAGGCCTGGCGCGGCGCGCGGGGGATCATGTGTCCGTCCAGCGGGCACGGAGGAGGGTGGTGGGTAAGGTTGAAGCGGGCGCTCCGGGCCTGGCGGAGTCAGGAGGTGCAGCCGGTGCTTGTGCTCGTGCCCGCGGCCCTGCTTCTCCTCCTAGTGCTCTACTTCTTCCCTGTGCTCAGCGCTCTGGGGCTGTGTGCGGCCGGCGCCTGGCTTTACTACAGCTCCACGGGGACCGCCGTGTGGAGGCAACTGACGGGAGGAGGAGCATCGGGGAGGCGGCAGAGGCCTGTGGGATATAGAAGGCAGAGGGAGCCGGGCTTGAGGTGGACTCCTGCCTCCTTGCTGTTACTCATGGGCAGCTATCTGGGCAAACAGGACCCTCCGGCCCGGGCAATGGGCAGAGGAAGCAGGGAGCTGAAGGAGAGATTATCCAGACCTAACCCTGCTGTGCCAACCCCTGCCAGGCGACTGTCTTTCAGGTGGGTATTTTTTTTTTTTTTTGCATGTCTCCTGTATGTACCTTCCAGCCAGGGGGTGCTTGGCAGACTTAAAGTGATTGTAAGGGTTCGTTTTAAAAGTAACAAACATATCATACTTGTCTCCACTGTGCAGCTCGTTTTGGCCCCAAACCTACTCTTTTGGGGTCCCTCGGTGGCTCCTCCCCACATCAGATTACCCCCTAGGACAATGATAGCGAACCTCGGCACCCCAGATGTTTTGGAATTACATTTCCCATGATGCTCATGCACTCTGCATTGTAGCCGAGCATCATGGGAAATGTAGTGCCAAGGTTCGCTATCACTGCCCTAGGAGAAGCGCTCTCCCGGGGGCTTACCTTACCTTACTCCCGAGTCCATAGAGGCCGAATGCAGGACTCGGGCCTGGCGCCTGTGTCATTGTATTTGACAGCAGCGGGAGCCAATGGCTGCGCTGCTATCAATCTATCCAATCAAAAGCCGAGAACCCCGGGCAGAGAGATGGTGGGTCAAGTTCTAGGGCTCAGGTAAGTAAAACGGGAGGGCTGGTCACTGCCAGGTGTTTTTTTTTCACCTTAATGCATAGGATGCATTAAGGTAAAAAAAGCGAACCTTTACAACCCCTTTAAAGTTTTTAGCCATCCAAGGCCTCCTTCACATGCGGACATTGCATCCATGTCCCAGGCAGGGCTGTGTTTTACTGTCATGGGGACCGCACAGGTGTTGGCGATGGCGTAACACACCCACACACACCTTTACCGGCTGTCCCATTGTTGCCTATTGGAATGCCTCCAATGTGACCTCCATGTGGGTGCACAACCCACCGGGGTGATCGCTTCTGTGTTGGCATGTATACAAAGGACAAAAAAAGGGTAAATATGTCGTGTAGGTATACAGTAATTTAAGACGCATACGGCCTATCAGTATGGCTCCTTACAGCCGTCCATTTGTATTGTGTACGCCATGCATGCGGCTCCATGGGCAGCAGAAAGCTCCTGGGATTTTATGCTCTAGGATTTTGCAGCCAGCCTCTAAATGTCCATGTGCGTGAAGCCTTAGCTTCCATTGACAGGTGCATGTGACCTGTTTCAAACTGGTTTAGCATTCTCCTAGACTTGTACGTAAGACCCTATGATAGGGATTCTCAACCTATGGCCTGCAACCTCAAATTAGGGAAGCCAATGCACTGGGATGGCAGGTAGCCAGGCCCAGATTGAGATCAGTAGGTTGCTGACCTGCTGTCCCAGAGAATTGGAGTGCATGGAGCCAGCAGTGGGGGAAGCAGACGGCCATCGAGAAAACAGGGGCCGCATAGCTAAATGCTTCCTGTGTAGTACTGGCTCCTGTCCCAGGAGGGGTGATACCAAGTGCATTTCACCTGGGACCTTTCTAGCAGCCTGGAGAGTGATCCCAGCAGAAGCCTGAATAGGTCAGTGTATTAAACATCACATACACTGCACTTTTGCAATGGGCATATTGGCACTTCTAAAGGGGGGGGGAAAAAGGAGTCATTGGGCTGTTTTAATAGTGATCCACAGGTGCAGTGCACTGAGACATGGACTTCTATTTCCTGTGGGTTTGGTGTGCTTTCAGAACATGTCATGTAATAGAAGTCAATGGCTAAGTGCACCTAACCCACAGGAAAGCTGCAGGTGTGAACTGCAGCGTATTAGTGTGAAAGCAACCGTATAGGGGGCTCAGGACGGTAAGGGCTTGTATACATTTGCAGTTTGGGGGCAGTGAAACCCCATCACTTAAAGAGGGAGTCCCACAAAAAAAAAGTCAGCAGCTACAAATACTGCAGCTGCTGACTTTTAAAATAAGGACACTCACCTGTCCCAGGGTCCAGCGATGTCAGCACCCGAGACCGAATCGGTCCTTGGGTGCTGCTGCCGCCATTCTCTATAAAGGAATCAGAAAGTGAAGCGCTGCAGCTTCATTTCCCGGTTCCCTCCTGCGCATGTGTGAGTCGCACTGCGCTTCCCAACTGGTCCCCGCTGTCTCTGGGACCCGTGTGTGTCCCAGCAGACTGTGCGATGGGGTCGGGAAGAGGCTGGGAGTCTATGCCGGAAGTGGGTGCAAATACCTGTCTTAGACAGGTATCTGCACCCCCCTGAAAGGTGCCAAATGTGACACCGGAGGGGGGGGTGAGGGTTCCGAAAAGCAGAGGTTCAATTTTTGTGTGAACCTCCGCTTAAGTGACCCTTGCTCTTTCAAAGGTTGAGCACACCAACAGCTATATGCCCAGTGTGCATGGGGCCTAAAAATGAAGCTCCTTATCCTTTTGCTAAAGCTTTCTGAAGTGAGTCTATTATGTGGGGTTGAGCAGTTGACAGGTCAGCAGATGCTAGGGGAGTTCTGCCCTAATAACTGCACCTTCCAAATTTTTCTTTAAGGCCCCTTTCACACTGGGGCGGTAGGGGGCGTCGGCAGTAAAACAGCGCTATTTTTAGCGCTGTTTTACCGCGGTATTCGGCCGCTAGCGGTGTGGTTTTAACCCCCCTGCTGGCGGCCGAAAAAGGGTTAAAACCCCTCGTATAGCGTGGCTATAGCCGCGCTGTCCCATTGATTTCAATGGGAAGGAGCGGTGAATACACCGCTTCTTCACCGCTCCAAAGATGCGGCTGACAGGAGATTTTTTCTTCTCCTGCCAGCGCACCACTTCAGTGTGAAAGCCCTCGGGCTTTCACACTGAACAAACAGCGGAGGCTGTTTAGGGGGCGGTTTGCGGGCGCTATTTTTAGCGCAATAACGCCTGCAAACCGCCCCAGTGTGAAAGGGGCCTAAGTTTGGCTTAAAGTGGTAGTAAACCCAGGATTTTTATTTCTACGTACAGCTTATAATGAAGCTTACCTGTAGATTAAATGAATATCTCCTAAATGTGCACCGTTTAGGACAGGGATATGCAATTAGCGGACCTCCAGCTGTTGCAAAACTACAAGTACTTCATGCCTCTGGGTGTCATGCTTGTGGCTGTCAGAGTCTTGCTATGCCTCATGGGACTTGTAGTTCTGCAACAGCTGGAGGTCCGCTAATTGCATATCCCTGGTTTAGGAGATATTTGCTTGTTTGGCAGCTGGTGACATTACCGGCGCATGCGTGCTGAGCCCTGGTTCACACCAGTGCGGCTTGTCATGCGACTTGACAGTTCAGTTGGATGACAAGTTGCACCCACTTGCGGCACCGGAACCATTCATATTGCTCTGCTCCAGTTGCAGTGACTTTGAAAAAGGCTCCTATGCTATTTCAGTGCGACTTGCATTGACCTCTGTTAAATTAAGTCGGACAGATGACAAGCTGCACATGAAATCGCACTGCTTTGAAGTCGCACTTAAGTAGCCTGTCTTTAAAATCGTACATGAAGGACAAAGGGATATTTGCGCTATCCAAAAAAAGCACAGCAACCAAATGAATTAATATAAGTACATGCGTAGTGTGACTGAATGCTGCAACTCTAAGTTTAAATACTGAAAACTTAAAACAAAATAAAGAAAAAAAGTGTGCAAATCCAGTCCAAAAAACGACTATGTGAATATATAAAAATGCGCAAGCAAAAAAAAAAAAAACTCGCCATCAAATATGTGAATATATCGAACATAAAAAATAAAACCTATCAAACGCGTGATTTTAAAGAGTGTGTAAACCGAAGAAGAGTCCATGTAGCATCTAAAAGAACAGAGGAAAGTCCTTATATAGTTCTCTAAGAACCAGGGCATCTAATCTTCAATCCAGCAGTCTGAGATGAGATGTAAGGAGTGATAATACAAACTGCTCGGCGGCTCCTCCCCACATCAGATTACCCCCTAGGACAGTGATGGCGAACCTTGGCACCCCAGATGTTTTGAAACTACATTTCCCATGATGCTCATGCACTCTGCATTGTAGCCGAGCATCTCTTGGATCCCAAGTGATAGAGATCAGAAACGCCTGTGCATTAGCCTGCCGGCAGATCAGCTTGTAATAGTCTAACGACAACGAGATGTCTGCCTGTTGCAAAAGAACCATTGCAGGGAAACCTCACTCCTAGGATCGCTCTTCACAAAAGCAAGGATCTGGAGAGTCAGCTGCAATCAACAGGTAGCCTGGAGCAGACCAAAAAAGAATGTCTTTAAAATTGCACTGGTGTGAACCAGGGCTAAAGGAACCGCACACCCATGCAAATTCCTTCAGAGCTCTGTGCTGAGGCATGATGCGTGCGCAGGAGCGACGTCATTGTGGTTCGGCTGTTCAAGCAGCCTGTGAAGATGGGAGCCTCTACAGTGGTGACACTTGAGGGCTTCGCATCAAGGTAAGTCTTTCATAATGTGCTTGTATGCGATGCATACTAGCACATTATGCCTTTACCTTGCAGGGAGAAAGTGTTTTCTTTTTTTTCTTTTTTTTTTTCACCTGCAAGTTTGCTACTGCTTTAAAAGTTAAGTTCCATTTAGATTTTTTCACTTTAAAGTGGAACTAAACCCTTCTATCCTTTTTAGCCAAAAAGTGAGTGCACAAGCACAGACGGGTCTCCAGCAGCCGCAGCTGTTTGCGAGTTTCTGCACAGCCAGTGATTACGTGTGTGTCCAGCAGTGATCACCGCAGGTAATCGCAGGCTGTGTGGAAAGTCATGAATAGATGCTCTCATCCGCAGTTGTAAACAAGATTTCTTCTGGTGTAAATGTAGCATTGTGTTTTATATTTGCCAAATCTGTTTCACTGGCTGTGGTATAGAGAAACACAACTGGACTTGCTGATTATTTTTTGGAACATTGCATCACTTATCCAAACAGCTTTTATTTCATCTGATGGTAGGGAATGTCAGAGAAAATGAAGAGCACAGGAAACATATGCAGCCTTTAAATCCCTCCTCTTCCACCATGGCTTCATTTATTGTTTCCTCCGCCATGGTGGAAGCGCATGCTGGAACCAGGGAGCTGCACTCTTTCCAAGGTGGAGGGAGAAGGCTTACCATCCCAGCACCCCCCCAGTACGGGTGGGGGGTTTTCCGGGTCCCCAGCCTTTCCAGCTCAGGGGAAGCAATGGCCTGCAGGAGGGGTCTGTCTGAGTGCCCGGGGTCCGCTGGTATGGCTCAGGTGGCCGGGCGGTATGTCATTACTGGTCGGCGGCATAACGGGTCCTGGCTGGCAGGTGATGTCACGTCCGGTGACGTGACGGCAAGTGGTCCCTGTTGCCTGGAACACAAAGGCCAGGTAGTGGGTCTATCGACCGGCGCTTCAGTTTTTGGGCCTCGATGACACCGGGTAATTTAAAACCAGCTGTGTTCTTTCTCAGTCCCTGCCGCGCTCTCTAAGGATGGACAAGAGGCCGAAAGCTACGGCGGAAGCAGGCGCACCAGTCAGGCCCAGGTAAGAGGGGTATGGTGGTTCCATAATTCTTCTCCATATGGACTTATGCTTTGGTTATTTGTGTGATCCTCCCTGCAAGGCGCCTGTGGCTGCAGTCAGAGCTAACTTCGCTTGGACCCTGCAGTTTGGACATGGTTGCTGTAACTGGGGTTTTGCACTGCTCGGGGCACCTTTTCCTTCTGTCTGGTGGTCTATTTTTTGCACTGAGGGCAGGAAAGTGTTAAGGGGGACCCTTAGATGAACTTGTTCTCATTGCAAGAAAAAGCGTTGGGAAAAACCAAGCATTCAAACCCACAAAGTCAGAGGAAATGCCCTTACTGCAAGAACCCCCTCATGGATTCATGGCAGAAAGCAATGTACAGGTCCTGTATTGTATTGTTGGTTGAAGAGTAAACATCCCAGCAATACATTGACTTGTTCTCTTCAGTACGAGAGCTTACGAACTCATTGACTTCGGTCAAAACTATGCTGGTACAGAGCCCGGCAGGTCAGGTTGTGCCCCAGCATACACCGTTCAGCCCTAGGGCATCCACCTAGAACAGCAGAGATAATTTACTCAGGGGATGAGGGAACAGGTACTCTTCCCTCAGGGATTCAGACGAGGAAGATAATAGCTGAGCCTCTAGGTACAAACTATCACTGGAGAAAGTGGATGACCTTTTTGAGAGTGATCTTCACTACCTTTGAGATCCAGGAGGAAAAGGTGCAACTGTCGGCTCATGATAAAATATACCAAGGACTAGATGACACTAAACAGTTTTTCCAGTCCATAGAATCCTCTTGGATGCAGTGAAGAATGAAAGGACCCTGAGAGAGGCCCTTTCCTTTCTAAGACCCTTAAGAGAAGGTTTCCCTTAGTAGATAAGGAGTAAGAGGTATGGAATAAGAAACTCTGTAGATGCTGCGTTCTCACAGGTTTTCCGTCGCACAGGCCTAGCTTTCAGGGAGGGGGGGGGGGGGGCTGAAGGATGCGATGGATAAAAGAGTGGACTCCCTCTTAAAAAAAAACGTGGGATTCCACATCAGCCAGCCTCAAACAAGCTATGGCTTCCACGGTTGTTGCAAGGAACCTAGAATGCTGGATAAAGAAGCTGAAGAGCCACGTAGAGGCAGGTACGTCACCGAAAGAACTTTTGGAGTCCTTTCCATTGATGCTGAAGGCAGTAAAATACATGGCTGATGCATCAGCCGAATCGGTAAAGATGTCAGCAAGTTGGTCTGCGCTGGCGAACTTAGCCAGACATGCTGTCTGGCTAAAAACTTGGTCTGGTGACACAGCTTCCAAGATGAAAATTATGTAGCCTACCTTTTTCAGGTGATCTTCTTTTTGGTCCAGACCTTGAAACGGTCTTGGATAGGACAGCTGACAAGAAAAAGGCTTTCCCTTCCAAAAAAAAGAACCGATTAAGAAGAATTTTTCGTGCTGTTCAACAGCCCCACAAAAATAGGAATCAAGACTAGAAGAACCGTTGGGTCTCCCAAAGGGGTGTAAGGTAAGAGGAGTTCTCTTCAGATCCCCCAGACCAGCCCCCTAAGAACAAATGTCAATCCCCCCCAACCCCCCCCCCCTCCAGAGTGGGGGAAGATTGTCTGCCTTACACCTACAGTGGGACCAAACTACAAGCCTGTACGTGAAAAGCATCTCCCAGGGATACAGTCTGGATTTTTCAGAGGCCCCCTCCCCCCAAGCAGATTTTATATCACAGCTCTTCCAAAGGACCAAGAAAAAGCTTCCACAATGATGAACCTGCTGCAGGATCTGATTCAACAGGAAGTGATTATCCGGGTCCCAAAACATCAGGAAGGCTGGGGTGTCTCTCCCCACATTTTGGTGAAAAAACCTTCAGGGGAGTATCGGTTGATTCTGAACTTAAAAATCCTGAACAGATCAATCCGTTACAAACATTTCCGGATGGACACGATCTATTTGATAACGAATTTAATGACTCCAGACTGTTTAATGGCATCCCTAAATCTAAGGGATGCCTATTTACACGTCCCGATGGCTCATGCTTCTCAACGCTTTTTGTCTGGCCCTCAACCAGGGGACTTCAGTTTGGCATCTCCAATTCAGAGCTCTGCCATTCGGACTTTCATCCTCCCCCAGGATCTTTACAAAGATAATGGCGGAAGCCCTGGAGCCTCTGAAGCTCAGAGGGATTTCGGTCATCCCATATCTGCACCAGGTCTTGACAAATCTTCAGGCGTCTCAGGCTCACCTCAAGAAATTAGGGTGGTTCCTGAATGTAGAAAAATAAAATCTAGAACCATTGCAGGAGATGACATTTCTGGGTTATACGATAAACTCGGTGCTTCAAAAAATTTTCTGCCACGAGAAGATAAAGAATCAAACCAATCTGTTTCAGTCCGATCAGCCATGGCAGTTTTCTAGGACTTCTCACGGTATTGATCCCAGCCATACAGTGGGCCAGACTACATTCCAGACCTCTCCAAATGAATCTTACAAAAATGGTCACACCAGGAGTCATTAGAAAAACAGATCAGGCTCACCTCAAACGAAAAACGGGTGCTCTGGTGGTAGAGGTATTCAACCAATCTGACAAGAGGTCTCTCCTGGGTTTTTCCCCTAGAGAAGCGTCTAACAGAAGCTAGTTCTTGGGGTTAGGAAGCCCACCTGGATGGCCAACCTCCTCAGGGGGCCTGGTCCAAAGCAGAAGCATGAATTTCCTCAAATTGGCGGGAACTGAAGGCCATTTTTCTGTCTTATAGCTTTTTAACAAGCGGTAAAGGGACATCACATACAGGTTCTCTCGGACGATACAACTGCAGTAGCTTATGTATTGAAACAAGGGGGAACCAGGAGCAGAGGACTCTTGGAGCTGGACAGTCAGCTACTTACCTGGGCAGAACAAAATGTGGCCTCATTGTCAGCAGTCCATCTAAGGGGATCCCAGAATCTGCTAGCAGACTTAAGCAGGAATGTGATGGAAGCAGAGTGGAGTCTGAGCCAAGAAGCTTGGGGGTAACCTCAAATGGATCTGTTTGAAAGCCAACAGAACTCAAGTACAGGAGTTTTCTCCACTGAGAAGACCGGGCAGTAGGCATAGATGCTTTCACCCATCTGTGGCATTACCAGCTGTGCTACTCCCCCTTCCCCTGATACCGTTAGTCCTAAGGAAAATGCCAAACTGATCCTGGTCACTCCCTTCTGGCCAAAGAGACCCTGGTTCGCGACATTACTAAATCTGGCTGCAAAACCTCCATGGAAGCTGCCACTCCGGAAAGGACCTGCTAACACAGGGATCTGTGAACCATTCGGCAGCAGACCGGTTACATCGAACTGCTTGGTGTCTAAAGACCTCCTAAAGGCCAAGAGACTGTCTGATAAATTCGTGAAGACCCTACTCTCCAGTAGGAAGGAGGTAACTCAGGCCGTATACCTGAAAGTTTGGAAAAAGTTAAATTCCTGGTGCACTTTGAAAGGCCTCCAGGTCAAAAATTGTGTCAGTCTATGATGGAACGGAGAAGCGGCTGGCAGTCAGCACTCTGAAAACCCAGGTGGCGGCTCTATCAGGGTTTTTTTTGTTTTTGTTTTTTTTTTAGGGCACTTGCATGGAATAGGCCGGTAGTCCTTTAAAATTTTTCCCAGTTGGGATTTGTCTGTTTTTACGGGGTCTCATGGGAGCTCCGTTTGAACCCTTACAAGAAGCATCCTTAAAAAGCTTGGTTCTTAAAACAATTTTTCTGGTAGCCATCACGTCGACAAGAAGTCAGCGAGCATTAGGCCCTGGCAGTCACAGAACCCTCTTGGTTTTTTCAGACCAGGTAATCCTTCAAACGGATCCAGCATTTCTACTTAAAGGTTTCTTCAACTTTTCACCGTTCACAAGAAATAGTCTTGCCCACTTTCTCCTCAGCTCCTGACAATCCAGAAGAGGCTTTCCACACACTGGATGTGGGGAGATGCCTGCTACACTTTCTAACACCAAAGAATTTAGAAAAACAAATGCTCTCTTCGTGATATTCTCAGGTTCATGTAAAGGAGGGGAAGCTTCCAAAAGCACTCTGGGCAGGTGGGTTAAATGGGCAATCACCGAGGCCTACAAAGCTAAGGGAGGAATACCCTTCTTGGGTATTGCTGATCATTCTATGAGATCAACGGCTGTTTCCTGGGCCGAAAGGGCCAGTGGTACGCCTGAACAAATATGCAAGGCTGCCACATGGTCCAACTTCTCGACATTTCTGACATTATAGGTTGGACCTACTGTCCGCTGCAGATAAAGCCTTCGGCAGGAAGGTACTGCAGGCAGTGGTCCCACCCTAGGGTAAGTTTCTCAGTTATCCTCTCCAAGGTTGTCCTGAAAAGCGATTTGAGACTAATGCCGCGTACACACGAGCGGACATTACGGCGGACTTTGCCCGGCGGACTGGATTTCGTCGGACAATTCGATGTGTGTGGGCTCCAGCGGACTTTGTTTTCTCAAAAGTTGGACGGAATTAGATTTGAAACTTGTTTAAAATTTATCCGTTGAAATCGAGTCCGGTCGAAAAGTCCACCGTCTGTATGCTAGTTCGACGGACAAAAAGCCACGCTAGGGCAGCTATTGGCTACTGGCTATGAACTTCCTTGTTTTAGTCCGGTCGTACGTCATCACGTACGAATTCGACGGACTTTGGTGGATTGTGTGTAGGCAAGTCCGTTCGTTCACAAAGTCCGTCGGAAAGTCCGTCGAAAAGTCCGCCGGGCAAAGTCCGCCGTAATGTCCGCTCGTGTGTACGCGGCATTAGAAATACCGTCACCGGTAAGTCTAACTAAGAGCCTTTCAGGACAACCGTTGCTTCCCTCCCTATTATCTTAGAATTGGTTTGGTGGTTTTCTGTGCTTTGTTTTCCAGTATGTCAGAGACCACACAATAACTAAAGCCATGATGGAAGAAGAGAGATTTAAAGGCTGCATGTGTGTCCTGGAAAATGGGCGGAGCTGCTCTCTCAAAGGTTGTCCTGAAAGGCTTTTAGACTTGCCATCACCGGTAAGTCTAAGTCTTTTCTTTACAATGGCGTTTTGTGATTAATAATAATCAACTGATGGAGAATCTTGCGCAAGCTATTGAAAGGAAAAAGCAGCACCATTAAAAATGGTTTTCATAGCATGCCTTCACGTTCTCCCAAGACTACCACTCTTGCCTCTTAAACTGATTGTAAAGGCTCATTTTTATTTTACATAAAAAAAAAAAAAACATGCTCGCACGTTTACCTGCTCTGTGCAAAGGTTTTGCAGAGCGGCCCTGATCCTCCTTTTCTGGGGTGTCCCGGTAGCGCTCCTGGCTCCTCCCCTTCGGGTGTCCCCACGGAGAAATGCTTTCCATGGGGGCACCCATGCAGGCGCGCTCCTGAGTCCTGCTGCTGCGTCTATTAACACAGACAGCAGGACTCCGGCCCCGCTCCTGTGTCACGGAATTTGATTGACAGCAGCGGGAGCCAATGGCTCCTGCTATCAATCTATCCAATGAGGACCCGAGACAGCAACTGGGCTCATGCTCATCGCTGGAACAATCGGGTTTAGGTAAGAAAGGGGGGCAGCTCAGGTTTTTCACCTTAACGCATAGAATGCATTAAGGTGAAAAACCTTGAGGGTTTACAACTTTTTTAATTTCTACATTTTGTACCCTAATATTTAGGGATTTTTTTTTTTCTTCTTTCCTCCTTTTGGCTCATCTTCACTTCCTCTTATCTCCTCTGTCCTAGTTGTCTAGGTGGGTTAGTTTATTCCCCTGACAGTCTGTCTTTTAAGTGGCTTGTCTGTTCATTCTCCAACATTCCTCTGCTCACCCCTAAACTCTTACCTGCTTCCTCTCCTAAATCACTGCTGTGCAGTCTGCAGCACCGGTCTTACAGCAGGCAACAGCAGAAGCCATTTGCTCTTGATGCTGTCAAACCCATGTGAGGGGGGAGGGTGGGACTTATCTGCGCTGTTTGTCCGGGCGCACACAGCCTGGATCAGAAGTGCGCTCACATGGTTGCCCCCTTCAACACAATACTTACTGATGGGGCATCTGCAGGAAGGAGTGGGGGGACTCCAGAAGAGGTGGTAAGGGGCCACTCTGTGCAATACTATTGCACAGAGCAGGTAAGTATAACATTCTTTTACTTTAATGAGAAAATTATTTGGCCTTTGCAATCACTTTAACTTATGTCTTCCAAGAGCATCACACTTTGTATAGCCGCATGTGAACAAAAGCACTCTTGGCTGTATCTGTAGAGAATATTATATTTTAGTCACCTGAGGCTGTCTTACAACCTGTGACGATAGTCGGGGCACAAACAAATGTCAAAACTAATTAGGTTTGGCATGCAACAGCATAAACTAATATTTGACTCTGTAATCCTTTTGCTATTGCCATGTATTTGTTTGACTTTTTAGAAGTAAAAATGTAATTCTATAATTTGATTCTCTGCTTCTGTATGTTTGCAAGTTCTTTTATGATTGTTTTTATTTTAATTTTTTTTTTTTCTCTCCGCAGAGAGACACCTGGGCTATCCAGTCGGGCTTTTTTAAGCCCACGCAGACGTTACCCAATACATCAACCGCAGTACAGTATGCCTGGTTCTCTTCCTACTGTGTATTTTGATGGATATCAGAAAAAATGCTTGCTTTCACCAAAGTCTTCTCTGGTACGCAGTCCTGTTACTGTGAAAATTGCACGGCCAGACCCAAAAATCTCTCGTTCACCGGTGTAAGTAATATATCTATCTATAAACATCCATTGTGATTTAGTATCTGTAGAATAAGAATGTGTGTTTTGCAAGCTAGTAAAGTTTTTTTTTTTTTTTTTTTTTTTTTTTTTTTTTTTTTTTTTTTTTTTTGCTGCCCTAGTTCATTGATGTCAGGAGCAAATAACTTTTTTTTTTTTTTTTTTTAAACAGTTTTATTTGTAAGCAAAACATTTATGCGCGGTACAATAGGATACATATTGAACACAAACAGGTGGATTCTCCTGGTGTCTGTTACACAATTTATTCTGTCTTTGCTTCTATCGCCCAAACTTTATCAGATTAAATTCCATCACCCTACACCATTGACTCTTGATTATTTATCACTACTCAGTATGGTTCTTGCACATGACTTGAAGTAACTGTGATCCCTCAATATACGTTCTGGTGTACGTGCCTACTCAGTACATGTATCTGGGGTATCCAACCACCTGTCCCAGACCTTGTTGTATTTGGCAGGACAGCCCCTATGCCGGTATGACTTTCTTGTATGGTAGATTTAGATTTATTTCCCCTGTCCAGGCTTGTATAGAAGGGGGGGCATTTCACATCCAATATTTGGCAAATTAACTTCCGTGCACTAAAAAGGGTTTTGTATAGGAAGGTGGCTAGGAATTGTGACGTCTGGAAGTAGACCCATTAGACAGGATTTTGGGGTCCAGTTGTAGGGGCGAGCCCATATGGCCATGCAAAAATTGTATGATTTGTGCCCAGTAATTTTGGATCGCCGGGCAGGTCCATATAAAAAAGTAGAACGTGCATGGGTGGCCTGCACATCCCGGACACAGTGGGTTGTGGTTTGGGTGGTACTTGGCGATTCTCGCCGGTGTAAGGTATGTTTTTTGTATAATATATAATTGGGTCAGGTGCTCGGAAAGTTTGGGGGAGACCTTCTTAGTGTTCTCCAGGAATCTCGTCCCAGTCTGATTCTTCTATGGGGCTTACATCTTCCTCCCATCTCGTTCTGGCCGTATCTATAATCCGTGATACTGATCTAGTTAATATATTAGAGAGAGTGGATATCAGTTTGGAAGGATCTGCGCCTATGATTACATCTACCATGGGTAAAGTTTGCGGGTTTGGGAAGCTGTCTGCAAATTGGGTCTGAAGGGTGTGTCTCATTTTGTAAATATCTGAAAAACGTGTGGGGGGGGGGGGGGGGTAGCCCAAACTCTTCCTTTTAGTTATTGGAAGTTCCGAACTCTGAGTGGGGTTATTACTTGGTGTAAATATAATATACCCTTAGCTGCCCAGATGTCAATACCCGGGATCAGTAACAGTTCCCTTAGTTGAGGATTATACCATAGGGGGGTGCGAGAGTGGAAGTCAGCTCCAGTCAGTTTGAGCGCGATCTCCCATATACGTTTGTGATGGCACATTAGGAGGTTTTTACTGTCTGTACCCCCCTCCCTGCCCCTAAATAGTACTTGTAGGGGGGAGTGTGCACTGCTGTGGATTTTAGCATGTAAGGGTTTGATATCTGGGTCCATCTGTTTTGTGGAAGTCTGGTAGAGCTGCTCCTCCTGAGGAGGTTGGTTTTTAAGTGTTCCATGCCAATTTGTGCCTGCTGGATCCCCGGATAAAAGTGTTAAGGATGCTCTCTAGCATTTTGAAGGTTTTTAAGGGGATTAGAAATGGAGAGTGCCAGAACATGTATAGAAACTTTGGCAGCAGGAGCATTTTGGTTAGATTGATCCTTCCCATTACCCCCAGTGGGAGTCGTGACGAGAATTGTGTACGTGTTTTCAGATAGGTGAATAACAGGTCTATGTTATTGTTGACCTAGTCTAAGGGATCTCTAGTAATCTGTATTGAATAGATGACACCCTAGAGGGAGGCACGCAGAACAGTTTGTCTGTGGAAAGTGGTCTATGGGTAGTATTTGCGACTTGGACCAGTTTATTCGCAATTTCCGAATTCTTTGATGGTCTGGAGGGCAGTCTGTAAGGATGGACCAGTGTCCTCCTAAATAGAGGAGCATGTCATCCGCGTAGAGGCTCACGTTTTCCACTAGGGATCCCATCCGAAGACCATGGATATTCGGATTTGTTCTAAGTGAAATGGCGAGTGGTTCTGCGGCCAGGGCATATAGTAACGGGGATAGCGGGCACCCCTGCCGGGTCCCACGCCCCAGCGGGAAGGGGTCTGATGTCCATCCGTTTACTGCCACCCGGGCCTCTGGGGAGAAGTATAGCTTCACCCATTTAATAAAATTGGGGGCGAATCCGAAGCCTTTCAAGCACTCCCACCGGTATCCCCACTCCAGAGTCAAACGCCTTGGTGGCATCTAAAGCTATCACTGCTCTGGTACCCACTATCTTGTGACATGCTTGAAGATTCATGTGTAGTCGGCGGATATTCATGGCTGTGTTTGTTTTTTTGTTTTTCCAGGCATAAATCTCATTTGATTGGTGTGGATAATGGATAAAATAACTAGATTAAGGCGAGAGGCTAGTACTTTTGCCAATATTTTTATGTCCACCTGGAGTAGTGAAATTGGTCGGTAGGAATCGGGATATTGGGGATTTTTACCTGGCTTGGGGAGCACAATGATCACCGCTTGGCGCATGTATTGAGGTAATGATTCGGATTTAAAAACGATTGTATAACTTCAGTAATTTGGGTGTCCATGCCTCCCAATAGGTTGCATAAAAGTCTAATGGCAGGCCGTCCTGGCGCTTTAGCTGGTGCCAAGGATGCTAATGCAATTTCATCTGTGGTGATGGGGGGCCTCTAGGTCTGTTACCTGGGTTTCAGATAACTGAGGGAAAGGTATATTTTGCAGCAAGGCCTGAGTTTCCTATGTAGTGAGTCACTTGTGAGGAGTATAAGGTTAGCATGATATGATCGAAACGAGGCAGCCACCGACTATGGGTCTGTTTATAGGTTTGTCCTGTTGCTCTATCAAGGATACCACTGCTGGTGGCCTAGCATCTTGATGGGCCAGGTAAGCCAAAAGCTTTCCCGTCCGCTCTCCCTGCTCGAACACCCATTGTCTCGAAAATAAGTGTTTTTGCCTGGCCTTTTCATAGTGTAGTTGATCGACTATGCGTGTGTGGAACCTAAAGTGCCGTGACGTTGGCTGGTGTGGGATCTGACATGCCCCTGTTTGTGTGGGGAAAAAAATGCCGTTCCCTCTGTATGTCATCTTGATCAATTAGAGCTGACAACCAAAATGAATGAAGGCACCATGTGCGAGGTCCCACTTGAGGAGCAAGGCGTAAAAGAAGCCCAGCATGGGGCGTGGTCTGACAGGTACCTAGTGTGATAGCCTGAGTCCTCAATCAGGGGGCGTAAGATATCAAATACCATTATATAGTCTATACAGGACATGGTGGAGTGTGTTGCTGAGAAACATGAAAAGGCCTGAGTGTCTGGATGTTTAAAGCGCCATGTGTCTGTTAGTGAGAATTCAGTCATTGTGCGGCTCAAGCGGGTGGTGGTAGGAGGCTGGGTAGTCTGGCGCGATTGTAGTCTGTCCTTGGTCTGGTTTAGGACCATATTAAAATCCCTGAGCCAGATGGCTGGGATCGTGGGGCCATGTATAATCCCTCAGTAACCACAGTGGAGTTGTAGGGTGGAGGCTAGGATAAGGTACGGCGTACCATATAGAGTGCAGTGCAAAAAGATGAACCTCCCCTGGGGATCCACCTGCACTAAGATGATTCCAAATTGGGTTGTTTTAGCAACTTAAAATAGACACTCCACGTCCACCCTATCCATGGGCGTTTAAGTGCAAGTTGGAGTTGGCCAGTTATGTGTCTCCTCCAACACTACTATGTCCGCTCAATAGGATTTGAGACAGCCAAACACTGCTGTGTGTTTGAACTTGTCCCGGATCCCATGGACATTCCAGGTCAGAAATGTTATGGTAGCCAAATGTTATTGGGATTAGTATCATCTGGGAGAGGTATTGGATCAGTCCCCCAGAACAGGATCATCTACAGAATACGTTAGTATGTGCAGTTCATAACGCCTTAGTTGCATAATGTACCTTGCATATTTACAGCTCATGAAACACATTGCATTACAAATAATTAACCACAGGCAAAACTTACAATTATCCCTTACCCCCCTCCCAGCCCTCGGCTTCCGCAAATAACATAATTTTAAATCTAAACTCTAGCCTTACCTTCTTCTTCTTGCACAGATGAATAGGCACCACAAAAGAGGGCACCCCGACCTAGTGCATTATCCTAAGAATATAGCTTTAGTAATGTAAAAAGTGGTAAGCATTATGCTAACGGTGACAATTGCTTCAAAGCTCATCACAAAAAACACACCATCCAGTCCACAGTGCATCACAATGTGTGACAGGACCAATGAAGATCCAATAGGCCAACTCGTTTTGAGGACTAGCCTCTTCCTCAGAGCATGGCTCTAGTTGTCTCTGGGCCCACTCTCAAGCATAGGAGATTGTTTGTTTCTACACAGATGTATAGGTTCCTTGCCTGTACTGAAATGGATTACTCTGTTCTCATTGCACACTGGTCTTTTTAGGTTAGCCGTACATTATACTTGTACAATATGCCTTTAGATTTACCAAAACCATGTAATATGAGGTCAAACCTAAACACTTTCACTTTGTATGCAATAAGGCAGACCTTGCACTACATAGTTGAAGGTCAATCTAAAGAAAATTGAACAAGAAAATTGTATAATGTATGGCCAGCTTTACAGTGTGCAGTAGATGTTGCAGCAAGTCTGGCAGAGGCCACTTATTTCCTGGCTGGAGGATGCCCTGCATCGTCTAACCCTTTCCTCCCCAGCTCTAATGTCTCGGACCCACCCCTTTTTATTGGATTTCAGTTTTTCAATCATTGAAACTCACTATCACATGTGGGTGTTGCCTAGGGTGGGCTACATGCAAATGCAGCCTGCTAGGAATGCTCAGTCTTCCAGATGGCATCCACAGGTCAACACTTGGATACCTTCCAAAACCTGCTCACTGCTTGTATCAGGGGCTGAGGGTTCTTGAGGAGTATTGAGATGGATACCAATAAGCTTTTGGTAAGTGTCAAAATGGTTACACCCAATCACTCAGAAACACTCTATTAAAAAAAAAAAAAAAAAATTAAGCACAGAAAGCTACACTCGAGCGTAATAACACCTGTTGGATGCCTGTGTACAAAAATGTTGCTTGCACTAATGTTACAAATGGGGCCTGTAATGTTTTAAATGACGACCTGTAGGGGCTTTTAAAGTGACTATGGAAAATGGGGTACTGAAGTTTGGCGTTTTGTGGGCACACCATTTTAAAGCTTGAAAGGTTATCTGTTCACTCTGGGGAAACTTCTTCCCTTTTTTTTTTTTTTTTTTTTTTTATTTGTGTAATGCATTGCATTTTTGTGCCCTAAATTTAACTTTTAGTGTAATTTTACTGAAATATTGCACTTGGTAAACCTTTGTGCAAATATCAAGGGACATAAAAAAATTGTAACTATATCCCATTTTATTCTAGAGTCTCTGCTTTTACAAAACGTTTGACTTTTACTGCTCTTCTGGCCTAAAATTATGTTTTAAACGTGCAAAAAGTCTCTGGCAGCGAAAGGGTTGTATTGAGCAGTCATTAAAATTTTAAATGGTAAATCCAATAGGACACTAGAAAATACAGAACTGAAAGCATAGCTTGTGGTTTTCAGTCACCAACCCTCTGGTGGCCTTGCTGTAAGTATCAGCATGATGCCCCACATTTATGCACCATTTGCAACCATAAAGGCACTCTTTATACATTGGCAAGGTTGCTCACATCGAGGTGATATAGCTAGAAACCTAGGACTAAAGACTAGTCCTATTAGGATGCCCATGCACACAAGTTATGCAGATGATTACAATGGAGTACATCCAGAGGCTGATAGCAAGTGCTTCTGATTGGAAGAGCACATTTCTCACAAGCATCCATTTGAAAATTGAATCCTGGTAATATTTGGAAAATTTGCAAAATGCGGTTGTACAATACTATTCTAGCTTTTTCAGAAATATTGACCAACAAATGCACCATTTAAATCGGTGTCAAATGCTTTGAACAGGAAGCATGTTCGCTTGAAATTTTTTTTTTTTTTTTTCGGCTTTTCTTCCACTCTAGCCTGGATAACCTGCTGTCTCCAGGGCCAGCATCTCCACTGGTTCAGTGTTCACCAGATCCATGTGCAAAAGAAACTGTACTCAATGCCATCAGAGAAAGCAGGAAACGGATGAACAAAGATGAGCACAGTACAACTGGAGGATTAGAAAACAAGAGAAGGTAAGACTATTAAAAATGAGAACTTTTAGAAATTTGCTTTGTTCAGGTCTGGTGCAGAGATCATAAAAACATTTGCGGTAACTGGAGGTCAGCATTTTGCAAAATATTGGACAGATACTTAGTTTGAGGTATGAATAGGTTTTCAGCTGGTAGGAAATTGGATACATGCAAAATGTGTACGGAATATACACCGATCAGCCATAGGTTTATGAAAACCCATGGGTAGATCCCCCTTCTGCTGCCAAAACATCTGACCCTTTCAAAGCATAGATGCCACTAGACCTCTGAAGGTATAGTGTCTGTCACCAAACTATCCATAACAGATTCTTTAAGTCAGTAGCAGATCCTCTAAGTTGCAAGGTGAGGCCTCCACCGATCACTTGTTTTCCCAGCACATCTCACAGGTTCTCAATTTGGATTGAGATCTGGATAACTTTGAGGCCAAGTCAACACCTCAAACTCTTTGTGTTCCTTTTAAACCCTTCTTGAACAATTTTTAAATAACATTAAAACCTTTTTGATGGTTCTTCTGTAAAGTATGCCTGGTAGATTTTTTTAATATAATATCGGTACCAACATTTCTGCATTTTGCAAGCTCTGACATGTCTGAAGATTTAAGATAAAAGCACATGTAGGCCCATTGTGGTTCTTTGTCACAAGTGGAATACAAATATCCCCTCCACCATTGAGGCACAATGATTCAACAAATTATAGCAAAACCTCAATAAGCATTTTAGTTTTAAGGTGCCATTTATATTTTGTAAATTCTGTTGTGAAGAAACCATGTTTGTTAATTAAAAATTTGCTTGTGTGTGAGATATATATAAAAAAAAAATTTATATCGCACTATTTAGGAGGCAAGCCAGCAGTGGAAGTCGAGACTCCTCATTTGAGTATCCTTTACCAAATGGAACTTTGCCTTCATGTGTCTCTAAGTAAGTGGAAAAAGACCTTCTGTTTTTAAAGCCATCAGACAAACCATATGTAATGGTGTAGAAATCCATCTAGGTTCTGGAGCAACGAATACTGGCAGCCTATCAGCCTTCTATTGTAAACGCACTGCAGGTGTTACTAAAAAGTTAGAAACTGGAACCCAATTTTAAGCCGCGTACACACGATTGGATTGTGTGAGAATGTGTGATAACAGGCTGTTGGCGGAAAATCCGACCGTTTGTACTCTCCATCAGACAATTATCTGATTTTCTGCAGACAAATGTTGCATAGCAGGTTTTAAAAAATTTTTTTTGCAGTCAAATGTCTGGATTTTCTGAGCGTGTGTGCACAAGTCCGTCGGACAGAAGTCCAAAGTACAAACACGCATGCTCTGAAGCAAGGACGAGCCAGAAGCTGTCGGTCTTGTAAACTAGTGTTCGTAATGGAGAATTAACATTCATGACGTGAAAAAAATTTTGAAATACAGCGCACATTCTCCTTTAATGGGATAATGATACTGCTTTGCTGGTGATACTGATGGAGTTATTGCAAACAAATTTTCAAAGGCTTTTTTTCTAGTAAAATAAAATAAAAAAAAAATTATATATATATATATATATATATATATATATATATATATATATATATATATATTCGAGTATAAGTCGAATTTTTCAGCACCTTTTTTTTTTTGTGCTGAAAGTGCCCCCCTCGACTTATACTCGAGTCAAGCACTTTTCTGCAGAAAAAAAATTTCATTTTCCGAACCGACTTTGGGGCCACGTATCTCAGGGCCACTTGGTGCTAGGAACCCCAAATTTGGTGTGCAAACCCAGTAGAACTGGTACCACAACATATCCAAAGCTGAAGTTCCTAGCACTAAGTGGCCCCGAGATACGGGGCCCCAAAATCGGTTCGGAAAATGTCATTCTCTGCTGCAGAAAAGTGCTTGACATTTTCTGAACCGGTTTTGGGGCCCTGTATCTCAGTGCCACTTGGTGCTAGGAACCTCAAATTTGGGGTGCAAACCCAGGGGATCTGGTACCATAACATATCCAAAGCTGGGGTTCCTGGCACCAAGTGGCCCTGAAATACGGGGCCCCAAAACCGGTTCAGAAAATGTCATTTTCTGCTGCAGAAAAGTGCTTGACATTTTCTGAACTGAATTTGGGGCCCTGTATCTCAGTGCCACTTGGTGCTAGTAACCCCAGCTTTGGAAATTTTATGGTGCTAGTTCCACTGGGTTTGCACACCAAATTTGGGGTTCTTAGCACTAAGTGGCCCCAAGATACAGGGCCCCAAATTCGGTCAACTGTGTCCATCTGCAGCAATGTCATTTCGGGACCCTTTGGGTTCAGAGACCCCAAATTTTGGCTGCAGCTAGGGGGCATCTAGGAACCCTTAACTACCAAGTTTGAAGTTCAGGGGACCTATGGCTGCAAATGGGCACAGTGAGGCTGCAAATGGGCATTGTTGACCCTCTTTTCCACTTACAGTAGCTGTGAATTTCTCACCCTCGTCTTATACTCGGGTCAATAAGTTTTTCCCATTTTTTTTTTTTTTTTTTGGTGGTAAATTAGGGCCTCGACTTATACTCGAGTATATACGGTGTGTGTATATATATATATATATATATATATATATATATATATATATATATATATATATATATATATATATATATATATATATATATATATATATATATATATATATATATATAATTTTTTTTTTTTTGGGCAAGTTACCACAATATTATCCCGTAGTGTTTAAGATCAAAGATGCAACTATGTTGGTGTCCCTTGTCAAGTTTACATTGTGTTTTTTTTTTTTTTAAATGTAACTGCCTACTCCCAAAATGTCATTGAAGTAAATTAAAACACATAGTCAAGTATTCACTTTTTTTTTTTTTTTTATGTTGTGCATTTAAAAACGAACAAAAATTAGACATGCTATCTGCCAATAGAACTTAACCAAAAAGTGCATTCTTTGCATCCAAAAATATAGAAAATGTAACAAATCATTATTATTCAACCAAAAAATAAAAAAGCCTTATGCATGTCCTGCTTCTTAATATAGGGGGTCGTCAATGTCAAAAGTTGATGAAAGCAGGGGTCCGTCATCAGGAGATTATTCTGAATATCGTCTGGATTATTCTCTTGGAGCTCCCGCAGCAAAGTCTGAGGCTTTGTCTGCGGAAAATCTGATTGTGTGTACAAGGCTTTAGAATCTGATCTTTAAAGGAGAGGTTCACCCCTTGTAACATGTTACACCCGTATTTAGGGTGTAACATGTTAGATGCACCAGCCTCCACCCCACACCCTGCAATTCCCCCCCCCCCCCCCATGTTGACAGGGAGCAGGGGATCTTCTCCCCCTGCTCACTTTCTTTTTTTTTTTTTTTTCTCCTCTTAATTTTAACTGCAAATAATGTGTTTCTAAAGATGGACTTATCCTTTAAGGTCCTTTGCTAGTGAATTGCTTCACAGTAGAATCCTCAAAGTTTTGTTGAAACAGTGTAGGTACAGGTGCACGTTAAGGTGTTACTTCCATTCAATGCCCTCAAACCAAATCGATCGGGTTTCTGATGAGTTAATTATAGCTGGCATTCGTTTGTTTTTATTCTGCTGCAATGGCTGTGCATTAAATGGCCATTTGCCTTGCATAAAACTTTTTTTTGTTTTTTTTTTTAGTTTTTGTAATTCTGAAAATTGCTTTGTACTCATGAGCCATAAGGTGTGCTTTATGTTGGTGGTTTGTACTGCCTTGATGCTGGGCAGAAGGATGTATCAAGTCAAATATCCAACTCCAAATGCATGGTTTAAAATCTGACATTGTGGCATTTAAGTATCTGATAACATATATAACTGGATTTTTTTTATTTTTTTTATTTGTGCTCTCATCAGGCCCGACAGCTTAAAAAGAGGACTCAATTCACACGTTCTGGAAGACACTGTCAACAAAAGGTCCCGTACCTCCTCGATCAGTTCATTGAATAGTTCTGCAATTAATGGAATTGCAATGTCTTCTCACAATGCAATCAGCAGCTCCTACAGTTCTAGCAAAGTCATCCTGCAGGTATTGAGGCTTCTGTGACACTTATACTAGGTTGATGTTATCAGTTTGCATTGGACAAGGGTTTTCTAACCTGTGTGATGAACCTCCCCCTTTTTTTTTTTTTTTTTTTTTTTTAATATTGGATTGTTGTGAACGGTCAATGAATATGTATGGACACTAAGCGGTCGTTAACCGGAAACCTTGGGGCACTACTAGGACTTGATCACTTAGGTGGGACATTGCCTTCTAATCGGCTTTGACTGTTTGAGACACCTCAGCACTGATGTAGAATTGCACCAATTTCTCCAAATGTTTACTAGGGAACACATCAGACCTCTGGGGTTAAACCCTTGTCCCTCGGAGGGTGCATGGCAGTAAAGTAGAAGGGCATCACAATAAGCATAAAATCACTCAGTGCTTGTGTATTTAGGTTTCATATTGAAAAATCTGATTGCTAAAGATCTGCCTATGCATAGCCAGTTTTTAGGAAACTTTGGGTAAACTACACAATTTTTAACTATAAATATGTAATTTTTCTTTGACTTGTAGAAAAGAAAGCGAACACAAAATGTATCTGCAGTTTCAAGTTCACCCTCATCCAGGAGCCAGACGCCAGATCTTTCAGCCAAAAAAGCAAGGTAATGTTTTTTTTTGTTTTTTTTTTTGCGCAGTTTTTCCAATTAGCAGTTTGTAGACATGAAAATTAAATGTGAGCACTGTGCTCCTGAGTACATAAACCAATTAATCTTCCCGTGCTGCTTCTTTCAATAAAATCAAAGTGAAATCTAATACAATCCAAAAAAATGCACATTTCACAGCGCATTAATGTGTGCAAATCATGAGAAAAATCGCAACCAAAATACATGAAAGATGACCATTAAAAAAAAAAGTGCACACATGGGAGCTGTTCTCCCAGTAATTGCCCAGGGAGAGGAGAGCTGGTGGGAACATCGCTGTAACAGCTTTCATTTTGCTTTGCCCAGTGCTCGAAGTCCCGCCTCCTGGCCCATCTCCTTTGATAGAGAACACTGGTCTAATGCCAGGACATGTGACATCTATCATAGGAGCCAGGCCAAGAGGTGTGAGTGCCGGAACACTGGGCAACTCGACTGCTGTTACAGCGACGTTCCCCACTCTGGTGATCCGCCCGGTTGCCCTCCCCTCTTCCCCTCCGCTGGTGGGCACTAACAAAGTTCATTTTTCTAACTTAATTCTGCATAAAACATTTAAGTGTAACTGGTGGCGAGTAACCGTAAGGCCTGGCTAGTAGCTCAGGACTTTAAATTTTGAGCCATAAAAAAAAAAAAATCCCATTCATTTCAATGGCCCCTGTTCAAATCTGAGTGTTCTGTCATCTAAAAAAAAACGCTCGTTGCTCAAAGTACAAGGTGTGTTTTTTTTTTTTTTTTTGTTTTGTTTTTTTTTGTTTTTTTTGCAGATTACAGGTGTTTTAATCCTTTTACATTGGTGACCTTTTGAACATCAAAAAGGCTGTAAAATAGCAATTCCTAGATGTGAACAGCGCCTAAGGGAGTGAAACGGCACAGATCACTTTGGAGGATTATGGGGTTTTGGCTAATTGCACCTGTTTATTACATGGTCTTGGATTTTTTTTTTTTTACGGACACTACTTTCGTGTTGTAAGAATATTTTGGCTGTCTTTTTTTTTTTTTTTTTTTTTTTTTTTCACATGATTGGCACACATTAATGTGCTACTGTGAAATGTGCATGGTTTTTAGATTTCACTATTTTTGTTTAGTTTGTAGACGTGATTTAATGTTACAGTGGGCTAGACATAAAAAGCAGTGTCTATACCCCTGGTGCCTAACATGTGGCCTGAGGGCTGCATGCAGCCCCTTGGTATGTGTGGACCTCAGCTGTTTGTAGTAGGAACATTGATTAGGGAAATGGCATTGATTTCTACTAGCCTCATGTAACATGCCAGTTTCATATTGGCCTCTGCCAAAAATGTAGCAGGTCTACATGCTCTGACCTCTATTGCTGTTTCTGATAGTCCTCTCGAGCATTACATATATTAAACATTGTGTCATCCTTTGATGTCAGTAGCTACATTTGAGCCCCCTTTAGCTCATAAGTTGACAAACACTGGTCTATACCATAAATATATATTTTGAAAAGGGTCTTGGCATGCACAACTTGTCTGATTTTTATTCCACAGCCTTCTCTTGAAGTTTTAATGTAAACCTTCCTTAGAGAAGGGGGGTGGTTACAGATAAAATGCCTTTATAGAAGAGTAGGGCCACATCTTTGTGTCTGAATGGCAAGTTGTCTAGAATTCTTTATCTGCTTTGTATAGAAATTTTAGATTCTTTCAATCAATGAACATAGTGACAGTTCTGAAATTTTGCAAAATGATGTCTTTGGGGATTGCTCTCCTTTGTTCATGTAATGGACCGAATGTATATTTTGGCATAATCATGAGTTGTATACACCATACTTTTTATGTTGGATACAACTATGGACATTGCTCTTTCACCCAGCCAAATTTAATGACTCTGTTAAACTTGTCTCACAGAGAAGAATCGCATGAAAATAGTCCATTGTCTGCTGTGCAACAAAACAAAGACCAGACTGGAAGATGTAAGTCAAGTGGACATTGCTGTAGTAAATGTTCAATTATGTTTATCCCTATTCAATTTGGGCCTGAGTGTGAAAGACTAATCTCTTTATTTGGACCCTCTTTGCAGTTGGTGACACTCCTCCTTCCAACTCTTCTGTAAACGCCTCCAGTGAAAACGGGAGTGGTGGAGCCCGAAGGAAAAAAGTATTACTGGTCTACTCCGGACGTAGTGATCAGTACCCACTGGTAAATATAAATATTTTAAAGGGTTTGTTAACCCACATTTGAAAATCACTGCCAGTCCCTCTATTAGAGCCTGGTGTAGCACACTATTTATTTTTTTTATTTTTTTATAAAAACGAGCGTTGTAAATGCCCATTTAGGATGATGGGTCACATGACTTGCGGCATCTGATATATGGCTTCTGCAGGAAGGGCTGAGATCTCCCTCTGTCAGCTGGGGAGATCACATGGCTGCTCAGCCCCTCCTGCAGTAGCCGTGGAAACTGGCCGAGAGTCACGTGACCGGCCTCAAGATCGCGCTAAAACTGTTTTTACAATGCTTGTTTTTATAAAATGGTGTGCTATGCCTAACTATATTAAAGGGGCTGGCAGTGACATTTTATAAACTTTTATATGTACGGGGGGGGGGGGGGGCTGACAGGCAGGAAGGAGTAGAGGATGATGGAGGGACGTACACTGACCAGCAGCTCTGATTTTTGTGATCAGTACAGACAGGGACACAGGAAGTGGCAGGTTCAGCCAGGTTTTTTTACAGTTTAGAGAGGGGCAGATTACAGAGCACAAGCACTTTTTATCACAATGGCGACTTCTTAAAATGTGCAACAATTGCTAATATTGTGACTGTCGGGGTGTGTGTATGTATGTATGTATCTATCTATATCTATATATCTATATCTGGTCTTAACTAGACAATACTTTCGCGCCTTTGGTAAAGAATAAAAAATTACAAAGTATAAATGAGTGAATTAGTGAGTGGAAAACACACACTCAAAAAGCCACAAATACAAGCTGCTCCCCTTAATTTGAATGAAACAATCAAATAAGTAATGGTGTGTAATAGGGGGCGCTAGAGACCTAACAAACAAATGTTTCTGCCGTTAAGTGCACTCATTAACCAAATCAGTCTCAGTGAATTGAGCGGTGCTGATTATGCTGAACTAGTGATACCACAAACACATGATTAAGTTACAAAAATATAAATGCAAAATACAATAAAAAATAGTAAATAAAGAATCCAGTGAAAAAAATTAGTGCAAGTGAAATGAATAGATCGTGATGTCTAATAGTCCCAATCCATTGAAGAAATCAGAGCAAAACAGTTGAAACCAACATCACAGCGGACACATGGATCCTCACAAATGCAACAATTTATGCGTTGATATAAAAGTTCCGTCACCCAAGAGGAAAAACACCTGAAGGTAATAGATATCTGCTTACCAGATACCAATGACTTCTTTAACTAAAAAGAAAGTCATTAGTGCTTGTACAGGATTGTGCCTGTTCACATGAAGGCTGGAAGGCTGGATGGTACTTTAGGCATTGAACCCTCCCGTCCCATTCGTTCAGGATAGAAATTATGAGAAACAAAAAGGAATCCTCATAGCGTAAAACCGTTTAATATATAAAATTAGAGAACAATAAAATAGCCAAATGGCCTCTTACATTGGACGGTGCCTACCCGGCACTGGGACTGCTCGCATGTCAGGGTGTGTAGAGTCAGGAACCCTTCGCATCACATCGCACATGCGGCGTGCGTTCCACTCCGTGCGTCTAGCTAACCAGCTAATCGGGAAGTAGGTGGGACGAATCTGGACATGTGACCACGTACCGCTCCGACGTACGTTTCGTTTGTGAACGTCATCAGGGAAGCGTACATTGGTCACTAAGCAACTCGTTTATATGGGAAATGCGGGCGGGTAAATTGGTAACATTACTCCGCCTTTATGTCAATAAAGTTTAGTTGCTGAACACTGTGCACAGACCAACCAGTGGAGGCTCCCCCTGGTGGTTATATGTCACACTGCTCCAGGCAAGAAAAAATTCTATTAATTACATACCAAATCCGTACAACATTAAATGGCAGAAAAACAGTGGGAGATGTTGTATTAATAAATAATACTACATCAACTATCACAATATAGATGTTAATTAACTGATTCTATGGAAAGGACTAGAATTAGTCCCGTCATTCAGAGCAGTCTCAGTCTCGGTTTCACAATAACTGGTAAATGATAAGCATATTTAAACATAATTCCATTGAAACCACAAACTTATAATAATTAAAAAAACTTAAACTATACTTTATTAAAAATGATAACCACATACCCAGTAACATCAAGGTTCAGAGAGTGCATACTGTTATAATTGTGATTAATCATTTGTTAAAAAACAATTGAGGTCTATATCTATATTCATCCCATACGGTTGCATACTACGTAACTTATAAAGCCAATATGTTTCATTTTTGGATACTGTCCTTTTCATATGAGTACCCCTCCAGTCCCTTGTTACTTTATCAATCCCATAAAACGTGCATAATGATGGATCGCTATTATGGTACATTTTGAAGTGTCTAGAGACACTATGGTTGGGGTAGCCGTTTTTTATATTAGCAAGATGTTCACCAATTCTTACTTTAAGTTGACGTGTGGTTCTGCCCACGTACTGTAAGGAACAAGGGCATTCCAATACATAAGTCACGTGGTCAGAATCACATGTGATCAATGGTTTAATATTGAACTGTTGTTGGGTGACCACAGAATTAAATTTGGATTTCTTTTTCTTGGAGCCCGGTTTTCTTGTTATTTTGCATGCATTGCACCTAGTGCAGTAATAAAATCCCGATCCATCCAAGAACGTAGATGGTTTCCTGGGTGGATCCGGTACATTGGGGGCTAGTCGGTTCCTGAGGTTGGGGGCCTTACGATATATGAATTTTGGTTTCTTTGGTAAAGAGGACTGTAAATCTTTATCTTTCAACAGAATTGGCCAGAATTTCTTAAAAATACCCTCCACTGTTCTATATTCTCGATGGAAGCCTGACAGAAAAGCGCATTCATCTTTATATTCTTTTTTCGGTTTAGAAACCAACAAAGTTTGTCTATTCATATTTGATACCTGTACTACCAACTTCTCCAAAACATGGGCTGGGTAACCCTTTTCCAGGAATCGGGCAGTAAGGGTATCAGCTTGTGCAAAAAAATCTTTATCATTTTGGCAATTGCGCCGTATGCGCATGTACTGCCCTTTGGGTACAGCCCCAATCCATTGCGGGTGGTGGCAACTGTGTGTGGGGACATAGGCGTTGCGGTCGGTTTCCTTAAAGAATGTTTTTGTGCTTATAGTGGAACCCTGTTTAAAAAGTGTTAAATCCAAATAATTTACTGTTGTTAGGTGAAGATCTGCTGTGAATCTTAGATTGTATTCATTATGATTCATACCATCCATAAATTCACCAAAACTTTCCTTAGTTCCCTCCCACAAAATGATGACATCATCTATGTACCTTTTGTACAACAGAAGTGATTTGGGTCTGTTTTTAAAAATGGTTTCTGATTCCCATTTGTTCAATGTGATGTTTGCCACACTTGGAGCATAACGAGCTCCCATGGCAACTCCGCCTATTTGGTTGTAATACTCATTAAGCGCCCAGAAATAGTTATTCCCCATAGCCATAGATAAACCTTCCAGTAGAAATTCAATTTGCGATTTTTTTAAAATGGACTTATTTGTAAAGGCCCACCTCACTGATTCCAACACATCTGTCTGCCGTAGGTTGGTATACAGTGACTCGATGTCTATTGTCACTAATAAAGTTTGGTTAGTGACTACCACAGATTGTAGCAAGGTGATGAGCTCCCTGCTGTCTTTGAGATAGGATTGGCTCTGTGGGACGAGAGGCTGGAGGAAGGTGTCCAGATATTCCCCCACCCTCGAGTACAGAGAGCCAATCCCACTCACTATTGGGCGGCCTGGTGGGTTCTCCTTGTTTTTGTGTATTTTAGGCACAATATATAATACCGGGATCCTGGGTGTAGTCAAATCAAGGTAATCTGCTTCCTTCTGATTTAAGATTTTTTTATTTGTTCCTTTATTAATCCATGTTAATAATTCCTTTTTTAATTTTGTGGTGGGGTTGGATTTAAGTAACTTATATGTAGTAGTATCCCTCAGTAATCTTTGCAATTCTTTATTGTAATTTTCTTTGGTTAATATCACCAGCCCTCCCCCCTTGTCTGCGGGTCTTACCACTATCTGTTTATTGTCTTCCAATTTTTTAATGCCTTCCCATATTTTTTGGTTATTTTGTTGTTTGGATGTTTCTATTAGGCGTACCTCATCCTGAACCATGTTTCTAAATACTTCTATGTATTGGTTTGAACCTTTCTTAGGATTAAAAACAGAGTTGTTTTTCAGACTACTATGTACAAATGGGTCTTCCGTCTCTTTAGTGGTAGGGTTGGTTTTATGGCCTGAAAAATGTTTCCTTATATTTAGTTTCCTTATATATTTTTCAATGTCTATAAACAGGTTGAATTTGTTTATATTTTTGTTTGGTGCAAATTTTAATCCCTGTGATAAGACTTCCAATTCTGACTCAGAAAACTCTAAATTGGTTAAATTAAATAGCCCTGATTTTAGCTGTTTCTCTTCCTTTTTCTTTCGCCCTCTGCCCCTTCTTCCTCTCTTTCTGATTGCTCTGGATAACCATATTGGGGGTTGGTTGGGATTCTGTATGGTTCTTTCCAGTCCCTCCATTCCCCCCCTCCTTGTGGTGGATAGCTGTTATATCCTGGTCTACCCCTAAAATTACCCCTTTGGTGTCCCCTAGGGGGTCTATAGGGATATTGATTGCGGTTATGGGTATAGTAACCATAATCGGGGGGTCTATAATCTGTGGGGGCAGGTCTGTTATAATTTTGTCCCCTATAAGGGGATTGGTAGACTGGTGGGTGCGTATGGGGATGGGACTTGATTGTATTATTTTGGCTATAGCTTTCCTTTTTGTGGGCCCTCTGGGGTGTACCCGGATCCCTTTTCGTATTTGGTGCCAGATTGGCTACCGTATTGTGCACTTCAATCTCCCTTTCTGCCAATGAGTCCTGGGGAGGACCTGTTTGTAGATTGTCCTGCCATTTATATACCTTGTTGTCTTGGTAGTCCTTAATATCTCTAAAGTATTTTTTAAGTTTTTTGTCCTTAATTTCCCCATCATACTTAGCTAAATGGATATTCAGTTCCTTCGCCTTATCTATATACTCTTGAGAGGACATAAATGGTTCCATAGTTGTCCTGAGTTCTTTGATTTTAGATTCCAAAACAACTTTTTTGGCTTCCCGCCTTCTAACCATCATTTGCATTAGTTTCTGTTCACAGGCGTTGAAGAATTGGTACCATTCATCAAGTAGTCTCAAATCCTCAACCCCATCATTTGGACTGACATCCCATCTTAAACTCCTGGGGGTTAGATTTTTGCCTATATACATCTCCAGGGATGCAATATCCCACCATAGCCTTATTTGTTTTTCAGTATCATATTTAAGTTGTTTAAATCCTTTCTCAAGGTCCACACTGGTACTAGCTGTTTGGTGGAAGATTTCTTCCACATTAAATTTTCTAGTTTGCATAAAATTAAAAATATCCATGGCTGCGTAAAGTGAAAAACTCAAACCAAATGAATTGAGCCAAAAGTGATAACTAGACAATACTTTCGCGCCTTTGGTAAAGAATAAAAAATTACAAAGTATAAATGAGTGAATTAGTGAGTGGAAAACACACACTCAAAAAGCCACAAATACAAGCTGCTCCCCTTAATTTGAATGAAACAATCAAATAAGTAATGGTGTGTAATAGGGGGCGCTAGAGACCTAACAAACAAATGTTTCTGCCGTTAAGTGCACTCATTAACCAAATCAGTCTCAGTGAATTGAGCGGTGCTGATTATGCTGAACTAGTGATACCACAAACACATGATTAAGTTACAAAAATATAAATGCAAAATACAATAAAAAATAGTAAATAAAGAATCCAGTGAAAAAAATTAGTGCAAGTGAAATGAATAGATCGTGATGTCTAATAGTCCCAATCCATTGAAGAAATCAGAGCAAAACAGTTGAAACCAACATCACAGCGGACACATGGATCCTCACAAATGCAACAATTTATGCGTTGATATAAAAGTTCCGTCACCCAAGAGGAAAAACACCTGAAGGTAATAGATATCTGCTTACCAGATACCAATGACTTCTTTAACTAAAAAGAAAGTCATTAGTGCTTGTACAGGATTGTGCCTGTTCACATGAAGGCTGGAAGGCTGGATGGTACTTTAGGCATTGAACCCTCCCGTCCCATTCGTTCAGGATAGAAATTATGAGAAACAAAAAGGAATCCTCATAGCGTAAAACCGTTTAATATATAAAATTAGAGAACAATAAAATAGCCAAATGGCCTCTTACATTGGACGGTGCCTACCCGGCACTGGGACTGCTCGCATGTCAGGGTGTGTAGAGTCAGGAACCCTTCGCATCACATCGCACATGCGGCGTGCGTTCCACTCCGTGCGTCTAGCTAACCAGCTAATCGGGAAGTAGGTGGGACGAATCTGGACATGTGACCACGTACCGCTCCGACGTACGTTTCGTTTGTGAACGTCATCAGGGAAGCGTACATTGGTCACTAAGCAACTCGTTTATATGGGAAATGCGGGCGGGTAAATTGGTAACATTACTCCGCCTTTATGTCAATAAAGTTTAGTTGCTGAACACTGTGCACAGACCAACCAGTGGAGGCTCCCCCTGGTGGTTATATGTCACACTGCTCCAGGCAAGAAAAAATTCTATTAATTACATACCAAATCCGTACAACATTAAATGGCAGAAAAACAGTGGGAGATGTTGTATTAATAAATAATACTACATCAACTATCACAATATAGATGTTAATTAACTGATTCTATGGAAAGGACTAGAATTAGTCCCGTCATTCAGAGCAGTCTCAGTCTCGGTTTCACAATAACTGGTAAATGATAAGCATATTTAAACATAATTCCATTGAAACCACAAACTTATAATAATTAAAAAAACTTAAACTATACTTTATTAAAAATGATAACCACATACCCAGTAACATCAAGGTTCAGAGAGTGCATACTGTTATAATTGTGATTAATCATTTGTTAAAAAACAATTGAGGTCTATATCTATATTCATCCCATACGGTTGCATACTACGTAACTTATAAAGCCAATATGTTTCATTTTTGGATACTGTCCTTTTCATATGAGTACCCCTCCAGTCCCTTGTTACTTTATCAATCCCATAAAACGTGCATAATGATGGATCGCTATTATGGTACATTTTGAAGTGTCTAGAGACACTATGGTTGGGGTAGCCGTTTTTTATATTAGCAAGATGTTCACCAATTCTTACTTTAAGTTGACGTGTGGTTCTGCCCACGTACTGTAAGGAACAAGGGCATTCCAATACATAAGTCACGTGGTCAGAATCACATGTGATCAATGGTTTAATATTGAACTGTTGTTGGGTGACCACAGAATTAAATTTGGATTTCTTTTTCTTGGAGCCCGGTTTTCTTGTTATTTTGCATGCATTGCACCTAGTGCAGTAATAAAATCCCGATCCATCCAAGAACGTAGATGGTTTCCTGGGTGGATCCGGTACATTGGGGGCTAGTCGGTTCCTGAGGTTGGGGGCCTTACGATATATGAATTTTGGTTTCTTTGGTAAAGAGGACTGTAAATCTTTATCTTTCAACAGAATTGGCCAGAATTTCTTAAAAATACCCTCCACTGTTCTATATTCTCGATGGAAGCCTGACAGAAAAGCGCATTCATCTTTATATTCTTTTTTCGGTTTAGAAACCAACAAAGTTTGTCTATTCATATTTGATACCTGTACTACCAACTTCTCCAAAACATGGGCTGGGTAACCCTTTTCCAGGAATCGGGCAGTAAGGGTATCAGCTTGTGCAAAAAAATCTTTATCATTTTGGCAATTGCGCCGTATGCGCATGTACTGCCCTTTGGGTACAGCCCCAATCCATTGCGGGTGGTGGCAACTGTGTGTGGGGACATAGGCGTTGCGGTCGGTTTCCTTAAAGAATGTTTTTGTGCTTATAGTGGAACCCTGTTTAAAAAGTGTTAAATCCAAATAATTTACTGTTGTTAGGTGAAGATCTGCTGTGAATCTTAGATTGTATTCATTATGATTCATACCATCCATAAATTCACCAAAACTTTCCTTAGTTCCCTCCCACAAAATGATGACATCATCTATGTACCTTTTGTACAACAGAAGTGATTTGGGTCTGTTTTTAAAAATGGTTTCTGATTCCCATTTGTTCAATGTGATGTTTGCCACACTTGGAGCATAACGAGCTCCCATGGCAACTCCGCCTATTTGGTTGTAATACTCATTAAGCGCCCAGAAATAGTTATTCCCCATAGCCATAGATAAACCTTCCAGTAGAAATTCAATTTGCGATTTTTTTAAAATGGACTTATTTGTAAAGGCCCACCTCACTGATTCCAACACATCTGTCTGCCGTAGGTTGGTATACAGTGACTCGATGTCTATTGTCACTAATAAAGTTTGGTTAGTGACTACCACAGATTGTAGCAAGGTGATGAGCTCCCTGCTGTCTTTGAGATAGGATTGGCTCTGTGGGACGAGAGGCTGGAGGAAGGTGTCCAGATATTCCCCCACCCTCGAGTACAGAGAGCCAATCCCACTCACTATTGGGCGGCCTGGTGGGTTCTCCTTGTTTTTGTGTATTTTAGGCACAATATATAATACCGGGATCCTGGGTGTAGTCAAATCAAGGTAATCTGCTTCCTTCTGATTTAAGATTTTTTTATTTGTTCCTTTATTAATCCATGTTAATAATTCCTTTTTTAATTTTGTGGTGGGGTTGGATTTAAGTAACTTATATGTAGTAGTATCCCTCAGTAATCTTTGCAATTCTTTATTGTAATTTTCTTTGGTTAATATCACCAGCCCTCCCCCCTTGTCTGCGGGTCTTACCACTATCTGTTTATTGTCTTCCAATTTTTTAATGCCTTCCCATATTTTTTGGTTATTTTGTTGTTTGGATGTTTCTATTAGGCGTACCTCATCCTGAACCATGTTTCTAAATACTTCTATGTATTGGTTTGAACCTTTCTTAGGATTAAAAACAGAGTTGTTTTTCAGACTACTATGTACAAATGGGTCTTCCGTCTCTTTAGTGGTAGGGTTGGTTTTATGGCCTGAAAAATGTTTCCTTATATTTAGTTTCCTTATATATTTTTCAATGTCTATAAACAGGTTGAATTTGTTTATATTTTTGTTTGGTGCAAATTTTAATCCCTGTGATAAGACTTCCAATTCTGACTCAGAAAACTCTAAATTGGTTAAATTAAATAGCCCTGATTTTAGCTGTTTCTCTTCCTTTTTCTTTCGCCCTCTGCCCCTTCTTCCTCTCTTTCTGATTGCTCTGGATAACCATATTGGGGGTTGGTTGGGATTCTGTATGGTTCTTTCCAGTCCCTCCATTCCCCCCCTCCTTGTGGTGGATAGCTGTTATATCCTGGTCTACCCCTAAAATTACCCCTTTGGTGTCCCCTAGGGGGTCTATAGGGATATTGATTGCGGTTATGGGTATAGTAACCATAATCGGGGGGTCTATAATCTGTGGGGGCAGGTCTGTTATAATTTTGTCCCCTATAAGGGGATTGGTAGACTGGTGGGTGCGTATGGGGATGGGACTTGATTGTATTATTTTGGCTATAGCTTTCCTTTTTGTGGGCCCTCTGGGGTGTACCCGGATCCCTTTTCGTATTTGGTGCCAGATTGGCTACCGTATTGTGCACTTCAATCTCCCTTTCTGCCAATGAGTCCTGGGGAGGACGGGAGGGTTCAATGCCTAAAGTACCATCCAGCCTTCCAGCCTTCATGTGAACAGGCACAATCCTGTACAAGCACTAATGACTTTCTTTTTAGTTAAAGAAGTCATTGGTATCTGGTAAGCAGATATCTATTACCTTCAGGTGTTTTTCCTCTTGGGTGACGGAACTTTTATATCAACGCATAAATTGTTGCATTTGTGAGGATCCATGTGTCCGCTGTGATGTTGGTTTCAACTGTTTTGCTCTGATTTCTTCAATGGATTGGGACTATTAGACATCACGATCTATTCATTTCACTTGCACTAATTTTTTTCACTGGATTCTTTATTTACTATTTTTTATTGTATTTTGCATTTATATTTTTGTAACTTAATCATGTGTTTGTGGTATCACTAGTTCAGCATAATCAGCACCGCTCAATTCACTGAGACTGATTTGGTTAATGAGTGCACTTAACGGCAGAAACATTTGTTTGTTAGGTCTCTAGCGCCCCCTATTACACACCATTACTTATTTGATTGTTTCATTCAAATTAAGGGGAGCAGCTTGTATTTGTGGCTTTTTGAGTGTGTGTTTTCCACTCACTAATTCACTCATTTATACTTTGTAATTTTTTATTCTTTACCAAAGGCGCGAAAGTATTGTCTAGTTATCACTTTTGGCTCAATTCATTTGGTTTGAGTTTTTCACTTTACGCAGCCATGGATATTTTTAATTTTATGCAAACTAGAAAATTTAATGTGGAAGAAATCTTCCACCAAACAGCTAGTACCAGTGTGGACCTTGAGAAAGGATTTAAACAACTTAAATATGATACTGAAAAACAAATAAGGCTATGGTGGGATATTGCATCCCTGGAGATGTATATAGGCAAAAATCTAACCCCCAGGAGTTTAAGATGGGATGTCAGTCCAAATGATGGGGTTGAGGATTTGAGACTACTTGATGAATGGTACCAATTCTTCAACGCCTGTGAACAGAAACTAATGCAAATGATGGTTAGAAGGCGGGAAGCCAAAAAAGTTGTTTTGGAATCTAAAATCAAAGAACTCAGGACAACTATGGAACCATTTATGTCCTCTCAAGAGTATATAGATAAGGCGAAGGAACTGAATATCCATTTAGCTAAGTATGATGGGGAAATTAAGGACAAAAAACTTAAAAAATACTTTAGAGATATTAAGGACTACCAAGACAACAAGGTATATAAATGGCAGGACAATCTACAAACAGGTCCTCCCCAGGACTCATTGGCAGAAAGGGAGATTGAAGTGCACAATACGGTAGCCAATCTGGCACCAAATACGAAAAGGGATCCGGGTACACCCCAGAGGGCCCACAAAAAGGAAAGCTATAGCCAAAATAATACAATCAAGTCCCATCCCCATACGCACCCACCAGTCTACCAATCCCCTTATAGGGGACAAAATTATAACAGACCTGCCCCCACAGATTATAGACCCCCCGATTATGGTTACTATACCCATAACCGCAATCAATATCCCTATAGACCCCCTAGGGGACACCAAAGGGGTAATTTTAGGGGTAGACCAGGATATAACAGCTATCCACCACAAGGAGGGGGGGAATGGAGGGACTGGAAAGAACCATACAGAATCCCAACCAACCCCCAATATGGTTATCCAGAGCAATCAGAAAGAGAGGAAGAAGGGGCAGAGGGCGAAAGAAAAAGGAAGAGAAACAGCTAAAATCAGGGCTATTTAATTTAACCAATTTAGAGTTTTCTGAGTCAGAATTGGAAGTCTTATCACAGGGATTAAAATTTGCACCAAACAAAAATATAAACAAATTCAACCTGTTTATAGACATTGAAAAATATATAAGGAAACTAAATATAAGGAAACATTTTTCAGGCCATAAAACCAACCCTACCACTAAAGAGACGGAAGACCCATTTGTACATAGTAGTCTGAAAAACAACTCTGTTTTTAATCCTAAGAAAGGTTCAAACCAATACATAGAAGTATTTAGAAACATGGTTCAGGATGAGGTACGCCTAATAGAAACATCCAAACAACAAAATAACCAAAAAATATGGGAAGGCATTAAAAAATTGGAAGACAATAAACAGATAGTGGTAAGACCCGCAGACAAGGGGGGAGGGCTGGTGATATTAACCAAAGAAAATTACAATAAAGAATTGCAAAGATTACTGAGGGATACTACTACATATAAGTTACTTAAATCCAACCCCACCACAAAATTAAAAAAGGAATTATTAACATGGATTAATAAAGGAACAAATAAAAAAATCTTAAATCAGAAGGAAGCAGATTACCTTGATTTGACTACACCCAGGATCCCGGTATTATATATTGTGCCTAAAATACACAAAAACAAGGAGAACCCACCAGGCCGCCCAATAGTGAGTGGGATTGGCTCTCTGTACTCGAGGGTGGGGGAATATCTGGACACCTTCCTCCAGCCTCTCGTCCCACAGAGCCAATCCTATCTCAAAGACAGCAGGGAGCTCATCACCTTGCTACAATCTGTGGTAGTCACTAACCAAACTTTATTAGTGACAATAGACATCGAGTCACTGTATACCAACCTACGGCAGACAGATGTGTTGGAATCAGTGAGGTGGGCCTTTACAAATAAGTCCATTTTAAAAAAATCGCAAATTGAATTTCTACTGGAAGGTTTATCTATGGCTATGGGGAATAACTATTTCTGGGCGCTTAATGAGTATTACAACCAAATAGGCGGAGTTGCCATGGGAGCTCGTTATGCTCCAAGTGTGGCAAACATCACATTGAACAAATGGGAATCAGAAACCATTTTTAAAAACAGACCCAAATCACTTCTGTTGTACAAAAGGTACATAGATGATGTCATCATTTTGTGGGAGGGAACTAAGGAAAGTTTTGGTGAATTTATGGATGGTATGAATCATAATGAATACAATCTAAGATTCACAGCAGATCTTCACCTAACAACAGTAAATTATTTGGATTTAACACTTTTTAAACAGGGTTCCACTATAAGCACAAAAACATTCTTTAAGGAAACCGACCGCAACGCCTATGTCCCCACACACAGTTGCCACCACCCGCAATGGATTGGGGCTGTACCCAAAGGGCAGTACATGCGCATACGGCGCAATTGCCAAAATGATAAAGATTTTTTTGCACAAGCTGATACCCTTACTGCCCGATTCCTGGAAAAGGGTTACCCAGCCCATGTTTTGGAGAAGTTGGTAGTACAGGTATCAAATATGAATAGACAAACTTTGTTGGTTTCTAAACCGAAAAAAGAATATAAAGATGAATGCGCTTTTCTGTCAGGCTTCCATCGAGAATATAGAACAGTGGAGGGTATTTTTAAGAAATTCTGGCCAATTCTGTTGAAAGATAAAGATTTACAGTCCTCTTTACCAAAGAAACCAAAATTCATATATCGTAAGGCCCCCAACCTCAGGAACCGACTAGCCCCCAATGTACCGGATCCACCCAGGAAACCATCTACGTTCTTGGATGGATCGGGATTTTATTACTGCACTAGGTGCAATGCATGCAAAATAACAAGAAAACCGGGCTCCAAGAAAAAGAAATCCAAATTTAATTCTGTGGTCACCCAACAACAGTTCAATATTAAACCATTGATCACATGTGATTCTGACCACGTGACTTATGTATTGGAATGCCCTTGTTCCTTACAGTACGTGGGCAGAACCACACGTCAACTTAAAGTAAGAATTGGTGAACATCTTGCTAATATAAAAAACGGCTACCCCAACCATAGTGTCTCTAGACACTTCAAAATGTACCATAATAGCGATCCATCATTATGCACGTTTTATGGGATTGATAAAGTAACAAGGGACTGGAGGGGTACTCATATGAAAAGGACAGTATCCAAAAATGAAACATATTGGCTTTATAAGTTACGTAGTATGCAACCGTATGGGATGAATATAGATATAGACCTCAATTGTTTTTTAACAAATGATTAATCACAATTATAACAGTATGCACTCTCTGAACCTTGATGTTACTGGGTATGTGGTTATCATTTTTAATAAAGTATAGTTTAAGTTTTTTTAATTATTATAAGTTTGTGGTTTCAATGGAATTATGTTTAAATATGCTTATCATTTACCAGTTATTGTGAAACCGAGACTGAGACTGCTCTGAATGACGGGACTAATTCTAGTCCTTTCCATAGAATCAGTTAATTAACATCTATATTGTGATAGTTGATGTAGTATTATTTATTAATACAACATCTCCCACTGTTTTTCTGCCATTTAATGTTGTACGGATTTGGTATGTAATTAATAGAATTTTTTCTTGCCTGGAGCAGTGTGACATATAACCACCAGGGGGAGCCTCCACTGGTTGGTCTGTGCACAGTGTTCAGCAACTAAACTTTATTGACATAAAGGCGGAGTAATGTTACCAATTTACCCGCCCGCATTTCCCATATAAACGAGTTGCTTAGTGACCAATGTACGCTTCCCTGATGACGTTCACAAACGAAACGTACGTCGGAGCGGTACGTGGTCACATGTCCAGATTCGTCCCACCTACTTCCCGATTAGCTGGTTAGCTAGACGCACGGAGTGGAACGCACGCCGCATGTGCGATGTGATGCGAAGGGTTCCTGACTCTACACACCCTGACATGCGAGCAGTCCCAGTGCCGGGTAGGCACCGTCCAATGTAAGAGGCCATTTGGCTATTTTATTGTTCTCTAATTTTATATATTAAACGGTTTTACGCTATGAGGATTCCTTTTTGTTTCTCATAATTTCTATCCTGAACGAATGGGACGGGAGGGTTCAATGCCTAAAGTACCATCCAGCCTTCCAGCCTTCATGTGAACAGGCACAATCCTGTACAAGCACTAATGACTTTCTTTTTAGTTAAAGAAGTCATTGGTATCTGGTAAGCAGATATCTATTACCTTCAGGTGTTTTTCCTCTTGGGTGACGGAACTTTTATATCAACGCATAAATTGTTGCATTTGTGAGGATCCATGTGTCCGCTGTGATGTTGGTTTCAACTGTTTTGCTCTGATTTCTTCAATGGATTGGGACTATTAGACATCACGATCTATTCATTTCACTTGCACTAATTTTTTTCACTGGATTCTTTATTTACTATTTTTTATTGTATTTTGCATTTATATTTTTGTAACTTAATCATGTGTTTGTGGTATCACTAGTTCAGCATAATCAGCACCGCTCAATTCACTGAGACTGATTTGGTTAATGAGTGCACTTAACGGCAGAAACATTTGTTTGTTAGGTCTCTAGCGCCCCCTATTACACACCACTATATCTGGTCTTGTTGCAGCACTTCCCCTTTAACGGAATGTGGACGAATTGTGTTAATCTGCACTTATTGCACCCTCTGTAGTGTAATCTCAAGCCCTGGAGATTTTTTTTTTTTTTTTTAGCACCAATGCCCACCAGAGCTGTTGGCAGTCTGGGTGCTGCATGCTGTGCTCCAGATTTGAATTTAGTATAGAGCACAATGGGCTTTGCACTGAGCAATTATAGACTGTTTGGCCAGCATGGCCTTAAAGTGTGCACTAATTCTATGACCTTTCTCATAGCCTCCTCCACCTCTGGTTGGATACAGTGTCACATCAAAAGACTTTGACTCTGAAAAGAAGGCTTCTCTACAAAGGTTGAACAAGGCACTAGAAGATGCATCTGGTAAGAACTCTGTTATGATTCATAAAGTTGTACCTAGTAAAGTTCTATTCAGATAGAAAAGAAAAAATATATATATACTTTTTTGAAATTTTTTTTGGGCTAGAGGTGCGCATCTTCACTGGCCTCACAATTCGATTACAATTATCTATTCAATTCCGCGATGCATCACCATCGCTGCCTTCCCATGGTTTTCATTAAAAAAAAATTCAAGCAGTCAGGAGAAAAAAAAAACACTCCCTGCATGCGGCAAAGTCTTAACACAGCAGACAACTTCGAGGAGCTCCAGGCTCCCCACAAATACTAGAGGAGATGGTCAGCCTGCAGACATGATATATAAATTTATATTTATAAATAAAATTTTTTTTTTTTTTTTTTATTAAAGAAAAAATACCCTTTAGTATCACTAACAGTCATTGAGTCTTTTGGCAGCAACTTGGATAGTAAACAGGTCAACATCAGTGCAAAAAGACATTCCAATCAGCGAGAACTGTACTGCTTGCAGATCAGTGGATGTTTGCACAGGGGAGGGATGATAGGGAAATCTCAGGAAGAAATTGGAGTGCACTGTGCAGCACTCAATGGTTTAAGACCAGAATGAAGTCAATCCATCAGTGGCAGTAATAAAGAAAAACAAAGTTTGTTTTGATAAAAAAATGGACTGGATTTAGATGACCAGTACATGTTTTAGATGTAATAGGAATGAAAAAAAAGAGCCTACGGTATCACAGGAGGTTTTTTGTTTTGTTTTGTTTTTTTTGTCCCCAATGTGTTAGGCACACAGTACACACATACCCTGTTTCCCCTAAAATAAGACCTAGCGTGATTGTCGGTGATGGCTTCAATATAAGCCCTACCCCCCAAATAAGCCCTAGTTAAGTCCTTGTAGGGCTTATTTTCGGGGAAACGGGGTAGGGCTTATTTGGAGGGTAGGGCTTATATTGCAGCCATCACCGACAATCACGCTAGGTCTTATTTTAGGGGAAACAGGGTATCAAACATGACAGGCTGATCTCTCTCCTCCGGAGCACTCCTACCATCCCCTCTCCTCGCAGCTCATTTCCTGAAGCCGACTCCATGCCTCATCCCATGAATGTGATGACGGCTACAGTGATCTGTCTCACAGCTCTGTACAGCTCTGCGCCCACCCATCGGGGAGATCACCGGTGTCACTGTCCACAGGTACAAATCCAGAGGAAGGGGAGAGCGTGGGTGAGGGCAGCATGCTGAGGCTACGTCATCCACTGATGGCACAGCCTGCCGATCGGTGGCGTGCATAATGGATTACGCTGGATACTGCATCGATGCTGAATTGGGAAGGGCAGAATCGTGATGCATCGATGCGCTGGTCATTTTCAACACCCCTAGTGTGGGCTACTCTTGCTTGTCTGAAAATACCAGTTGATTGGCTGATATGCTGATCGATCTTTCCCATTTCTTAGTTGCAGGTCACGTCAGTTGCTGCTTACTTATTGTAGTTGCCTGGCCACCCTGTTGATGCAATAGTTTTCAATGTTTTGGCATAAATGTACAGGGAGGGCGGTTGCGCTTTTACTGGCTGTATAATTTCTCTGGTTCGTGGATTAAAATGCCATGCAAGGCTAAGAAACTTGCTTTTTAGGAGTTCAGCAGTTTTGGCTGTAATGGAGGGGTTAAAGCCAGAGTAAACTAACTACTGTTTTGCCTTGCCTTTAGGGTTAGTTTAAGAACTTTATATTGTAATATGCACTGATCAGCCATAACATTAGGACCACTAATGGGTAAATTGAATAACATTGATTCTTATAATGGCATCTAAATTGGGTGGGATATAATGGGCAGCAAGTGAATATGACATTGAAGTTGTGTGTGGAAAGCAGAAAAAAAAATGGGGCAGAGTAATGATTTGAGCAACTATGGCAAGAGTTATGTAATAACTGATGACTGGGTTAGAGTGGCTCTTGTGCCATGTTCCCAGTCTGAATTGGTCAGGTCCTATCAATTGTTCCAAGAAAGGACAGCAACAGGGTCATGGGTGGCCAAGGCTCATTGATGCACATGAGTGAATGCTGACCCGGGTAGTCTTATCCAATGGAAGACCTGTTGTAGCTCAAATTGCTGAAAAAGTTAATGCTTGTACTGATAGGTGTTAGAACACCCAGGGGTTGATTTATTAAAACTGGAGAGTGCAGAATATAAAAGTGCTGAAGATAAAAGCTGATTGGCTGACATGCACATCTGTGTCAGGTTTTGCACTCTCCAGTTTCAGTAAATCAACCCCCACAGTGCATCGCAGTGTGTTGCCTAGGTAGCCGCAGACTGGTTAGGATGCTCATGCTGAACTGTTTCCAAAGCAAAAAGCAACTACAATGGGCATGTAAGTGTCAGAACTGGACCACGTACAGAAAAGCAGAAAAGGGAATTGGAATGTGGTGCTAGAAATGAAACAATACCATTACTAAAATTAAATTCTAAACAATGGTAAATAGTTCATTAGTAAAAATTCATACTGTCCTCCAAAAAATAAGGTAAAAATACATAGGCATTCATCTGGAGTAGTGGCCAACTGAGTTAGCTCTTAAGCCAGGAAAGAGCTGTACACCAACTGCAGCTTCCACATTAAAGAATCTTGGAATAAAGTCCACCTTCAAAACAGTTAAACCTATACAAAGCACAGGGAGATGTCAGTGATGAATTTTTATTGATTAAATATCCACTTACACATAAAATTAACATGTTCAGCCTCAGTAAGGTAATCTCATGCCATTTTCATGGAATGTGCAGCAGTATAAAGGCAGATCCAGGAGACGCACAGCTGTGCAGCCTCGGAATAAAGCCAGTGATTAGCGGTAGCTGGCAGCACAGGTAAACTCTGTTCTGGAAGATCTTCTACACCTACAGTGTGGACAGAAAGCCCACAAGTGGCCAGGGAAGGATACAGACAACATGTTTCCTTTTGGTTTTTCTGTCCCTCGTGTCAAGTCTGAAGAAAGGTGTTACTGGAAGATGTTTAAGCCTTAAGAAGCAGGATGGCTGGAATTTAGGGCAAAAATGTAAAGTATAAAAACTTAAAACCAAAGAAGCAATGCAATAAAATTTAAACAGCAGTTGGAATAACTTTTTAAAAGAAGATCATTTTAATTTTTAAATGCTCAATTTTAGTCTGTGCCTTTTGCGTTACCTTGTGCATCTTTTAATTTTTTTATTTTTTTTTACGGTTTATCTTTGAAACATTGTAAAATTTCATTCATAACTTTTTAGTCTCGGTACTCCCTCTGCTGGTCAAATTGAGTCTCCCGAGAAGCCAAATCTGTGTTTTGGTTTATACAGAGGTGGAGATCCAAAGAATGCCATTCTGTTTTGAGGGCCAGTTCACACCACATGCAGTCCAGTGCGTTTTTTTTTTTTTTTTTTTTTTTTTTTTTTTTTTTTTTTTTCTCTGCATCAAAACGCATAGCAAGTTAGGTTATAAGGTTTAAAATAACATAGTTCACACCAGTGCTTGCAGTTCCAGTGCATTCCAGGAAAGTAGAACATGCTGCATTTTTACTGTACTGGAACACTGTAAAAAGCTTCAAAGTTGTGCCTGCTCGTGGAATGGCAACAAACTTTTAGCCTTAATCTCCATAGGCGTTTAAAAAATTCTACAGGTTGCATGTTTTGAGTTAGAGGAGGTCTAGTGCTAGAATTATTGCTCTCACTTTAACTATCGCGGGGATACCTCACATATGTGGTTTGAGCAAAGTTTTCATATGCGGGTTCTACTCACGTATGCGTTTGCTTCAGCACGCGAGCTCGGCGGGATGGGGCGCATTTAAACTTTTTTTTTTAAGAGCTATTGGTGGAAGTGACATTTTGATGTCGCTTCTGCCCTGCAATGATATGGAGAGGGGTGAGGACCATCTTCTCCCCTCACTTGTCTCCATACCAAGCAGGGGACAGGACATGATCGCTGCTGCCGGCGACTCTGGTAAGCAGTGAAGGGTACCAGGGGATTGGGGGGGGGGGGGCCTCTCCCGCCGCCAATAAAAGTGATCTTGTGGCAAATCTGCCACAGAGACCACTTTTATCTTGAAGCAGACCGCCCACTGAAGAGTATACCGGGGTTATGGCAGCTAGCTGCTGCCATAACCGTATTCCTCTTCAAAGTGCCGACGTAAAATGACAGTGGGCGGTGTGTAAGTGGTTAAAGAGCAACTGTCATCTCTGTCCCGCAACAGCTTCTCCTCTGATCTGCTGTTGACTCACCGACTGTCCCATTCACTTTAATGGGAAGGCTGGTGATGCAACAAGGTGAGGGACGTGGCGGCAGCAGGTGAGTGGATGCCCGCTAACAGGCGCTGCCATGATGGATCTGAACTGGCAGGTGCCCTTTAAATGTAAAACCTATTCTTGCTGGGAGTTTAGAATCTTTAATATTTGCAAACAAAATTAAGGTTTCCTGTTTAGAATAAGCTGTCAGGTTAGTAAAACTGCGATATCGGAACAGATTCAATCATACAGTTTGTAGTGTACATAGATTTACAAAACATTGAGATAAAGGAATGTTCGTGAACTGTGTTTCATCTCATGGTTACTGTGAAATGCATCAATGCAGTGCATGTTCTCGGCTTCCAGAGCTTGGATGCATTGAATGAAGTTATACTTCCTCATGCTACATAACTAAGCTCCATTTCATGCTGAATTAACTAAATTATTGTATCTTAATTAGAAAACTACCCTTTTTAGATTTTTTTTTTTTTTTTTTTTTTACTTCAAAGCATTTATCAAAATTTTACATAACCGATTTTTTAAATACAAATCTATTTTTTTTTCCCCACCCTGCTTCCTTATATACTGCTGCACATTCATGAAAGGTGAGGACTGTGATTACCTTACTGAGGCCGGACATTCCAATCTTATTTAGAAGTGGATATTTTGTCAATAAAATGTTCTTTGATGCTGACACCTCCCTGTGCTCTAACCGTTTTGACAACTGTACCACAGAGCAGTGGAAGAGGGTGGCCTGGTCTGACTACCTCCCAGAACAGTTTTTTGTGGAACACAACAAGTTTGAGGTATTGATTTGGCCTCTAAATTCTCCAGATCTCAATCCAATCGAGTATCTGTGGGACATGCTGGAAAAATAAGTCAATACATGAAGGCGCCACATCACAATTTACTGGACTTAAAAGCTCTACTACTACTGATGGCTTGCTGCCAGATACCACAGCATACCTTGAGGTCTAGTAAAGCCTATGCCTCAACCGATTATGGTGGGTGGTCATAATGTTGTTGCTGATCGGTATACAGGCGTGTGATCAGAACTGGTTTACTTGGATTACTTGTTAGTGGTATTTGTTTACATAAAGCAGTCATTCAGAATTCACCAGTCCAGTCATGGAGCCCTTTTGGCCTTAGGTGCTGCCTATAGTCCCACTTAAAATCTGACAACAATGGGGGAGATATAACTGGCTGAAGTAGTGCAATTCCCAAATTCTTAAGCATTAATACAGATGTTTGGTATGTATAAAGTTCATAGCACATTTTGTAAACATTCCAGCAGCTGATTGACATTGAATGATCACTACAAAACTCAAGTCCTATTAGGCCCCATTTACAAGGGTGCAGTGGGCTGTACAGCATGAATGAGGCCCTGATGTGCCCTGGATTGACAGGTGTTTGTGTTCAGTTGCCTGTACAAATCAAGAACATGTGCCACCGCAAGGTTGAATGAATGGCCATGGATGCAAACTGTCCTCATTCAGGGCCACTCATCCATCCCTTTGCGCATGCAAACACTCAGAGTTGCAATGACAAGCGTACAGCTGCAGCCTGTCCTTGATTTGTACAGAGTTGTACACAAGCACCTGTCACTCATGGCTGAATAAAACGCAGGCCTCTTCACATTGCGCAAACTGTGCCCATGTGAATTAGGGCTAGTTAATGTGCATTTTTAAAGCAGCCCATTCATTGTGCTCTTGGGCTGCAAATGATTTGCATAGATTTTGACAAAAGTTCTCTAATACTTGGACAAAACAGATTCAAACAAGGGAATCCTTTTACAGTTGTGATTAAAGAGGAGTTCCCATTTAAAAAAAAAAAAAAAATTAAGTCAGCAGCTACAAATACTGCAGCTGCTCACTTAATAATCGGACACTTACCTGTCCCACGGTCCAGCGATGTGGGGAATAGAAGCTCCGCTCTTCTCCCCCTCCGTTTGGCGGCGCCGGCATTGCAACTGTGGGCGCCCGGCTGTGGCTTCACAGCCGGGCACCCACTGCGCATGCGCGAGCGGCACCGTGATTGGCCGCTCAGTCATCTGGGACCTGTAATGTGTCCCAGATTGACAAAAGGGAGGGGGCAGATCTGAGCCCTTCCTGCGCCGAGGGGAAGTGATGTCACCAGCCCAGGCACTGAAGGAGGCAGACTACGAGGGACCCCCTAGCAACAGCCATTTAGAGGTGAGTAAAAAAAAAAAATTTCCAATTTTTTTTTTTTTCTTCGGTGGAACACCACTTTAAATCTGCTGTGTAAATAATCAGTTTTTTAGTAACACTAGGGTTGATCTACTATAGGAATAGGTTGCTTACTTGACAGTGAATGAGGTGAAGCTGTTTCTATTTGAACAAAGACAGGAGAGCAGCGCCATCTAAGTGTAGCATTATTAAGACCTTTTTATTCCATAACAGTTGGTAACTCACAAGATGTATGAGATGTTGGCGCATGTGGGGTTAATAATGTCGTTCATCTGCATCCCCACTCTCTCTCCAACGGGAAGTGACGTACATCACCGTCTGACCTGTCCTGAGTGTATGGAAAAGCTGGGCACTACCGGTGTCCCTGCACCCATCGACTGCCTCTTCACCAGTGAGATCGTCTTTCCCACGAGCAGATGAACCACATAATTAATCCCACATGCGCTTACATCTCATATATCTTGTGAGTTACCAATTGTCTTTTATGGAATAAAATGTCTTAATGCTGCACTTAGATGGCGCTGCTCTCCTTCTGTCTTTGCCTTCCACAGAGCTGGCAGCCATCCACAGTCAGCTTATCTAAGAACACTTCAACTGTCCTTGTGCCACAAATGTACCCCTCCACATGAACTCGATATGAAAGTTCTGATTATCCACTCTTTATTCAGCTGATCAAACGCACATGATCGAAATGTACTTTCTCGTTTCAATTTGAACATCTAGTCTTTTACTGGCAGTTTTTTTTTTTTTTTTATTTCTTAAGCATGATCCGGTATGCAAAGAACACTGGTTCGCGTAATTTACATTCACTTTGCAAAGTAACTATTAGCTTTCCTAAGTGAGCTAATCTAATACTTTAGTAAATCATCCTAATTTCTTTACATGCGCTCTTTAAATTTATTAAGCCTAATTTTATTTCTCTACAGGGTCAATTGCACTCAGCTCTGTACCCTCAACAGTTTTACTCAGCTCTGCATCCTCCACAACAGCAACTACTACTTTAACATCTTCTCTGTTCAGCCTGCCTACTACAACAGCAGCTGCAGCACTGACTTTACCAACCTCCTCTGCTAGCAGTAACCCTCTTCTTCTCAGCCTAGCTAAAATGCAGAATGAGGAGAAACTAGGTAAGTTGGCAGTATGTCCAAATTTTGTTGGAAGAACTCACTGTAGACCAGTCCCTTCATTGCTGAAGTAGACAAGATTTGTTGTGCTATAATTTAAAAGGACTTAATGTACATCATTTAAAAAAAAAAAAAATTACTACGATTTAAAGCATATAATGCATAGTTTGTACCATGAAGATTTACCCAAATCTCTTGTCTTTCAGCACCAGCACAGACTGTGAATATAAGCGCTTCAAATGAAAAAATGCCAACGTCGACTTCTACTGCGCCTGCAGTCAGTGTCGGCAATCCTCTCACAGCACCTTCCCTTTCTGCTCCAGCGGTTACAGAAAGTTCTAACTGTGTACCACTCCCTCAATCTAATGCTGCACAACCCAAATTGGAGCCCCCAAAATCTTCTGTGCTCCAGCTTCTTGCTAAACCATTGGAAAGCAATTCGCAGACTGGATTTAAGCCAGTTTTCCCAACAAGTGTGACAACGCCCCTCGCGGTTTCCTCCACTGGGCCATCTACAACTTCAAATTCTGTTTCTTCAGCAAATACATTCAAACCAATATTTGGCGATCAGAATACTCAGCCAGCCTCGACTTCAAGCACATTCAAACCAATATTTGGAGATTCTACAGCTCAGCCACCCGCTTCTTCATCTTTTGCATTCCAGATGAATTCAACATCCTCTGCTGCCAGCTCTCTGTTCTCTGCATTTGGTGCCAAAAGCACCAATACAACGGTTAGTACAGAGAGTGCCACTAGGCCTTCTCTGGCTCCCCCCACCTCCAACAGCAGCAGCACTACTAACACCTTTACTGCATCTTTGTTCTCAGCAGCAACTTCTGCTAGTGGATCAAACCCTGCTCCAGTAAACTCATTTCCTGCAAGTAATGCACCTTCAGATTCCCAAGCCAAACAATTTGTTTTTGGGCAGACGCCTACCTCGCAAGCTACTTCTGGCTTAAACATGTTTAGCAGTACCCAGTCTGCACCCACAACAGCGCCTCAGCCCCAACAGCCATCTTTGTTTGGATCAAACACCTCTGCATTTACAGCTACAATTAGTTCAAACGCTCCTGCATTCCCGACTAACTCTGGCACATCTGCATTTAACAGCACCTCAGGGAGTGGTGTTCAAGCAGAAAACCCTGCACAAAATTCTTCTGTTAATTTTGGGTCATCTGGAACTCAACCTACCTTTGGAACAACGGGCACCCAGCCAGCTTTTGGAAGCACCTCCCAGCCAACATTTGGTGCCAACTCTCAACCAGCATTTGGTGGAAATACTACTTTCGCATTTGGAAATTCTACACCTGCTGCCGCCAAAGTAACATTTGGCAATATGAACAGTACCCAGACCAACAGCACCCCAGCTACAAACATTTTTGGGACAAAACCTTTTGCTTTTGGGGAAAACTCTAACTCTGTTTCAACCTTTGGTACACCAAATGCCACGCCTGCTCCGGCATTTGGGAACTCTTTGGCTCAGAATAACAGTGCTATCACCAATCCAAGCACACCCTTGAACTTTGGGACGCCAGCACCAGCCGAAAACAAGCTTGCTTTTGGTGAGTGGCCCTACTGTGTTTATCTAAACCTAGGGCTTGGAGATTTTCTTAAAAAAAAAAAAAAAATCTTCGATTCTCTTAAAAAAAAAACTCGATTTCACGATTCGAATCGAGTGTTTGTTTTTGTTTTTTTTGTTTTATTTTTTTTTTATTGTTTGGAAACCGCGCCGGTCCCGAGGCGCTGCGGGCATGAGCTTTTAGGCGAGGCCGGGGCTTCGGCCTAGTCCGCGGCGTCCGGCCGTAGCCGCGGACTAGGCTGAAGCCGCGGCCTCGCCTAAAAACTCATGCCCGCAGCGCCTCGGGACCGGCGCAGTGAAAAAAAATCTAAAAAAATCGATTTGCTTAAATTTTGAATCGATTTGACCTCTCAACTCGATTCAAGATTTAAATCGATTTTTTTTTTTTTTTTTTTTTTTTTTTTTTTTTTTTTTCCCCAGCCCTATCTAAACCCCTCTGAATTATGTGGTTAAAAGCTAAGTTCACCATTTAATGAGAGCTTTTCTTGCCTGCAAAAAATGTGTATACATGCATGAAGGGAGTAACAGTCAAACATTTACCAAGCATATGTTACCACTAATACGGTTTGTAAACCTTATACATCAGTCTCACTGTGTATATGCCTTACACATCAGCCTTACTATAAAGTGCCAAATTAATTTGTGCAAAATATCACTCCTTAGAACATCAATAATATTTCAAAACCACTGTAAAGTGCAACGTGACGATAAGGTGCCAAGTATCAACATAAGCATATATTTCCAAAGTCCATTTCCATTTTTATGTATGTGCTTTGTGCACACCATAAGTGACAGGAACACTCAGTGCACTCACAATACCTTCCTCGGGGGTAGGTATTGTGAGTGCACTGAGTGTTCCTGTCACTTTTGGTTTTCACTTCCTGGATTGGCGGTGTCATCAAGCCAAAATGAGGAGCACCTAGCGGTAAACTAGCTGAAGCAAAGCCAGGACAGTGGAGTGGTTATCCCAGATGAACCAAAGGCAAATCTTTCTAGGCTCTGGTGAGTGCCCATTTTAGAAGGTGGTGGTGGCGGCACTTGAATTGGTGAAAAGATTCAGCACAAAGCACGCATGAAAATTTGAGAATATATATGACAAATGGAAATGGACTTTGGAAATATATACTTACCGTATATACTCGAGTATAAGTCGTTCCGAGTATAAGTCGAGGCCCTAATTTACCACAAAAAAATGGGAAAAACTTATTGACCCGAGTATAAGACGAGGGTGAGAAATGCACAGCTACTGTAAGTGGAAAAGAGGGTCAACAATGCCCATTTGCAGCATCACTGTGCCCATTTTCAGCCATAGGTCCCCTGAACTTCAAACTCGGTAGTTAAGGGTTCCTAGATGCCCCCTAGCTGCAGCCAAAATTTGGGGCCTCTGAACCCAAAGGGTCCCGAAATGACATTGCTGCAGATGGACACAGTTGACCGAATTTGGGGCCCTGTATCTCAGGGCCACTTAGTGCTAAGAACCCCAAATTTGGTGTGCAAACCCAGTGGAACTAGCATCATAAAATTTCCAAAGCTGGGGTTTCTAGCACCAAGTGGCCCTGAGATACAGGGCCCCAAAAATCAGTTCAGAAATGTCAAGCACTTTTCTGCAGCAGAGAATGACATTTTCCGAACCGATTTTGGGGCCCCGTATCTCGGGGCCACTTAGTGCTAGGAACTTCAGCTTTGGATATGTTGTGGTACCAGGTCCACTGGGTTTGCACACCAAATTTGGAGTTCCTAGCACCAAGTGGCCCTGAGATACGGGGCCCCAAAGTCGGTTCGGAAAATGAAATTTTTTGCTGCAGAAAAGTGCTTGACTCGAGTATAAGTCGAGGGGGGCACTTTCAGCACCAAAAAATGTGCTGAAAAATTCGACTTATACTCGAGTATATACGGTATGTTGATACTTGGCACCTTATTGTCATGTTGCACTTTACAGTGGTTTTGAAATATTGATGTTCTAAGGAGTGATAGTTTGCACAATTTAATTTGGCACTTTATTGACACATTGCACTTTATAGTAAGGCTGGTGTATAAGGCATATACACTGTGAGGTTGATGTATAGGGTTTGCACACCATATTAGTGGTAACATACCATTGGTAAATGTTTGAATAAGCGCAGTTACTCCATTCTTTCAAATACAACTTTTCCTAAGTCTATGGTATAGGACAAAAACAAGTCATAATAAAAATGTTCCCAAAAGATAAAAAAACAGGAAGAAATTCTATCAAGAGGTGTTTAAACAGCAGTTCTTGTTGGCAAATGTCAGATGTGTGGGGATTACACCTTCACCGCACCACGTGACTCCACTCCCTTAGGAATTGTACTCACCAGATTTATACTAAAATATAGCCTTTTTGGATATGTTATGCCCATGCGATCACTAGCAGGAAGGCATCTGAGGTATCCCAAAAAAACATTACTAAGGATTGGTTTATACATTCGGGTCCTATGGTTCACTCCTGCTTCATCCGTAATCATTCCAATAGGTTCAAACTCGGGCCACGCTGGACGGTGGTGTGGGCTGAGTTTGAACCTTAATGTATAAAGGACCTCCGTGGGAGGGAGGAACGTGACGTAATTTCCAGTCTTTGCGTCCAAACAACGCCGCTTCTGGTGGAATGCACACGGGATGTTGCATTTCCTGATGTTAATCCTTGTCATTCAATGCTTGAACAATGCGTTTTAGCTTGGAAGTACCTATCTTTGCACATTAAAATTTTAGCCAAACTGTACTTCACTATCAGTTCCTCTTAATTTTTGGGTGACCGTGTCCACATGTGATTATCACGATTGGGGTAGACTTCCATTGGATCCTTATGCCTTGTATGGCCAGAATTTTAGCCTGAAAGACCCCTGGACCGAGAAGCTAGGGGTCCATTCCTTTCGGTGAGTGGGGAGACTGGAGGCGCACCTAAAGTTTGGAGCACAACTGCACTTTAGCATCGGCGCACATTTTGCACAATGTATATGGACGTTTTCAGTTGTGTGTTTTTTTTTCTTTTTTTTTTTTTTTTTCCGTGAGTGCTGTAATTGTATACATTTCAATTAGTCAAGTGAATAACACCTTGTGTACAGCAGCTGCAATCATTGGTATTATTGTTCACACGTGTCTAAATGTATGTATAATGTTTAACAGTTTTTCAAATCTGATCAAAAATTAAAAGGAGAGAAGCATTCCCAGGTGCCAGGACCCAATTTCTGGTTGCCCTGGCGCCTGGGATTTGTCGAGCCCTTGTTTAATTTACATTGTCACTGCTTTTTCTGTATGTGGATGATGGCACTGTAATTATGTTAAACGCCCAAGTACGAGTTTTTTTTCTTTTTTTTTTTTTCCCCCCTAATCTATTTACAGCTGTCACTTGACCCAGGTCTTTCCCAGCCTCTCTGTAGGGTAACAGCAGGAGGAGCTTCTAGTCTGCTACTGGCCACATGTTCATGATTAAAAAAAATAAATAAATAAATAAACAGCCTTGATGGGTAGATCGCAGTGAAACCCTTGGGGACTTATTGCAGAACCCTGGGTGAGAAACCCTTAATACTGATGTACTGTGTAACATGCTCCAATAGGTGAACTGAACTTGGCCTTTAAGAACACAATATATACTTTCTGGAGAACCTGATGTAAAAGGCCCCAATGTGTTTTTGCCTGCAATATGAGGGACTGGAAAGGAGAGTGGTGTTTTGTATTTATTTTTTTTAGATTTTAGACTGTCCATTATTTATAGTGAGTAATCATTTTACATGGAAGCAATATTCACAAGTAGGTATGATTGTAGCATAGACATATCACAAGGACATTTACATGCTAAAAGTGGTTGTAAAGGCTAAAGCTTTTTTACTTTCATGCATTTTTCTGCATTAAGGTAAAAAACCTTCCAGCCCCCCCCCCCCCCCAAATACTTACTTGAGTCCTTGCTCAAACCAGCATTGTGCCTGAGAGCATCAACACTGCTCTCGCCTCAATGGACTCGAGGCAGCAGTGAAAGCCATTGGCACCTGCTGCTGTCAATCAAGTCCTGTGTCAAGGGAGCAGGGAATAGGGCTGTGCTGTGTGCCTCTATCAGAATTGAGCCCACACGTGTGCCTCGATAGCAAGCAGTTTGCTATGGGGGCATACACAGAGGAATGGACTGACAGAGGACCCCAGAAGAGGAGACAAAGTCTTTATTTTAAGAAAAAACATTTACACCAGCTTGAAAGGTGACATTCTGAGTCCTGAAAAGATTATGCTTCCTGCCAGGGTGCACTAGAGAAGAAGGCCTTCCTGACTTTTTTTTTTTTTTACTCATTTCAGGCTCTCAGTTTGGCCAGAACTCTCCTGCTGGATCCCTTCCATTTGCAACTTCAACTCCATCCTTTGCCTCCCCTGGTACTTTTGGTAAGTTGAGTAATAAAATATTCTGAAGTGATATTGTTCCCAAAGGTTATATTTACAAATCTACTCTGACGGGGATAAAGTGAAAATGAATTAGAGTTGCTAGTAGTGTTTTTGGTATACTGTCCTTTGCAAAAGTGAAGCGTATAAGCATGTTACAGATGTGTTTGTATTATAGCACGAACGCCTGAGACCCCAGGGTACTTGGTTCCACTCCTGAAAACAAATTCCAAAATATAGCCTACAAAAAGTTTGCTTGCCTCTACCAATGTTAAGAGAAATCTTTTGCTGAGATTGACACTTAGTGGATGTAAACCCAATGTCATCCTTTCTAAAGTACTGCCATAGGGGTTATCTATAAGGATATACATGCCTCCTGCATGTATCTTTACCTGTCAAATGTCTCCCCTCTGTCTGTCTGTTATGAGACCCGAAAAACTGCATATTCTGTGGGCGGGTCTGTTGTCTGGAGCTCGGTGGGTGGAGTCGTGATGTCAGTAGACTCCCCGCCCACCTCTACACTCCCCTGTGTATTTCTAACACTGAACTTCTGCTATGACAGGAAAGTAACCACATGACTTCAGCATGCCAAATTATGCTGAGGTGTGGAACAGCCAATCCTTGCAGAGCTGCTGAAGAAAGGAGTGGGGGAGGGAATTAAAAAATACTGCATGTGTCTTAGGCTGTCACTCACAGCAAGGGGGGGAGTATTTGACAAAGTTTTTCTCACTGAACAATAAGAGGATTGCTCAGAGATGGATTAACTGTGTGGCAAGACTGGGCTCAAATGATAGGAAATCTTGTACTCTACAGTATGATAAAAAAAAAAATTTCGGGTTTACATCCACTTTAAGAGGATTATGAATCTTTCTTTCCTGGAGCACTCTCTCCCAGACTTCACATACCGTACCTATTTGGAGAACTTTCAGGTTCAACACCTGTGAAACCTTTCTCTTGCTGAGAAAAAAATCAGATTTGCATGAAATATGTTGTATTAGAGATGTAAAATAGTACCAAACCTTGTAAGTTGCACTTAGCGAATCGAAGATCAAAATTTAGAAATCTTATTAATGTCCACATTGTCTTTCAATTATTTGTAACCAACTAATCTTAATGCAAACAAATCTCTGTGCTTAAATATACCTAGTCCAGTGGTTCTCAACCTCTAGGTCAGGACCCCCTCGGGTCAAATGATTATTTGTCAGGGGTCACCAGATCCTTGGCTGTTCCTGAAGCCTGCACCGCTCTCCCAGCCTTTTTGCAGCTGCCCAGCAGGGCTGTCCCTGGAGCCTGTGGCTGCCCACTCAACCTCTTCGCAGCCGCCCATTCAGTTCACAGCATGGCTGGGGGGCAGAAACTAGAGGTCAGCTGACTGATATTGGCATCACTGCTAAGAGACTCCACAAAGTCGGAGACACAGTGAGTAACATTACCTGTGATTATAGTTGCCGTTAAAAGTGCCCACTACAGTTCTCAGATCAGCAGATGACCTTGATCAAGAGCACCTAAGTTGGCTGATCAGAACTCCCCCCAGCAGTGCCACTCATCCCATTCCCCCCCCCCCCCCCCCCCCCCCCCCACCAAGGAGTAAGAGAAGGAATAAAAATAGAGAATACATGGAAGGGAGAGGAAAAGAGGGGGCGGAACAAAGAAAAAAGGAAAGAAAGAATAGAAACAAAGACGGCTAGAAAAGGGAATGGGGGGGAAAAAACAAATTAGGACAGAGATAAAAGGGAAATCCTAAAATGTACCATAAGGGGTTTTAATTCTATAAGAGTGGAAGGGACTCTGAGTGCTAAATGTCCGTGGGTTAGGGGCGCAAATGACTTGTCTTGCCTTGGGTGCTCACAACCCACGCTATGAAAATAATTTCACTTTTTGGGGTCTCCACAACTTGGGACATTTTATCAGGGGGTCACGGCACTAGAGGTTGAGAACCACTGACCTAGTCGAAGTAGCTGCTGAGACAAAAGTTTGCAATACAAAGCCCAAACAAGTGTGTATAAAAATAGTGCAGCGCTATATTAGATAAAAAAAAAAATTAAAGTGCAAACGAATATAATGCAGATAATGACAAAATTCCATGTTACTAATCGTTTTGTTTCAACACAAAGTGTTCAGAAAATTTTAAATTTCAGATGTATTCAGCTAATGTCCCCCTGTAGGATTTATTGGACATTTTTGTTCATTACTTCTGAAATTTAAAATTCTTTTAGACCTTTTTTCTGTACACTTTGGGGTTTTAAAAACACATGAGGATTATTTAGTAACATTATTTTGCCATTATCTGCATGATATATAGTTTTTTGTTTTTTTTTGTCTCCATTATGTAATGTAGAGCTGCACTACTTTTATATACACAAATCTAAATTTGGATTTAAAATGTGTAAACCTGAAATCTGCACATTTATCTTAATTTCTTGAATGTAATGGCACATAACACACACCGTGCATACATGGTAATTATGTTGTCATATTTCACAGAATCTCACTTCTGACATACAGGAAGGTGCTGAAGAAGTGTTTTAGAAGGCAGTTAGTACAGAAAAATACACCACATTGGTGCAGGCAGCAAGGTACCATAGAATTTGTAGTTCATGGAAATAAAGTAAGGGAATGAGGCCGCAAAGCATGCAGGAATCCAGGAAGTTGTTAGAGATAGGCAGCACTCACAGTGAAAGGTTTTTCAAGTAAGCTTCTATTGAATTGTCACAAATAACTTTGTCTTGACCCTAACACTGCTTTAATATCCCTATCCCTTTTCTGTTTCAGGTCAAGGTACTCCAGGAAGCTTTTCAATTGGCTTAGTATCCAAACCTGCAGGATCACGGCAGAGGGTGATGGCACGACGTCAGCACCCTCGAAAGAAGTGAATGCTTTGTTTATAACAGTTGTGTGCTCCTTGAAGACTGGTGTTTTTTCTTACTTGTTTTGTTTTTGTTTTTTTTAAAGGAATCTCATTGGATAAGACACCCTTTGGTGCCAATAAGTTGTGAAAATCCAATATAAACAGGTCACAGCTGCAACATTCAGACAGGGATTTATTATTGCAGTGACAGCGTTAATCCTTTTGATGGGTTAAAACGGCCACACTTGTGACATGCAAAAAATGCACAGATTACACTGCCAAACTGTATTGGCTGCTGTCTTGTATGTTACCGCTCACCTCTGCGATGCACTTTCCAATCCAGAATGCACAAGCATTGTGTTGCAGAGTAAACTCTGCAAAAATTGTATTTCTTTCATCAGTTCTTGAGGATTCTGTTTACTATTAAGTCTGTTAATTTACAGTGCCTTTTTTTTTTTCTGCCTCCTTTTCATCTTGCTAACTTATTGAAGGTGTTTTCCACCTAATGAGCAGCGTGAATATTTTCAGCGGGGCAGAAGTGATAAAGCCCGAAAACTGCTGTAATATGATTGAACTGTTCACAATGAATGTTTCCTGCCCCTGTTTCCAAAATACTGACTTGATGTCTGTACTAGATTTGCCCAATGCACTGTTCACTTCCCATAGTCCTTCAAGTAGACTGTAAAGATTATCATCTGATCTTGTCCTGGATACAGACTGCTTGGTGGCAATGGCTTACAAAGAAGTTTCAAGCCATGCTAAAGTATCTATCTCCTGATGCTGGAAGCTGTTAATGAATTAGATGCCATGTATATATTTTATACTCCTAAGCTTTAGGATGCTAAGTGTTAGGACTGTCGCCCTGTACAGTTCTTTCCCCTTCAGTGCGGACTGTAAAGTTATTAACAAGCCGGCAAGATCTTAAATTATGGCTGTCTGTATTTGTCAGTTATTTATCTGTGTTGTGAAAAATCGTACTTGTAAGCTACCTCTAAGGGGAAGATTGGGAGTGTTAAGCATGTTCGAATGAGATTGTGTGGTAAGTGATGTAGTAGTATGTGTGGTCTCTACCACTGACCATTTTTAGAGCGATCTTTTCATGAATGAATGAACCTGCCAAGCTTCTAGGGCTTTGTTTCAATCAAGCCAGGACTTTCTTTTTTTTTTTTTTGTGGAAATTCAACCAAATTGCTAAAACACAATGGATATGGATATGTAATTCTGCATCTGGTCTTTGCAGCATCAGATTGCTTTCCCACCTCCAGCTTGCTGGGTTGACTGAGAATCGGCATGCAGGGAAAATCCCCTGTGTGCTCATCCAGGCTACTGAAAAAGTGACAGTGCTGTAATATAAATTTAATTTTTTTTTTTTTTTTTTATATTCCACTTTGAAGTGCAATCATGCCCTTGACACTGACATCTGTGAGAAGTAAGGCTACATTTTTGTCAGCTTTGTAAATGGTATTCTTTTTTAGTTTTATGCTTGCACTGGGTTCTGTATTGACCATTATACCTGGCTTGTTGCCATGAGAGAATTAGACCATTTCTTCATCCATATAAACATTGTTGTCTATGGTTCCTCTGTGTCAAACCAAAATATGGGCTAATTGGGTCTTTGCCAGCAAAACCAAAATATATTTACTATATTTCTTTGCATACAAGATATAATTTTGAAAAATGGGAGGTAAACTAGTTTGATTTTCTCAGAAGCTGTTGGATCCATACATCCCTGGCTGCCCCCCAACTGCCTTATGAGGTACAGCAGTATTGGGAAATTTGAGGAGGTATTCTGCAGTCAGGGTTGGAAAAACAGCTTGCAGCCAGGCAAGCATAGAGGTCAGATCTCTTACCACATGGCTTTCTTTTAAACATGGAAAGTAATGCAAATTGTTCTCCTGCAAACCAGAAAACAGTATGGTTTTAAGTAGAAACCTCCCTATGACTAAGCATATACAGCTTTAACCCTTGTCTGGTGTATATGACTTTAAAATACTCAAATGTGTATTTTGTATACATCTGTTTTAAGCCCTATAGCAAGGCAGTAGTCCTCATCTCTGCTGTAGATTGATTCTGTATGGCTTTGTGTATGTTTGGCAAATGTATATATTGAAAGTTTGCAGTTTGCCTGTATTAGGTTTGGGAGGATTTTTAGAATTTTTTTTTTATGATTGTCCTATGTCTTAAAACTCATTTTAAATAAAACAAAATTGCTTGTATTGTCTTGCATATCCTGTTGCATGTTAAATGATGATAAATTGTTGTAAGCCATATGATGACCATGTTTAACATGAACTGGTTCTTTGCCCATGTGGGGTAAAAGCTTCAGATTCATTTTAAACTGAATCTATAGCCAAAACTTTGGATGGATTAGAGACTTGTTTAAGCCCTTATAGCGTTTTGTTTTTTGCTACCTTTTTGTCTGTGTGGAGCTTTCCCTTTGCTACCTGTCCCGTAGAGACCACTTTAAGCTGAGATCTCTTTGGAGTGAAGGAAACAGTTGCTCACAGAACAAGTGTCTCCACATCTGTTTTTTCATGGTCCATCCATCCAGCTGCTGTTTGTGGCTTTCCTTTTGCTCTCGCTGCTAGGAGTGAAGGAGATGCTGGCTACGTAAAGGGATTGTAATCCATCACCTTGTAAAACAAACTATTCAGTTTTAAATGGAAATGAAAGGTGAAACATTTGTGTAAAAAAAAAAAAAAAAAAACTAAAGGGGGGGCAGGTAGTATTTTTTTTTTTTTTTTTGTCTGATCATTCTGTTCTCAGCTGCACAAGAGCTGGGATTGAGGAGCAGCAGCAGTACACAAAGCTTCCCCAGTGAATGGCTGTGCAGGAGGTGGGTCAGGATAAGTCTGATCATTGGGGGAGATCGGGCTGAATTCTCAGCATAGCTAGAGAACGGACTATGGTGTGTGGTCAGTTTTTATTAGCAAAGTAGAGGTGCTGGCAAGAACACCAGGCATTTCACACAAAGGAAGCAATACAAAGAGAAAGTATCCTGTTAACAATTACATGGTACAGCAGGCACATATCAGTAATACGAATTGTTTGGTTTACATACTTTAAGATGTGGCAGAGCATTTGACTTTTTTCTCATCCTCCCCATTTTACAGAGCTTATGGTTGGCCAGCAGTCAGAAGGGCAGGGAGAGTTGTGATTTGGAACATTGGGACCAGTGTTGACCTAATTTCACTTCAAAACTGCATATATACTTCATATATGGGATTGCAAAAGCACCTGACACGTCAACTGCACACAAAATGACTCGAATAATTTCAGAAATGTCTCAAACTGATGTTGACAACTCTCATTTGCCCACTGAAAGCAGGGTTCCACTCAAATTTTTAACTTCATCTTACCCTCTTCAGTTAATTGCATAGATGTTGAAATGCTGCACGAAAAAACATTTTTTATCGCTGTAATTACCTTTTTATATTGTACTTTATTGTGGCACTTCCTGTCTCTCCTCCCATGGGAGTAGGCGTGTTTATTGCCTTTCCCCGGCGCTGCACTGTCTCCTGGGAGCTTAGTGTCATGCTTCCCAAGATTCAGTGCGGAAACAATGATCATGCGCCTGAACAAGTTGTGAATGAACAGTATTCGCTGCATCCAGGGAATCAATGCTTGTGGGCTTCACATGCCCACAAGCAAGATGGAAACAGACAGCATCACATTTTTTAAGTTATTCTTCAGTACGAAAACAGAGGTGGAAATATTACACCCAAACTGTGAGTATTATTTTGGGATTAGCAAAGTGTCTCAATGACCAAAAAAAAAAAAAAAGATTGGTCGCCGGACTCCTGCTTGAAGTCTTGTCCCTGGACCTTACAGAGCTAAGGCTAGCCATACACACTTAGATTTCTCTTTTCAAACTTGCAGACTGGTGATATCAATTCATTTTGAATACTGACCAGTGACTATCTGACTGAGCCAGGTGATGCAGATCAGGCCACCCACTGCTGGCATGTCAGATGATTTAGCAGGGATTGGCTGAAATCTAAGCTGTGTATGGCCAGTTTTTTTACATAGTGGGGGCCACCATTACTGTGAATCAGTATTTTCACCCTGCATAGACAGGTTTTCCTTATGAACCTGTCTAGGCTTGGGTTTTGGAGAGTAGTGCCAGGCAAATGCCTCTGAAAAACAGGTCACTTTTCAGAGGTATGACAATCTTGCCACTCTAAGCATGGCTTAATTGAGCAAAAATTAACTGTGTTGCAGCTTGCCAGACCTTGGATCCCTATCTATGGTGATAGTTGCCACACTTTGTACTGTAGCTATGGAGGAGCAGTGGTTTTACCAGTAGTTCAGAGTAGAACGAGAAAGGACTGCTAACATTGCCATGATTGATTTTTGCTTCTAATTGTGTTGCTAATTTGCTTGATCTATGTGCTCAAGTTAGCAAGTAGAACATGATTCTACTAAGAAAATCCAGTATTGGGGCAAGTAGATCTAAGGTCTGCATGAGGGGAACTTTTTTTTTTTAATGGACAAAACGACTGTTTTTAGCATGTCCCCACTTAACTAATATGTTTTCTCTCACTTTCTGCCCTGGAAATAACTTTTTATTTTTGCCTCCAACTGTAGCAAAACTTTTCCCTATTATACCCAAAGCAAAAAAGGGTATCGATGCACTTTAAACATAACCTAAAGTCTGCTATTCCCTGACAGATGAGAGTAGAAATGTGGTACAGTAGAGGGATGCATATCCGTGGGCTATGAGTTCTGCAGGTAGTAACTGTGACGAACACGGGTGTCAGATCCCTGCCCTCCTCGCTAACTTGCAACGAAGGACCGGCCAATCTCACACCACGCTGTCACTTACGTAACAATGCCGCTCTCAGCTGCGCCCAGCACAAAGATTTTCCAGCTTGCGGGACTACAATCTAGGTGCGAGCAGCCTGAGAGTGATTGTCACTGGGCTAATTACACAATTAACCCTTTAACTGCCACCACCCCCGTTTAAAAGACCGAGCCGGGGGAGACTCGTAATTTTAGTAATACCTATTTATAATTTTAGAATAAGCGTCTGCTACCAAAGACAGGTCTGCTCAGAGTCTTACTCTACAACAGTAGCACCCTTCAAGAGGCAGGTTCGTTTATAGCTTGCATTAAGAGCTTTAGAGACAAGGTTAACACTTTTCAACATAAGGGTTTATTATGAAAAGGTCAAAGTTGATGCAAATAAAACATTTACAGAAAAAAGATGTTTCAAAAGATAAAGACAATATACAGCCACAGAGCAATAAGGTAGAATTGGGAAGGAAGAATACTTGCAATTAATGTCCGAGGGTTGATCAGAGTTCAATCGATGAGCTAGGTAATCGGTTCTCGACTTGGCAGATGTTTCTTCTTGGATGGTAAAAGGAGAACTCCCCATTGTCTTGGCATCTCCTCTTTTCTGTCAAATCAAAGGGGGTGTTGACAGTGACCAGTGACCAATCGTCTGGTCATCTTGTTTAGGGGTTGGTTGCTGGGAGGTGTCTACACTCATGACCACGTCCCAGGTAGATTTTGTAAGAGCCCTTGCACACTGGGGCGGTTTGCAGGCGCTATTGCGCTAATAATAGCGCCTGCAAACCGCCCCGAAAGTGCCGCTCCTTGCATTCCAGTGTGAAAGCCCCGAGGGCTTGCACACTGGAGCGATGCGCTGGCAGGACGGTAAGAAAAAGTCCTGCCAGCAGCATCTTCGGAGCGGTGAAAGAGCGGAGTGTATACCGCTCCTGCCCATTGAAATCAATGGGACGGTGCGGCTATACCGCCGGCAATGCGCCTCTGTAGAGGCGCTTTGCGGTGGTATTTAACCCCTTCTCGGCCGCTAGCGGGGGGGTAAAACCGCCCCGCTAGCGGCCGCATACCGGCGGTAAAACGCCGCTAATAATAGCGGCGTTTTACCGCTGACGCCGCCCCAGTGTGCAAGGGCTCTAATACATATTCGTGTATCTGCATCTATAGTGTTTACAGACTCCAAATATCCATATTATTATTCAACGTGAGATTTCCTTCGAAACGAGTCTAAACATGCCATATCTATAATGTATAGCCTGCTTAGGAGGAATAAGTGGTCCCAGGGTTTTCCCATATGACCTGACATAGGGGTGTCTGGACTTGAAAGGTTCCATATTATCTGAGGAAACTAAATATGTCCATATTATGGCTGTGCTACTAAGTCAGGAGTTATGAAACATGCTGAAATTTCATACTTATTCCATGGTTTTAAGTTGGATGTGTATTCAGACAATCTGCAACCGGGGCCTGTTAGGCCTCTGAATGGAGAGGGTGACAGTTTTACGACAGGCCTGAACACTCTGTCGTTTTCAACACACTGTTTTTTCTGACCTAGCATGGTTCTGTTTTCTCTGTTGAGATAACCTTTTCTGTTGAACTTAAAAAGCTTTGAATTCCTAAGACAAGGGAGGAGGGAGTTCAGATTTCTCTGTAATGTTACATGGTTAGCCAAACTGTCATGGCTACTTCCACACAAGATGGCAGCTAGCTACAGCTTTTCATGTCCCCTACGTGATATCGTTACAGTAACGGCACCACATGATTTTTTTTTGGGGGGGCGGGCGCTTCCCAATGTCTCTTGCTTGAGGTGGAGGGCATGTAAATATATCCATCCAATGCTGGTGTTTGAGGTGGAGAAAATGCTTTCATATTTATAGATGTGCTGGTGGCACTAGTGATTAAGCAGCCTGCTCTAGAAATCAAGTCAGTAGTTTTTATAAAGCTGACTATACGCGATTCAATTTTTCTTATTTGTACAGTATAGCAGAGGTCCCCAACCGGTACAAGTTGCTGGCCTGTTAGGAACCTGGCTGCACAGCAGGAGTTGAGCAGTGAGCAAAGCATCATCTGTATTTACAGTTGCTTCATGTCGTTTGCATTATTGCTTGAGCTTTGCCTCCTGGTAGGTTGCGTGCTCCTTACAAGAATGTTTGAGCGGAGGTGATGCTAGTGCTGGGGAGTGGCTGCAAAAACAGATTAACATTTGTAAATAAGCCAGCTGAATTAATTTTGTCCTTGCTAGAAGAGGAGTAACTGCTTGAGATCGCAAATGATGGTGGCCTTTAAAAGTATGTTTTGAGACAACTTTGGATCTTGATACAATTTTTTTGATAAAGGTCAAGGTGGAATAGCCTGCGCATGTCACAAAAGCATTGAGAAGCCTGCTTCCATTTCCAACATCCTAGCTTTGAAGCTGGGTTTTCTGCAGTGACTGCATAAAATTAGAATATGGAGTAGACTGGACATACAGTACATAAACTTTGTGTCAGGTCACCATTTCCCATCATCCCCAGATGGGACCATCCTTTTTGTAGGAAAACAAGCTCAGGGTTCCCACCCATTCTGCATTTATGGTAAGTTTCATAACACTGTATATTACAATGTAATAGAAATATAGTGCATGTCTTTTGTCTTCCAGTAAACTGGTCCCTGGTGCAAAAAAGGTTAGGGACTGCTGCAGTACGGTACACAGGACTATAGACCATGTCTTATATGAAGGATGATCGTCTACCAGGCTGTTAATAACTAGACAAGACAGATGAATAAAGAACAAGAACTGATCTTTGACACCCCCTTTATTTTTTATTTTTTTTTACAATTGCAGTTTATCCTTTTTTAGCTTTTTGTTTTTGTGTAGATGTTCCCGAGAAGGTAATTTGCCAGGCCAATAGAATGTTGTCTCCTGTGCTTAGGTGTAGGATTTTGTGGTTAAAGGCTTAAGGCTTAGTCTGTTAAACGTCCTAGTCAAAAAGAATGTGTAGACGTATCTCTTATGCTTTTTTTTTTTTTTTTTTTTTTCTCCCCCCCCCCCCCCCCCCCCCCAGACTAGAGGAATTTCTGGAGTCAGTAGACATCCAAAATCCCTCTACACCAACATTCATGTGTACTTTGCTGTCGAGAATTAGCACTTCCAATTTTTAACACTACCATTTTGGGTTTCCTCTACACCCTAAGTGTTAAAAAAAGTTCTTGCTGTCCTGTGAACCCAGGGCATCTGTCTCACTGGATGCTTGGATGACCTACTGCACTTCTCTTCTACCACAACCTGGTCAGCCAATGTCCAAAGGCCTTTTCAGTTCCCTAAAGCCTTTGGTTAACTCTGCCCTGCAGCCCTCATACTATTTTGATTGACCTGGGTATAATTCTGGACTTAACCTCCTGAAAAGGTTGCCTGCTTAAGGTTCAATAGTTTGCTTCTGCATGAGGGTTCTGGGCATAATGGTAACCTCATATGAGTAGTCCCTTTTGCCCAGTTTCATGCCAGGTCTCCAACTCAGCATCTTCATCTCATGGTAAAAATAGATCCCCTCTCTGGACTGTCCTATGTGTTTATCCAGCCAAACAATCTTTTAATAGTTATGGTGGATCTCCAACTGTGCCCTGGAGTCAGGGAAGTCCATTGGTTTCCATGTCCAGGGAACCTGGTCTGCAGCAGATTGGCACTACCCATCCCCCCATTCTAAAACAAAGTGCTAGGAGATTAACGCTACATCTCTGGACCCACCTTCTGCAAGGTCACACAGTCAGGGATAAGTTAGAGAGCCCCAGCAGTGGGCTGTATACACCATCAAGGGTACACTATAACTCAAACTGCCTTAACCACTTGCTTACTGGGCACTTAAACCCACCTCCTGCCCAGACCAATTTTCAGCTTTCAGTGCTGTCGCACTTTGAATGACAATTGTGCGCTCATACAACACTGTACCCAAATGAAATTTTTATCATTTTTTTTCCCCACAAATAGAGCTTTCTTTTGGTGGTATTTTTTTTTTAAAAAACAGGAAATTCGTTTATTGAGCCACCATAGACATAATACATATCATGCATCAAATCGTTAAAAATGACACAGTATAAGTGTAACATCATAAATGTTATCCTAGTCAAGTAATTAGAAGTAATTACAACAGTGGCGTCAAAAAGATTTTTGTACAAATATAGAAAGGAAGAACCCTGTTGTGCAAGAGAGACAAGACTCTCCACCCCAACACAACAAACAGATGACCGACTGGCCATCTAACCAATAACTTTGCTCACGGTTTACTCAACAACTAGGTACAGTTTCATTGGGACCAAATATGAATACACCCACTATCCTGTCACTTTAAAGTATATGGAAAATAAAAGTTAAAAAAAAAAAAAATATTTCCACTTCACACGCGTTGATCAATGCATTCTATACCTCTAGCAATCTGTGCATAATCAGTTGTCAGGGTGCCAATCCGGGGGTGTCCAGCCAAGGTTGCCATATGGAACTAAATTTCCGAGATGCATTTCTATGCTGATATGTTAAACGCTCCCTGATAAGGATATAATTGACCTGCTCCACCCATTGTTTTTTGGTTGGAACATTTAAAGATAACCAGAATCTGGCCACCATCTTACGAGCCAGATACAGCAATCTGGTCACTGCTACGTTAATAGGGGGGGGATATATTTCTTTATCTACCGCTTCCAAGATGCATATCAGAGGGTCCAAGGGGACCCTAATTTGGAAAACTGAGGAAATTACCTCAGTTACACTGCCTCAATAACGATCCAACTTGGGGCATCGCCACATCAGATGAATCAGTGACCCCCTTCTCTCCACAACGTTTGGGGCACAGGGAAGAGTCTCTTCTACCCCAGCGAAGTAGTTGTATTGGCGTACGGTAAGCCCTATGCAGCAAAAGTAGATGAGATAGTCTATGTGATTGTGAAATGGAGGTAACCGGCCCTGCCTGAAGGCATATGTCCCATGTGTCGTCATTTACTTTCCCTAGATCCACTATCCAGCCCTGTCTACTTGGTAGAGTTGTGGTATCTTGTATGGCTAACAACAGGTATGAGTAAATATGAGATATTGGGCCCTTTTTTTTTCCTGTCCAAAGAAAATGTCATTTATGAGGGGGTGAGTAGCAAGTGAGAGCATAGAGGTCTGGCCCTGGGTCTGGAGAGCATGTCGTAGCTGAAGCTATTGGTGAAATTGATGCCTGGGAAGTTTAAATTCTGTCTGCAGTTCCATAAAGGATTTTAGTACATTCTGGTTAAATAATTGAGATATATTATAGATTCCGGCAAGCTTCCAGAGTTGGAAGCCGTCCAACCTGTATACTTCTGCTAAATTCGGATTATCCCACAATGGAGTTTCTGCCAAAAAACCCAGGACTTTCGGACTAGATTTGAACCAGTTTTTTCAGAAGAATGACAGTGGGCGCTGCTTGTGGCAGATGTGGTAACCCCACCTCCAAACTTGACAGCACTGATGTAGTGAGCGTTCCAGTCTGCAGCATGTTTTCGACCGAGTCAGATTCGCCCAACATCCCAAAACCGCTTAATTGTTGCAGTTGAGAAGCATAGAAATATAGTTTAGGGTTAGGGACTGCGGCTCCTCCCCGATCTTTACCATACTGCAGAGTAGAAAGACTTATTCTGGCAACTTTCTTTCTCCATATCAAGGATCTAAACAATGAATCAATACGGTTAAACCATCTGCGGGGTATCCATTGCGGAGAGTTGTGCATGATTTATAATAATTGGGGTCCCTAAACCATCTTGATTAAATTTATTCTACCAATTACTGACAATGGGAGTTTACACCAAGTATTACATGTCGTTTGGAGTCTTTTTAAAAGGGGTAATAAGTTATCCTCTAAATATTTCTTTGGGTCCACCGACACCTGCACTCCCAAATATTTAAATGAAGAAACTGCTTTAAGTGGTTCAACACTAGCTGGTAAGGTGATTGATGGCTCATCCACCGGAAGAATAACCAATTTACTCCAATTAATAGAGAATCCTGATAAAGATCCAAATTGCTGTATTATTTGCATCACATTTGTGAGGGAGGCATCTACGTCCCCCAGGTAGAGCAGAGTGTCATCCGTGTAAAGGGAGATCCTAACGGAGAATGGTCCTCTGACAAAACCCACAATGGACTGTGAGGATCTAACCGTAGCCGCTAAGGGTTCAAGGGCTAACGCAGATAACAGGGGCGAAAGTGGACACCCCTGTCTCGTACCCCTAAAAAGGGGGAATGAATCTGAAAGACCACCATTTACGCAGATCCTAGCCGTGGGGGGCGGCGTACAGCAGTTTTACCCATTGAATGAAGTTGTCTCCTAGGCCAAAGTGCTTCAGAACTTCCCATAGATAAGGCCATTCAACACTATCAAAGGCCTTAGCGGCGTCTAGTGATAGGATTGCTCTCCTACCTGGATTATCGACAGGTATCTGAAGGTTAAAGCGGGGTTCCACTCAAATGTTTAACTTAATCTTACCCCCTTCAGTTAATTGCATAGATGTTCAAATGCTGCACGAAAGTTTTCTTTATCGCTGTAATTATCTTTTATATTGTACTTTATTGTGGCACTTCCTGTCTCTCCTCCCATGGGAGTAGGCGTGTTTATTGCCTTTCCCCGGCGCCGCACTGTCTCCTGGGAGCTTAGTGTCAGGCTTCCCAAGATTCAGTGCGGGACCAATGATCATGGGTGTGAACAAGCTGTGAATGAACAGCATTCACCGCATCCAGGAAATCAATGCTTGTGGGCTTCACATGCCCACAAGCAAGATGGAAACAGCCAGCATCACATTTTTAAAGTTATTCTTCAGTACGAAAACAGACAGAGGCGGAAATATTACACCCAAACTGTGAGTATTATTTTGTGATTAGCAAAGTGTCTCAATGACCTAAAAAAAAAAAAAAAAAAAAAGATTGGTCGCCGCACTCCCACTTTAAGAAAAAGTTGTCTGATGTTGATGGCTGTAGATCGTGATGGGATAAACCCCGATTGGTCACTATTGACCACCTTATGAATAACTTTGGCTAGTCTAGTGGCCAGCACCCTTGCTAGAAGTTTTACATCAGTTGTTAATAGCGATATGGGTCTATAAGAGTCTGGGGAATGGGCCTCTTTACCAGGTTTAAGGAGTAGGACAATAATTGCTTCATTCATGGATTGGGGTAGGCTTCCTACTTTTTTAGCATCTTCAAACACTTCCTTCAAGTGTAGTAGTAACGTGTTACAGTATAGCTTGTATACCTCCGCCGGCAAGCCATCCGAGCCCGGAGACTTGCCAGGAGAGTAAAGCGCCAATGCCTCCAACAGCTCCTCAGCCACAAGGGGAGCATTCGGCTGCTCTACGTCCTGTGGCGGAAGCTGTGGTAATTGGCATTGTTCTAAGAAAGAATTAATTTCTGCCATAGTAGGTGTGACTTTAGAAGAGTACACATCAGCATAGAAATCTCTAAACGTGGATAATGTTTGTATGAGAGGAAACCAAAGTCCCTGCGGAATTAGTAATAGCTCCTATATGGGACGAGCCCTTTTGTAATCGCACCATCATAGCAAGCATATGGCCTGTGGTTTCCCCTTCCTCAAAGTATTTCTGTTGAAGGAAGAACCTTTTATTCTTAGCTTTTGTTAATACCAAATGCTTGGCCATATGTTGAGCCTCAAGAAAAGCTTTCTCATTGATTTCCGAGGGGGAGTCAACAAAGGCCGACTCAGCCCTCTTCACCTCACTCAGAACCGACTGTTCCAAAGTCTTGGTCCCGGTCTTAATGGCATTAATAGATTTAATAAATTGTCCTCTTAAGAATGCTTTTAATGTATCCCAAAAGACACCATGGCTAGCCGTATGTTTGTTAAACCGAATAAATGTAATCAGGTTGTCTTGGATAGGGTCAGGGTTAGGAAACAGTGACAACCAGAATGGATTAAGTTTCCAGCAAACCTTCTTGGATATGCCAGACGTACGGATCTCTATGCACAGGGGAGAGTGATCAGATATAGTTCTCGCCTCGTATTTTGAGGAAGAAACTAGTGGTAGCATCGTGTCATTGCCAAGAGCGAGATCAATTCTGGAGAAACCCTTATGTGTGGCAGAATAACAAGAGTAGCGTTTAACTTGTGGATGGCTCGTCCTCCAAACATCCCTCAGTGCCAACTCCAAAACAAGACGAGCAAAGGACGTCTGCCCACCATTCATCCTACCCTGAGGGATTTTTGTGGATAACTTATCAAGATCTGCATCTAAGTAGTTGTTGAAATCGCCCACAATAAGTGCTGGAATCCCCGGGTGTTGTGACAGAAAGGTAGCCAAAGTCTTAACAACTTCCACAGAGAAAGGGGACGGTATATATATATATATATATATATATATATATATATATATATATATATATATATATATATATATATTCCCAATAATGTAAACCATCTATTGAACATACCAGAAATATGTAACGACCGTGAGGGTAAATAAGTGATATTGTGTAAAGGGAACATCCTTTCCTATCAACACACTGACTCCCTTAGCATAGGACGAGAAGACAGAGTGAAACTGGGCACCAAATAGTTTACCGGGGAATGGAGACTCTTGACCAGGTAATATATGCGTCTCCTGAAGACACACCACAGATGGACCCATGCTTTTAAGCATATGAAGTACCGCTAAACGTTTCACCCTGTCTCCCAGACCCCTAACATTCCAGCTAGTAAGTACTATTTGCCTAGCCATAGAACATTAAGGCATATGTAATCAAGACAGGAGTGTAAGAGGCACAGTAAGTATACTTAAGATAACCAATAGGGTGTTGAGCAGGACAGTAAATGGCAGGCAGTCTTTGGTGTAAGAAATTACATCTGTAAAAGAGCAGCTTAAGTAATACCACATCCAATGATTCAATTGAGTCCCAAATGACACAGAGCAAAAAAAATAAAGATAATAAAACTGTAATGTCCACAAAGGACTCTCATCAGGGGGGCTAAGTTCAATAGCCGGCTTTGAAGAGCCAATAGGCAACAGGTCTCGTATTGCGTGCATTAACGTGAATAGAACCGGCACGCCTTGTGAACATAGTCCTCTGCCTTGAAAGGAATTTTACAATCTTGTGACCAAAGCGATTGTATAAAGATGATAGTTGTACCATTGTTATATGAGTAGAAAAACTTGACATTCAGGGATTTCTGCGCCGTCTGCTCAAATCTTCTCGCAGGGATCTTTCCTCTCTATCCAACCATTGCAGGTTTCTCAAAGAAATGAACTTCATCTCTAGCTACAACACGTAGACGGGCCGGATAGAGCATGGAGTATTGTAGTTCCAAGGAGCGGAGTCTCTTTTTAACATCATTAAACTGGGCCCGCTGCTTTTGCACTTCAGCTGAAAAGTCTGGGAATAATGATATTTTAGAGTTATCTATCACCAAAACATCCCCGAGGGTACGTGCTTTTGACAAGATAATATCTCTGTCTCTGTAGTGAAGCATTTTGAAGAGAAAAGCTCTGGGGGGATTACCCGGAGGTAACGGCCTGGAAGGGACTCGGTGTGCTCGTTCCACTGCGAACATAGGAGAGAATGATTCCTTTCCAAACTTTTCCAATAGCCATTTTTCAATTAAATCAACCGGATTTCTCCCCTCCATTTTTTCAGGGATGCCAATAGCTCTAACATTATTTCTGCGAAGTCTTTTTTCTAAATCATCAAGTTTTGCGGCGTGTTTAGCCACCATTAGCTGTTGTGCATGTGATTCTCTCTGCATGGGGGCCCATTCATCCTCTATGGTGCTAATGCGCCCTTCAATGGCAGAAGTCCGATCCCTTAGTTTCTGCATATCTTGATGCATGAAAGACATCTCAGTTTTCATCCCTTTAACTTCCATGGCCAGCGCAGTGATAGAAAGATTGCAAGACATGACCTGGGAGAATATGTCCCTAATGGGGCGTACACACGGTCGGACTTTTCATCTACAAAAGTCCAACGGATGCCGAGGGACTAAAGCTGGCTGGTAATCCGATCGTGTGTGGGCTTCCCCGGACTTTCAGCGGACTTTTTCAGCCTCAAATCCGATGGACTTTAGATTTGAAACATGCTTCAAATCTTTACGTCGTAACTACGACGGACCCCGAAATCCGCTCGTCTGTGTGCTAGTCCGACGGACAAAAACCCACGCTAGGGCAGCTATTGGCTACTGGCTATCAACTTCCTTATTTTAGTCCGGTGTACGTCATCATGTACGAATCCATCAGACTTTTGTGTGGTCGTGTGTAGGCAAGTCCGTTCGTTAGAAAGTCTGCCGAAAGTCCGCCGGACAGGCTGTCGGACTTTTGTAGACGAAAAGTCCAACCGTGTGTATGCCCCATAAGTGTGGGTTCCTGCTCAGCCGAGCCTGGGGATTGGGCCTTGTGTGAGCCCTGGGGCATGGGTAGAGTACTCACTGTGTCCCAGGGCAGTAGCGAAGCATGCGGATCCTCCAGGGGCACGGTGTCGTCTGCCTCTGATTGTGAGCCGCTTCGACTCTCCGCTCCATTGCCAGGCACCTCAGGTGAGTCCCACATATCATTCTGGGAGAACAGCCTCTGGATGGCCTCCCTGTGCTTTACTGCAGCCGTTTTTAAGGCCGTGCCGCCATCTTGGGCCTCGTGGTCCGGAGCAGAGCGGGCCGAGGAGCCGCATTTAGGTAGCTTTGAAGCCATCGGAAAGTACCGCTGTGGCCAGGCGAGCGTGACAGGTTCACAGGGGAGCAATCTGGTATAGAGTTCGGGTGGTCAGCGGTGATTTGCAGGATGTTAAAGCGGATTTTCGGCGGAGCTCACAAGACGTGCGACTGACTACATCCGCTGCCAAGCCACGCCCCTCCTTTTGGTGGTATTTAGTCACAGCTGGGATTTTTATTTTTTGCTAAACAAATTTAAAAAAATGGAAAATTTTGAAAAAAAAAAAAATCATGTTTCATAGTTTGTTATAAAATTTTGCAAACAGGTAATTTTTCTCCTTCATTGATATGCGCTGATGAGGCGGCACTGATGGGGACAGATAAGGCGGTACTGATGGGTGGCAGTGATGGGCGGCATTGATGTGCAGCACTGCTGCACTGATGGGTGGCACTGATAGATGGCACTGATGGTAGGCGGCACTGCTGCCTATTGCTGTGGGGGCAGATGATCTCCGTGATCGGGACTGATGTCCCTCTCACGGCTGCCGGTGATCGGGTTTTTTTTTCCCTCCTCACGCTGTCAGCGCGAGGAGGAAAAATAGCCGATTACCGGCTCTGTTTACATCACATGATCAGCTGTCATTGGCTGACAGCTGATCATGTGGTAAGGGGTCGGGACCGACCCCTTACTCTGATCTGTGATCAGGCGAGTCTCATAGACTCGCTGATTGCCGCGCGCGCCCTGCAGGGGGCACGCAGGCCGCTCGCGCACGGGACGACGTCAATAAACGTAGTCCCGGCAATGTAGATCCGTGCTGTTGCCGTCATTTGGCAATAGCGTGGATCTGAAGAGGTTAAAGAGAGAATTCACATTCCTGGAAGTGTATAGTCTAGCGAATGTTCTCAAATGTAATCAATACTATCTATGTACAGTATCTCACATTTTTGTAAATATTTTATTATATCTTTGCATGTGACAACACTGAAGAAATGACAATTTGCTACAATGTAACGTAGTGAGTATACAGCTTGTATAGCAGTGTAAATTTGCTGTCCCCTCAAAATAACTCGGCACACAGCCATTAATGTCTAAACCGCTGGCAACAAAAAGTGAGTACACCCCTAAGTGAAAATGGAGTTCCTCAGAGCTTCACAGGTTGCCTCTTCCACTTTTCTCCATGACGACATCACGGAGCTGGTGGATGTTGGAGAGCTTGCGCTCCTCCACCTTACGTTTGAGGATGCGCAATAGGGTTTAGGTCTGGAGACATGCTTGGCTAGTCCATCACCTTTACCCTCAGCTTCTTAAGCAAGTCATTGGTCGTCTTGAAGGTGTGTTTGGGGTCATTATCTTGATGGAATACTGCTAGTCTTCAGCAAACTGTTTGCAGGCTTTCTTGTGCATCATCTTTAGAAGAGGCTTCCTTTTGGGACAACAGCCATGCAGTGTACGGTGTATGGTCTGAGCACTAACATGCTGACCCCCACCCCTTCAACCTCTGCAGCGATGCTGGCAGTAATTATCCAGAGATTGTCTTTGGGAAATGGATGTATATGACGCTGAGTGTGTACTCCACTTATTTGGTCGACCATGGTAAGGCCTGTTCTGAGTGGAACCTGTCCTATTAAACCACTGTATAGTTTTTGCTACCCTGCTGCAGCTCAGTTTCAGGGTATTTGCAATCTTCTTAAAGCTTAGGCCATCTTCATGAAGAGTAACACATCCTTTTTTTTTTTTTTTTTTTTTTTAATAAAGTTCCTCAGTGTTCTTTGCCATGAGTTGCCGATTTGAACTTCCAGTGACCAGTATGAAAGAGCGAGAATACCAAATTTAACACACCTGCTACAAATTCACACCGGAGACCTTTTTTTTGGGGGGGCAAAATGCACATTATCTGTGAATTTTCTTTTTGGGTAATCTCCACATTTTCTCTGGGGGCTACTGACTTTCCCATTGTAGTGGTCTACTAGATGGAGGGAGAAGGTCTAAATGGGGGGCTTCTGTATAGGGGTTGTCTGGTCCCATTTGGGGGACTATAGAAACCTGTTCCCTAGTGCTTTATCCCACTTTTAGGTTAGTTAGGGAAGCACAGAGGTAAATAAAGTTTTGAACAATTCGCAGTGGTATTGCACAGAGTGGCCCCGCAACTCCTCTTCTGGGGTCTCCTGCCGGTACTCTTGGCTCCTCTTCTTTGTCTGCCCCCATAGCCAATGTTTGCTATGGGGGCAGATGTGCAGGCTTGATCTCAAGCCAGACTGTATCCATACACATACAGTGCAGCTTGACCCTGCTCCCCCTTCATAGGATTTGATTGACAGCAGCAGGAGCCAATGGCTCCCACTACTTTCTCTGCCTCTGTGGCAAGGGAGAGCACAGCACAGGTTCAAAAGAGAAGTCGGGCAAGTATTTAGGGGGAGCTGATACTGGAAGGATTTTTACCAGAATGCATTAACCGCTTGCTGCCTGCCCACAGTACATTTTCTAATGGCTGGGCAGTAAAGCCAGACTAGGCGATGTACTAGGCTGTGTCCAGTGGATCACGGCGCTCAGTACCCTATCACAGCATGGCAACAGTAAGCAAGCTGTCATGAATGGAAAGCCATTTATGACAGTTGACTATTGCTTATAACAGTGATGAGTGTAAAAAAAAAATCCCTGATCACCCACCCCCAGGGTATGACAGTGTCATTATGGTGAAGCTGAACTACTCTGATGAAAGTATGTTAAAAAAAATATATATATATATATATTTATTTTTATTAAAATGCAAGTTTTTATTAACTTCCTGTTACGTTTTATTGATAGATGGCAGCAGAAAAAAAAATACAAAAAAACTTTTTGCACATATGCAAAGAATTTCAAAGGAGTGCACAAATGAAGAGGATACAATTGGGTACACAATGGGCAGATAAAAGTCCACATGCAGTACATCTCGAAAGTATTCACAGCACTTCACTTTTTCTACATTTTGTTAAGTTACAGCCTTATTCTAAAATTGATTAAAATATATTATTATGCTCAAAATTCTACAAACAATACCCCATAATGACAACGTGAAAGTTTGAAATCTTTGCAAATTTATTAAAAATAAAAAAACAAAAAAAATCACATGTACATAAGTATTCATAGCCTTTGCCATGACAATCAAAATTGTGCTCAGGTGCATCCTATTTCTACTGATCATCCTTGAGATGTTTCTACAACTTGATTAGAGTCTACCTGTGGTAAATTCAGTTGATTGGACATGATTTGGAAAGGCACACACCTGTCTATATAAGGTCCCACATTTATAAGTGCATGTCAGAGTACAAACCAAACCACGAGGTCCAAGAAATTGTCTGTAGACCTCCAAAACAGGATTGTATTGCGGCACAGATCTGGGGAAGGGTACAGAAAAATGGCTGTAGCACTGAAGGTCCCAATGAGCACAGTGGCCTCCATCTGTAAATTGAAGAAGTTTGGAATCACCAGGACTCTTTCTAGAATGGGCTGTCCAGCCAAACTGAGTGTTCGGGGGAGAAGGGCCTTAGGGTGGTGATCAAGAACCCCATGGTCACTGTGACAGAGCTTCAGCATTTTTCTGTGGAGAGAAGAACTTTCCAGGAAGAACAACCATCTCTGCAGCTTTCCACCAATCAGGCCTGTATGGTAGAGTGGCCAGATGAAAGCCACTCCTCAGTAAAAGGCACATAACAGCCCGCCTGGAGTTTTCCAAAAGTCACCTGAAGGAATCTCAGAGCATGAGAATCAAAATTCTCTGGTCTGATGAAACAAAGATTGAACTTTTTGGCCTGAATGGCAAGCATCATGTCTGGAGGAAACCATACATCGCTCATCATCTGGCCAATACCATCCCTACAGTGAAGCACGGTGGTGGCAGTATCATGATGTGGGGATGTTTTCAGTGGTAGGAACTGGGAGACTAGTCAGGATTGAGGGAAAGATGAATGCAGCAATGTACATAAACATTCTTGATGAAAACCTGTTTTGGACCTCAGACTGGGGCAAAGGATCATTTCCCAACAGGGCAACAACCCTAAGCACACATCCAACATAACAAAGGAGTGGCTACAGGATAACTCTATGACTGTGAACATCTCAGGAGAGATCTGAAAATGGCTGTGCACCGATGCTCCCCATCCAACCTGATGGAGCTTGAGTGGTCTTGCAAAGAAGAATGGGAGAACTTGCCCAAAAAGGGGGGGGGGGGTTTGTAGCATCATATTCAAAAATACTTGAGGCTGTAATTGGTGCCAAAGGTGCTTCAAAAAGTATTGAGCAAAGGCTATGAATACTTATGTGATTTTTTTTTTTTTTTGCAAAGATTTTAAACAAACTTTTTTCACGTTGTCAGGAGGAGGACTGATGATCAAAACGCAAAGGTTTTTTTTTTAAGGTTAGTGTAACATATGAAGCAAAGCGTAGACCCGAATCCACAGTCTGATCACTTTTGGACAATTCTTTCAGATATGCACCATTGTTCCCTGCTGGTTACAACTACAGAAACAAATCAAGGGATGATGTGAGCCAACTGGGCTGGTGTATATTACCAACGGTATAAACACTTTTTTGTACGCATTTTCAAGAATAACAACATTTCTCGAACACTTTGAGGCAACCAAGGTGATGATCTGCCAGTCCTGAGGCTCCACCTCTGAACCTAGTTCACGCTCCTATTGTTGCCTATATTGTCTTATAAGGGGTTGCTTAATAAAAATTATCGAAGACTAAACTAAAAGTTAGGCCTGGTGAGTGTGGACGAGAGCGACAGACTTTCAAAGGACATCAGACTATATGGGGTGGGTTGGGACCAAAAGAGGCCATAGACAAAGTGACAGAGATGTGAGTAACGGAAATGCTCACATAAAGGTATCGCATGTACAGAAGGAAGGGTTTCAAAGGTCAGAATCCTGGTGGGCGTGAGGAAAACGTGAACATTTGTAAGGCCTTGTTCGGACCACCAGTGGACCTGCGTCGGATTTTCAAGACCGGGGGGGACAGAGGACAGAGCAGTAATGGCAAAGGAGGGGAACTTAGAACCAGCAGAATATTTAACCAAGTCCCAAAGTCGAAGAGTGTGGAGCAGAGCCTAAGGTGGAGGAATGGGACTCTGGAGGGTGCCAGGGCAAGGCAAATATGGGGATAGGATGAGAGTCTACCATGTCAACAGTTGCCCAAAGTGGCATGGAGATACGAGAGAGGAACTATATTAGCCGCTAGATAGTAAACCTGAAGGTTGGGAATTGAAAACGGAGTTCTGCCCAACCCTTTAAAAATTAAGTCAGCAGCTACACATACTGGAGCTGCTGACTTTTGACATTAGGACACTAACCTGTCCTGGAGTCCAGCGATGTTGGCATGATGTTTACGTCGGGTGCTGCCGCCTCCATTGCGGGTAAGGGGACCCAGCAGTGTAGCCTTTCGGTTTCATGGTCGGGTCCCCACTGCGCATGTGCAAAGTGCGGTGCGTTCTCTCACTGGCCCGGCATAAGGAGGGAGGAGAAGTGGGGCCGAGCTGCTGACGTAATTCGCCGCGGCCTGGTCTCCTGAAAGTGGGGACGGTACCTGTAAAAAAATAAAAAAACAGGTACCCGCTCCCCCCCGAAAGGTGCCAAATGTGGCACTGGAGGGGGGAGAGAGGAATCGGATAAGGGGAAGTTCCACTCTTGGGTGGAACTCCGCTTGAGAGTCCACCGTTTATCTTGCGGACAAAAAATATGCAACGGTTTATCTGAGGGCAAGCAAACCCCCTCCCCCCGGATGAATTGTAAAACTAAGTTTAGAATAATTTTATGTTTAAGTCTGCACTTTTTTTTTTCTCCCCCATACTGTTACCAGTCAGTATCCTTGATAACTGCCACACCAGTCATATGACGCTGTGCTACATTGGTGCCTGTATGGAAAAAAAAAGAATTTGAGAAAAACAAACTTTAATTTCTTCACTTTTCAAAAAATTGTGCCAAAATTATAGCTTAACCGCTTCAGCCCTGGAAGATTTTACCCCCTTCCTGACCAGAGTACTTTTTACAATTTGGCACTGTGTCGCTTTAACTGACAATTGCGCGGTCGTTTGAAAATATTTTTTTACTTTTTGCTATAATAAATATCCACAAGTTTTTTTAAAAAACATTTTTTTTCATCAGGTTAGGCCAATATATATTCTACATATTTTTGGTTAAAAAAAAAAAAAATCGCAATAAGCTTATATTGATTGGTTTGCGCAAAAGTTATAGCGTCTGCAAACTATGGGAAAGATTTATGGCATTTTTATTTGTGTTTTTTTTTACTGGTAATGGCAGTGATCTGCGATTTTTAGCCGTACTGCAACATTGCGATGGACTGATCGGACACTTTTTTGGGACTATTGGCATTTATACAGCGTTCAGTGCTATAAAAATGCACTGATTACTATGTAAATGTCACTGACAGGGAAGGGGTTAACACTAGGGAGCGATCAAGGGGTTAAATGTGTGTTCCCTCAGCATGTTCTAACTGTGGGGATGAGAGTGACTAGGAGAGGAGACATATCGGTTTTCCTACTTAGAAGGAAAAACCTATATGAAACTACACACACAAATCCATGTGCTCGCGCAAGCAATTCGTTACGTCAGCAGGCCAAATCTTCAGCTCACTTCTTGTTCGTGAGTCTGTTGTTCCCGAATACAGTGTGTTGCGGTTGCTTTTTCGTTCAAACCTTGCTCGTGGTCGCAGGTAGGAGTGTTACTTTGCATACATTATATGTCCTAATCGTTGCCATTTGTTGTATCCCCCATGTTGCGTGTTCAGTTCCTGCTGTGGAACTTACGAATCGTTCATACACTGCCCCCCCCCCGTTACTTGCCAAATCAAGTTAATTAGTGTGCGTCATGCACGGCGTCACACCACACACTTCAGACATGTTGCATATCCACTACAGACCGGTGCGGACCCAGTCGCACAGCCATTGTCGCAGGTAGGATTCGTTACCATCTTTTGTCATGTCAATTCATAGCCGCTCGCAGTGTCACCCATACCATGTGTTCAGATCCCGCAGTGGAACTTATGTGTGTGTGTATGTATGTATGTATGTATGTGTGTATATGTATGTGTATATATATATATATATATATATATATATATATATATATATATATATATATATATATATTTACATAATGAACATACAGTTGCATTCCACCAGGGCCAATATGAACGTTCGAGAAGCTACGTCATTGGTCACGGTGAAACGCGTTGACGTCACAGCGCTGCCTGGTCCGTGAACACCAGAGGCTCGGAGGAGCGTACATGTGAGAGACTGGAACCGAGACGGGGCGTTTGGATCCATCTATATGGCCAGCATGGCAGAATCTATCAGGATTCTTTGATGGGATTGATTTGAGTGCTAATCACCGTTTCAAGGGAGACTGCCACTCGAGCAACAGCTCCCCCTTCCCACCCGACAATACAACACTGAACGATAAGGAACTTACATCCTCTGAGATTTAAGGATGCAGTTTGTGAAGGGAACGGTAAAGTTAATATATATATACGGTCACCATACTAGCACGACATGTCTAAACCATCCCAGCAATTACATCCACTGTGAATGTGTTGTGGTATATGACTACCAGTGTCTGCTCCCCTAAATATACTGGGATATCGCAACAAATTGCTAATGGCCACCTAGTATATGGATACCAATTCCTGCAAATCACCTACTGAGAAAAGGACAGACCCACTAGTTGATCATCACCAACATACTTTAGTCTCCTTGTCCGATAACAAATACCTTTAAGGAGTTATTCCTATATAGAGCTTGCAACTGGACTGATTAACACATAATTGATGATGGTTGGAACCCATCATTATTGAACACTGTATCAATAGTCAATAATAAGTAAATAAATTATGTCCAGCCCTGGTAATATCCAATAGATAGGCACCTGCACCTCCTTTTCCTTTCTCTCACCACTCCTCCATTGCCTCAGTCCTTAGCAGACTCCCCAAATTCTTAAGGGAGGCCCAATTTGGAACCCACATATTTGGTCAAATTTGCACCCCGAGGCCACTAAGGACAGAGGCAATAAGCCCGGACTAGGTCAGCTGTTCACTTTGTTAAATGTTTGTCCTGTCTGTCTACGTCCGCGGAACTTGGCCAACACTATACCGCAATCTATTACTGCACTGCCTATTATAAATATGCATTTTTAACCTGATTTATGAATAAATTGATATTTTTATCTCATCAGTAACCTTGATCATTCTGTTGCTTAAAGTAACCACTTTTTTAGGCTCATCTATAAAGGGCTTATCTCCCCCTTCCCCCCTGTTATGGTCACCAGGGCCAATAGCATGGCAAGGGTAGGTAATTTTTCTTCTCAACTAAAGGAACATACATGTTACGCTTATGTCACCCTCATCGCTGGTTTCCGGTAGACCCAGTCTCGATCTGTTAGCTCTGACGAAGAAGGGACGTTCCCTTCGAAGCGCGTTAGTTATTGTGATGTTTGTGCGTCTCTCTAACCCTTCCTCACAGGTCAGGACTCCCTTTGCACTTTCAACATCATTCACAGTATCAAACGGCACAAGGCAAGGATGCCCGCTATCACCCCTGTTGTTCGCACTGTGCGTAGAACCCCTAGCGGCCTCTATTAGGAATAACTTAAATATACGGGGAATAACGGTCAGAGACAAGGAGTTTAAGATCTCCCTCTTTGCTGATGACATAATACTCACCCTCACCCAAACCCACATTTCCCTTCCGAACCTACACGCTGAATTGGACCGTTTCCGCGTCCTTTCAGGATACAAAATTAATGCTTCAAAATCAGAAGCTCTACCCATCAACCTCCCTGAAGCAGAGTTGGCACTCTTGAAATCCAATTATAATTACAATTGGCAAACAACCGCCCTGAAATACTTAGGGATCAATATCACCCCAAAATTCAACACCTTGTACCAAGAGAATTTTCCCCCTCTCTTTGCCACTATTAGATCCCTCTTGCTCCAATGGAAAAAACATCATATCTCCCTACTAGGACGAATCGCATCAATAAAAATGACCATTCTTCCAAAGCTTTTATACCTTTTCCAAACACTTCCCATACCCATACCACTCAAACATCTGAAAAAAACTCCAATCAGATTTACTTCACTTTGTATGGAACTACAAAAGACATAGGATCTCAAAAACGGTGTTGATGGCGTCACGCGGTGAGGGGGGTCTTGCTTTCCCGAATATAGTCAAATATTATCAAGCGACACAGCTGAGAGCTGTGGCATCATGGTTCACGTAAAAATCATATAATAAGTGGACAGAGATAGAAAAGCTATGGCTAGCCCCAATACACCCGAACAACCTACTATGGAATGCGGATTCAGATGTAGCTCCGGAACGCCTCCTGGGCCCCATGTCCATGCTAAAGAGAACTTGGCACACATTGGCTCAACCTAGTAAACTAATCTCGGAGAAATCAACTCTGACCTCCTTTGTGTGTAACCCCAAGGTGCCAGAAAGTCTCACACATCAGATGTCACACCCCTGGTCCTCCAGGAGTTTGTTCCATTTTGGGAGTATAGTAGACCCTAGAACCCGTAGGCTCCTGTCCTTTTCAGACCTGCAGGCCAAACATGATATACCAAGACAAGCATTTTATGGATATCTACAAATAAGACATTATGCACTAACTATAGCCCCGGACCTACAATTTTCACCCCCATCCCCTTTGGAAACCATTATTCTAGCAGGCAATAGGCAGAAGGGACTTATATCAGGGATTTATAAAATCCTGAATGCCATCCCCCTAGAGGAACAAGGTAAACATTATTACATGCTCAAGTGGGAGAAGATCCTAGGGGAAGACATTACGTTAGCACAGTGGCAGACAATATGGAACCAGGCAGCGAAGAGCTCAATGTGTACGCTATATAAAGAAAACACATATAAAATCCTCTACTTCTGGTACATGACCCCAGATGTGCTACACACAATCTTCCCTAATAGCTCAGATAAATGCTGGCATTGCCAGGAAGCTAAAAGGGACTCTTCTGCACGTGTATTGGACCTGCCCACTGTTGGCTCAGTACTGGGAGATGGTTAGTCACCTCCTTGCCCGCCTCTTAGAAACCGAAGTCCAAGCGACTCCAAAATTCTTCTTATTGGGACAATCACCACTTAAAATTTGTAGACCATACAAAAAATTAGTACGACACATACTCACGGCAGCACGCTGTCTAATAGCCCTAAATTGGAAACGCACTACCCCACCATCAGCTGAAGATCTATACGCTAGAATCAGAGATGTAAAACTGATGGAGAAAATGACAGCTAGAATCCAAGATAGACTAGAGGCACACAACAGGGTTTGGGAGTTGTGGCACCTCCGGGAGGACCCACCATGACCAGGTAATAAAATCAACTAGAATGCTCTTCTTCTCTTTCCCCTTCCTTCTCTCTTTCCTTCCTATCCTATTTCTAATCCCTATATATCACAGGTTTACATAACTTTGTTTTCTATTACAAATATCTGTTTTATTCTTATGTGTTTTTTTTTTGTGTTCTATCCCAGTCAAGAAGACTGGATCACAACTTAGTATCTAAATGAACGTTCGCATTTGCTTTCTTGTTTACCATAGGAACTATTGGCAGCTAAGCCATACAGGATATATGTTTAATACCACTTATGGATACATTGAACAATGTATGTGATTCTTTATGTTCCTTTACTCTGTATCACTAAAATCTATAATAAAAAAAAAATTGCTATTTGAAAAAAAAAATGCCCATAAACAGTCCCGTTAACACACTTAAAAACACATCTCCAAATCCAACTCACAAATATAGTGAATCACTGCATGCCACCACACTTAATTGGAAAGCAGCTCAAAATAACCATATGATCTCTATATAAAGGGTTAGATTATAGAACACTGGTATTTTTCCAGGTAAAGCAGACAATGGAGAAGCGTCATCAATGATAGTCACAGGAATCTGTAAGGCCAGACATAATTTAAAGCATACAAAAAAAAATACTTCCAATAGTGAAATACTGTAAAATTATTTTTGAATAACATACATGTTCATCACATATGTAAATCACATAAATGTAGTTTTAAAATCAAGCAGCATACAGCTCCTCCTTTGTATTGTCTCATAGACCAATAAGTGGTTTTTTTTTTTTTGAAAAGCCAGTGGCGTGCAAAACACACCTCAAAAACTTCTACCCGGTGCCAAAAAAAAGTGCCCACACATAGAGAGTGAAACACAAAAACGTGCAACGGGTGTACAGAGTCCTCCACTAGGGAAGGACCTTACCCTGATCCCCCGGGGCGTTAGGCTCCAGACAGGGACTGAGGTACTCAGACAAAGGGTCCATCCGGCCGAAACCAGGTGGACCCCCACAACTGGAAGGACTGCCGAAGCAGACCAACCCAAGTACAGTGGGGCTCTCCCGAAGAGAGACCCCTCAAAGGAGAGGGCGAACCAAGCCAAAAGGCCTATGTCCACCCCCTCCCAAGACTTTCAGAGTAGGCCCGAGGACCCACACCCTACTCGCCACACAGTGACAAACGTGTATACAAAACAACCAAAAAAAGACTTAAAGGTGACAAACAGGGGTAAAAGAAAGAGTGGGGAAGATAGTGAGATGGGAGAGTGAAAGTGGCCATTGTGCTATACAATGGCCGGCCCTCCGGCCAGGCATAAAAATTTCCCCTGGTCCTGGCCAAAAGGCCCGGCCCAAGAGGCAGGTGCGAAAAACGTGTGTTGTGGTGAAGTGACCATGGTGCCATAAAATCAAGTGCTTTCACACCGTGACTATACGGCACCCCTGAACTGCCACTTCAGGGGCACATTCACCACTGGCTTTTCGAAAAAGCCCTGACCCACAGCCCAGACCACAGCAGCCCCCACCCCAGGCAGAAAGGTATGGAGTTCTGGAAGCTTGGAGAGAGCCCTTGCCATCAGGCTTCACCGTCGTTCCGTTCCTCCTACCTAATTACATTCGGGAAATACTGGCCGCTCCCCCGGTGGGAGCAAGGGGAGCCAGCGTTCTCTCCCAAATAACTGTCCAGAGCTAGAGCTGCCCCAATCCAGGCCAGAAGGCCAGGATCCCGACCCTCCGCCAAGACCGAATGGTTCTCCGTCTCCATCAGAAGGCTTCCCTTTCGGCTACAAACCGCTCCGGGTTACCTTCACTCCAGCAGGTTTTGCATAGCAACCGCAATCCCATCTCTATCTCGCCATAGATCAGGGACAGAAGCAAGCGCCACCTCCTGGAAACTGATAAGAACAGATACTAGACTCGATCTTAGCCAAAGGGCCGAGAAGCAATTAGCAATAATCACGCCTCAGTTGAACCTCATTGGCTATGATACTGCCACTGCGCCCTGGGAGAACCACCTTCATGATCATGGTATCTCCCCTGCCAGGTAAGTAAGTAGACCAATAAGTGGTAGCACAATGATATAAAGCACTCTGCCCTATGTGCTTTGTTGTCCTGTCATGTAATGTCCTGTGTTTCTGCAACAAGCATGAAAAAAACGCATTGGTGTGACTAGAGCCTTATACTTACCCAAGCCCCATCTCGATCCAGCAATGTTGCTGGAGAGCCTGGACTTTCCCTACTTTAATGGCTGAGACAGCAGCGAGTGCCATTAGTTTCTGCTGCTGTCAAAGTCAGTGAGCCAAAAGGACAGAGAGAGGGTGGGGCCAAGCCACAGCTCCCCATCTACATATTTCTGAATCACAATTAGTGTATATATGGATTATGGAGAAGAAAGTATGCCAAATAATTCTGCGCTGCCCTAAGGAAAGAGAATAAGCAGCTAACACGGCCAGTAGGATATGTGCATATAGGAAAGAAAACAAAATAAGTGTAGCGCTAAAACAATCTTAAATGTCCAACATAGAGACAATATAGTCCACGACTAATAAGAAAAAAACTGTGCTACGTCAAAACAAATAAGCATTGAAACTTATGTGAGGATATTAAATTCACAATGGCAATCGACCATCAATAAAATCTAAAAAGCAGCAGCTCACAATGTGATACCACAAAAAGCTATGTAAAAATTTAAAAAAGCTGCGCTACAAATGGAAAGTCCATACAGTGATTCTTGAATGGACGGTACAAATTCAATCAAGTGATGAACACCCAGGTGAATCAGAGAGATAACAAACGTGCCACCACCTGATGGAAAACCTGCTTACCAGCTAGCAGGTAAATTTGGGCAATTGGCTTATACCCAGCCAGGGCCTTTTCTGATAGAGGTGATCCGCTGACAAACTGGAGATAAGATGCAGGTTGGAATGGAATTGTTCCCCATTGATAACGTCATCTATGATGAAACGCGTCTGGGCAAGGACACGTGTTGACGTCACCACGCTCCTACGTTAGGACGGGATTTGCTTTTTTTCTGAACCCTGCTGCAGTCTCCTCCATTTGAAAGCCCCTCCTCCTCTTCAGCACAGAAGAGGAGGAGGGGCTTTCAAATGGAGGAGACTGCAGCAGGGTTCAGAAAAAAGCAACAGGCTATTGAAATAGTGTAGCATTGGGAAGGGAGCAGCGGGCCAGCAACAACACAGGGCACAGGGACATACCAGTCCACGGTTCATCCCAGGACCTCCATTCTCACAACCCCTCTGGATCCCCTACAGCCTTTCACCACCTAAGCCTGTTTTGACCCAACTAGGCGTATGACTCTGGGTCCAATAGATCCGGTAAGCCTCCTTATTGTCGGTGGTGGTGTTTTTGTCTTCACTTCAGATGTTACGCACCCATTGATATGTTCCACACATGAAGTCACTTAATTTCTATGGACTATCATCTATTAGGAGCCACACAAATATGGAGGACTTTCTTCTAATTTGTACCTAGAGGTTTACCAGCTCTTGGACTATATTGTCTCTATGTTGGACATTTAAGATTGTTTTAGCGCTACACTTATTTTGTTTTCTTATATATTGATTATGACTAAAGCTGGCCATGCATGAATAGAAAATCGTTTGAAAAAGCATTTGGGGATGAGGGGACTGTATAGGACAGGGGAGTACAGGGGATGGTGATGATGGGACTGTAAAGGAGTACAGGGGATGGGGATGATGGGATTGTATAGGAGTACAAGGAATGGGGATGATGGGATTGTATAGGAGTACAGGGGATAGGGATGACATCAGTGGCAGAGGGACTATGTACAATAAAGGACACTGGGGACATATCGGGGTTCACTTTAGAAGTGGGGGAGTATTCTTCTACATATTTCTGAATCGCAATTAGCGTATATATTGATTGGTTTGCGCAAAAGTTATAGCGTCTACAAAATAGGGGATATATTTATGGCATATTTATTTTTACTAGTAATGGCAGTGATCTGCAATTTTTTTTTTTTGAGCGGTACTGCGACATTGCGGCAGAGAGATCGGAGACTTTTTTGGGACCATTGACATTTATACATTGTCTTTAAAAATGCACTGATTACTGGGTTAACACCAGGGAGCGATCAAGAGGTTAAATGTGTCCCCTCATGAGTGTTTCTTACAGTGGGGGGATGGGACTGACTGGGGGAGGAGACATATCGCTGTTTGTAATTACTACAAACAGCAGATCTGTCTCTTCTCTCCTGTCAGGTCCTCCGCCGTGCAGTGGGCGCGCGCCTGCTATGTCTCTTTAAAGGAGCCGACGTACCCATGAGGCGATTCACGGGAACATGCCACTTTGTCAACGTATTTCCACACCAGTGCCCTGCTCTCATCCTCTGCATGCCAATTTCCAACCCAGTTTTCAAAAAAGCTGGCGACGAGGTGAACTAGTTGTTATGACTAAAACTGGCCATGCATGACTGGAAAAATCGTTTGAAAAAGCGTTCGATACACTCGATTGTTTGACTTTTGAAATGTTAGTGAGCTCATTTCGATTATGAAAATGCTAAGTTTTAAGGCAAACAAACGAACCGTCATGTTGGATTTTTTGAGCCTAAACGAATTAAGAAAACAGAATCTGCAGCGCATGTTAAAATGTAACCCCGGATCGTGTAATCAATTGAAGAAAAATGTACTGTTTATGCTGTTAGCGATCGATAATATGTTGACAATTATCAAAACAATGGCCTTATCCCATGCGCATTTGCCAGATCACTAGAAATCCGACCATTTTTTTTGAACAATTTTTTTTATCCATGTATGGCCAGCTTAAGGCCCGTAGAGGCTGAAATGCATCAACATTTTTCCTGCTGCATTTTATCCCCTTTTTGCTTGGATTATCAATAAAACTTGTTTACCGCAGTTCAGTATTGCCAGCTATTCTGTGTCTTAAAGTGTATTTCTAATTTTGCAGACAGATTAGGATAACACCTACCTTAAATTTGTTACATGTTTTTATTTGCATAGCATAACTTTTCCTATTTACTGTTAATAAGGGAGTTATGCTAACACAATTAACTGCGCCTGTACTGTGCTGGCAATTTCATTATCAGCTGTAAACTCGAATGCCTGTCCCAACAAAGGAAAGAAGATATCAGACCTTGGGTTCTGCATTGTATATTAATACTTTTTTTTTTCTAAACTGTCCTTATCTGCTTATTGACATTTATTCAAGACAATAGAAGCTTACTTATAGTGGCCTATGTGTAATCCTGCTCCAAAGAAACAGCTAAAAAGGTAAAAAAAAAACATTAAAAAAATAATATATTTTTAGGTATGCTGTGTGAATGAGAACACATACAAACATATTGGGGGTTTCTAAAATTTGCCTGCAAAGGTGGAAACTGAAAGGTAAATACAGGCACTTGTAAATCTTCTTTATTAGACACCCAGGTACAAGTCACAGATGCAATGTCAGCGCTGTTGCATCTCTGACTTTTATCTTAGTGGCTAATAAAGAAGATTTAGAAGCCTAGTGTCAGTATTTACTTTTCAGTTGGATATACGGGGCATACAGGATCCCTTACCACAGCACCACCTACTGCACAGATATCAGTTCTGGCCAGGTTGAGCATGGCGAGTTTATGTGCACATTGCAAAGGTGGAGATACCGTTAAGTTTGCAAGGCTGTGACCTGGGATTGGTCATCACCTTAACCAAGTTTTACAAAGTTAATGTGGCAACTTTGGGAGATCCCAATTTCTGCCTTGCAGATGATTGTTTTGTCTCTTATTGTTTTGGGCTTGCCTGTCCCTATGTTTTAAACTGCTTGCGATGTAACTTGAATGTTGTTTCTGTCAATAAATACAAAAAATTGAATTTCCTGGTACTCATTATCCGCTTCTGCTATGGATCTGCTCTGCCCCAAACCCCTCTATAACAGCCTCCTGTACAGCAAATAAAATTGAGAGGTCTACCATTGCCAAGCATTCCTTTTTTTTTGCTATCGCTCTGGGACACTCCTTTGTTTATTTATTTTTTTTACAAGAAAGGAAGATTTCCTACCTTGCTGTCCTGATTCAGCCTCTCCAGGGTGTAAACCTCAGTGTTGAGGAGAAGCAGCAACAAAGGTTGCAGAGCCAAGGCAGTGACATAATCCATGGGCTTACTATGGGACAGCCGTTGTCAGTTGTCCCGCCTCTACACTGAAGCTGGCATTGGTCATGTGACCGGACCAGAGCAGCTTCAGAATAGTATACAAAAAGTATACATATGTTTTCTTTTACAAGGTAGATAGAATAGTCTTAGAATGGGGGTGGGAGTAGATTTAGTCTTTAGAATTGGACTGGAATGACACTTTTATTTTTATAGTGCTCCAGTCCCCTTATTAGCTTTGTTGCCAGGACTCTCCAGTTCAAGGACATCCTTCCTGAAGATCGATGACCAAAACTGGGATTGCATACTCAAGATGTGGCAGAACCAGAGTTTGTAAAGTGGTAGAATTACAGTTTTATCACTTGAGTAAATAAAAATTTTAATGCATGCCAATAGTCTGCTAGTCTTGCTTGCTGCTGGTTCACATTGCATGCTATTGCTCAGTCTGTGATCTATTGGGCCCCCAGATCCTTTTCCATCCTCAAATTCCCCAGAGGTTCTCCCCCTAGCAAGTAACTTGTATATTTTTAGGTCTCAAGTGCACTTTACATTTTTCAATATTAAACCTTACCTGCCATATACAGTGCATCCGGAAAGTATTCAAAGCGCTTCACTTTTTCCACATTTTGTTATGTTACAGCCTTATTCCAAAATGAATTAAATTCATTACTTTCCTCAAAATTCTATAAACAATAGCCCATAATGACAACATAAAAGAAGTTTGTTTGAAACCTTTGCAAATTTATTAAAAAGAAAAAAATCACGTCCATAAGTATTCACAGCCCTTGCCATGACACTCAAAATTAAGCTCAGGTGCATTCTGTTTCCACTGATCATCCTTAAAGTGGTGTTCCACCCCAAAAAAAAAAAAAAATGCATAAATGTGCCTAAAAAAAAAATGGAAATAATACTCACCTCTAAATGCCTGTTGCTAGGGGGTCCCTCGTAGCCTGCCTCCTTCAGTGCCTGGGCTGGTGACATCACTTCCCCTCGGCGCAGGAAGGGCTCAGCTCTGCCCCCTCCCTCTTGTCAATCATATGGGACACGACAGGTCCTATATGATTGCGTGGCCAATTGCGGCGCCGCTCGCGCATGCGCAGTGGGTGCCTGGCTGTGAAGCCACAGCCGACTGCCCACAGTTGCAATGCCGGCGCCGCCGAATGGGTCTTCCGATCCCCCGCATCGCTGGACCCTGGGACAGGTAAGTGTCCGATTATTAAAAGTCAGCAGCTGCAGTATTTGTAGCTGCTGACTTTTAATTTTTTTTTTTTTTTTTTAGTGGGAACTCCTCTTTAAGATGTTTCTACAACTTGATTGCAGTCCTCAGAGTACAAACCAAACCATGAGGTCCAAGGAATTGTCTGCAGACCTCCGAGACAGGATTGTATTTGAGCCACAGATCTGGGAAGGGTACAGAAAAATTTCTGTAGCATTGAAGGTCCCATTGAGCACGGTGGCCTCCATCATCCATAAATGGAATAACTTTGGAACCACCAACACTCTTCCTAGAGCGGACGCCCGCTCAAACTGAGCGATCGGGGGAGAAGGGTCTTAGTCAGGGAGGTGACCAAGAACCCAATGGTCACTCTTGACAGAGCTCCAGCATTTCTCTGTGGAGAGAGGAGAACCTTCCAGAAGAACAACCATCTCTGCAGCATTCCACCAATCAGGCCTGTATGGTAGAGTGCCAAACAGAAGCCACTCCTCAGTAAAAAGGCACATGACAGCCTGCCTGGAGTTTGCCAAAAGGCACCTGAAGGACTCTGACCATGAGAAACAAAATTCTCTGGTCTGATGAAACAAAGATTGAACTGTTTGGTCTGAATGGCAAGCATCATGTCTGGTAGAAGCCTGGCACCACTCATCACCTGTCCAATACCATGTTTTTTAGCGGCAGGAACTGGGAGACTAATCAGGATCGAGGGAAAGGTGAATACAGCAATGTATAGAGACATCCTTGATGAAAACTTGCTCCAGAGCGCTCTTGACCTCAGACTGGGGCGAAGGTTCATCTTACAACAGGACAACGACCCTAAGCACACAGCCAAGATAACAAAGGAGTGGCTACAGGACAACTCAGTGAATGTTGCGAGTGGCCCAACCCGTGCCCAGACTTGAACCCGATTCAACATCTCTGGAGAGATCTGAAAATGGCTGTGCACCGATCCTCCACATCCAACCTGATAGATCTTGAGAGGTCCTACAAAGAATGGGAGAAACTGCCAAAAAATAGGTGTGTCAAGCTTGTAGCATAATATTCAAAAAGACAAAGGCTGCAATTGGTGCCAAATGTGCTTCAAGAAAGTATTGAGCAATGGCTGCGAATACTTATGTACGTGTGATTTTTTTTGTTTTTAATAAATTTGCAAAGATTTTAAATAAACTTCTTTCACGTTGTCATTATGGTGTATTGTTTGTAGAATTGTGAGGACAATATTGAATTTAAAATATTCTGGAATAAGGCTTTTTCCACATAACAAAATGTGGAAAAAGTGAAGTGCTGTGAATATTTCCAGATGGATTGTAGCTCCCCACCCCTCTATTTTAACGAGATATTCTTGTATATATCATTTATGAACAAGGTAAACAAAACAGGTCCCAGGGCAGAGCTCTGGGGCACACTGCTCATGACTATGCCATTCAGAAAATAGGCCATTAATCACCACCCCAAGGACACACTCCTGTAACTGGTTTTCTATCCAGGTACATACAATATTATCAATGCCAAAAGACCTCAATTTGTAAATTAAGCATTTGTGGTGTGCTATATCAATTGTGAAATCTAGATACACTACGTCCACAGGCCAAATAGAATGTTAGAAGGTTAGTCTGGCAGGAACAGGCTTTCATAAATCCAGCCTTGCTGGAACGGTGCAAGTTGCAGTTGACAGCGTGATTATATGCATGCAAGACGGGGTATTTGGGGGGGGGGGGGGGAGGCATGTGCCCAAATGGAATCTGCCAGTTTGGGAGTCTACCACACACAGGTGTAAAAGTTACTTGGAAGTGGTGAAACGCCAGGTATTAGTGCAGTGAAAGAGCTGACGGTTGTCCAGAAGCAATGTTATCTGTAGCACTGTGGATAAAATTAAACCAGCTGAGTTTTCACAATCTGATGATGATTTGGAAGAGTCACAGGCTCACAGCATTGAAAATGTGTTAATGCAATCTGCCATGACTGAAGATGTGGATTAGTAAATTGTCAATATCCCTAGTGAGGTTTTGCATCAGGGGCTGGTAGTGAAAAAGGCACATAGCACTGCTTTGGACAAGGCTACCTCCAGTGTGGAGGAGGTATCTTTTAGAAACACATCTTTCAGGATTTCAGCAATTGAATCTCTCCACACGCTCAGCCACATAAGATTCCCCAGGAGCGCCGATTTTGGTTTCCCTCTTTCGACAAGCATGTATAAAATACTTTATGTTCAGCAATAGACTTCTGTGTCTCCGCCTCTAACTGATGAGCTGATATTGCAGACTTGTTGGAACAATGCGTTACATGTTGTACTAAACAATGGTGGATCAGATTGTGACCCCTTGGTGCAATGTTTATTAATGATGTTGAAATAAACTTTGTAGGCCACTGTTGGGTTGCTTCCAGGTAATTATGCGTATGGAGTACCCCCCCAAGAGAATTGTTGGACAGCCCTAAGGTATCAGATGTCAGCAGACTCTCTGTGTAAAAGAGTTTGACCCTGCCCAAAATTCTTCGATTGAAAAATTGAAGGAACGGGCTGGTACCTTTTTTGACAGATTGGATGTTCTGACAGCCAGCACGGGAGATTTGTCCATTTACCCAGCCTGAATGGAAAAAATATATATAGAACAGTGTATTGCCAACTTTAACAGTGTTAGGGGAAAGCATTTCTGCTATGAAGTGCCAAAGTGGAGCTGACCAGCCACCAATAATCAATGGAATGCTCGCTGCTACTGCTGCTGCAGCAGACAAGTCTTGTGAGATGGAAGGGCCGAGAGATGAGAAGAAAGTAGAATGATGTCCAACAATGTTGTAAACTCTGGGAGAGTCAGGTTGAGTCTTGTAGTTCAGTTTGAGGAAGTTAGCCTCGAGTTCAGTAAAGCGGTGCTAAAGGAAAGGTAGCAAACCTGTTTAAAGACACAATTAATGAAATGTCTGAAAGTGCTGAGCATATTTCCCTCTCAGCTTTGCCAGTGTGTGGTTTCCAAACAGAAGAACCCAAACATGCGTCTAATACAATATTTGAACACATGACCCTTTCTAAACTAAAGGTAAAAGATTGAGAGTGGAGAAAACAACCAAAGTTGTTTGTTTTTTTGTCGCAGACAACCCCTGTACAGTGATGCTACATAAAGGCCAGATAACTGGAAATGCTTAGACACAATCTTACAGTTTAGGTGATGCTAAAAAAAAATAAAATAATTAGTAGTGAACCTTTCAAGAACATAATAAATAAAATGTCTGAAAGTGCTGAGCATCTTCCCCTCTTGGTGTGACTAATGGTTCCTGAACAGTAGAACCTAAATATACATCTAAGTGATTGAAAATATAACCTCTGTCAAATAAAGGAAAACAATTTTGGTAAGAAGAAAACACCAGATGAGCTTTGTAAGTGGATTTGTCCCTGATATCCCTTACAGAGTGATGCCACTCCATAAGTGTCCATTCACACATGTGCGACTTAAAAATTGTGCGATTTCTATTGCGACTATACAATGCAACTTTGGATGAGTGCCACTTTGTTACGACTTTGGCTTTGACTTTTGTAATCGTTTTGTTTCTGCTCTACAAAGGCGCTAGACATGTGCAGAACAGAAACATTTTCGTTTTGTTTGGTTTCTTCGTTTTCTAACCAATTACAAATTTTCAGAACGATTCAAATCGGTCTAAGACTGATCGACCGATCCGAATTGTGTGAAGAATAGCTGGTTGTTAAGATATTAATGTCTAAACCGCTGGCAGCAAAGGTGAGTATACCCCTAAGTGAAAATGTCCAAATTGGGTCCAAAGTGTCAATATTTTGTGTGGCCGCCATTATTTTCCAGCACTGCCTTAACCCTCTCAGGCATGGAGTTCACCAGAGCTTCACAGGTTGCCACTGGAGTCCTCTTCCACTCCTATGTCGGAGCTGGTGGTTGTTAGAGACCTTGCACTCCTCCACCTTCCATTTGAGGATGCCCCACAGATGCTCAATAGGGTTTAGGTCTGAAAACATGCTTGGCCAATCCATCACCTTTACTCTCAGCTTCTTTAGCAAGGCAGTGGGCGTCTTGAAGGTGTGTTTGGGGTCGTTATGTTGGAATACTGCCCTGCTTCAGTATGTCCCAGTACATGTTGGCATTCATGGTTCCCTCAATGAATTGTAGCTCCCCAGTGCCGGCAGCACTCATGCAGCCCCAGACCATGACACTCCCACCACCATGCTTAACTGTAAGCAAGACACACTTGGCTTTGGTTGCCGCCACATACGCTTGACACCATCTGAACCAAATAAGTTTATCTTGGTCATATCAGAGCACATGACATGATTCCAGTAATCCATGTCCTTAGTCTGCTTGTCTTCAGCAAACTGGGGCTTTCTTGTGCATATTTAGAAGAGGCTTCCTTCTGGGATGATAGCCATGCAGACCAATTTGATGCAGTGTGCAGCGTATGGTCTGAGCACTGACAAGCTGACCCCTTCAACCTCTGCAGTTATTCTGGCAGAACTCATACATCTATTTCCTAAAGACAACCTCTGGCTATGACGCGGAGCATGTGCACTCAATTTCTTTGCTCGACCATGGCGAGGCCTGTTCTGAGTGGAACCTGTCCTGTTAAACCGCTGTATGGTCTTGGCCAACGTGCTGCAGCTCAGTTTCAGGGTTTGGCAATCTTCTTATAGCCTAGGCCATCTTTATGTAGAGCAACAATTCTTTTTTCCAGATCCTCAGAGTTTTTTGCCATGAGGTGCTATTTTAAACTTCCAAGTGACCAGTATGAGAGAGTGAGAGGGATATCAAATTTAACAAACCTGCTCCCCATTTACACCTGAGACCTTGTAACACTAACGAGTCATATGACACCAGAGAGGGAAAATGGCTAATTGGGCCTAATTTGAACATTTTCACTTAGGGGTGTACTCATTTTTGTTGCCAGCAGTTTAGACATTAATGGCTGTGTGTGGAGTTATTTTGAGGGTACAGCAAATTTACACTGTTATACAAGCTGTACACTCACTACTTTGCTACAATGTAAAGTATCATTTCTTCAGTGTTGTCACATGAAAAGATAAAGTAAAATATTTACAAAAAAGGGAGGGGTGTACTCACTTTTGTGAGATACTGTACTTACCTATTTTCTGGCCAGTCTGGTCACCTGTTCTCGCCCGTGAAAGCCAGCAGCACCGACAGGGTAGAGATGAGAGTGCTCAGACAACAACTAGTATACCTGGAGCAGTGACATCACTCATTAGCTTCAATGGCGAATCTTTTGTTGGCACTCACATCCTCCCCCCTGAAGTCACGCTGGATGAAACAGGGGATCATGTGACTGGACCAGAGTGTGCTGAAAGTTGGTAGGTATATACATCTTTATTACACAGGTTAGTGAGCAGGTGTGTTAGGAGGGAGGGGGTAGTTTTAAGAGTTGTTTTTTTTTTTTTTTTTTTAAGTAAAACTTTGTTTCATTTACACCAACAGTAGTTTAATCTCTTATATAGTGAAAGATGGGTTGCTCTCTAGCACCTCCTGCCTCAATCATAAAACAACATCTAGTATTCTTTTCACAAGATACATTCTTAGAGAAGAATTGTAGATGTTTTATGAATGGATGAGTGAGATATGGGGTCAATAAGACCCCAAATCTCACCTTGAGGCTGGGAAGCCTGAAATAAAAAAAAAACAAAAACAAAACACATCTCGGCTTCAAAGCCGAGGCGGCACCGTTTATTTGACTGCAGAGGCCGGGCAGACCATCTGGTCTGCCAGAAATCTCTATGGTGAACATCCAGGGATGGCAGATCCTGTCTCCGACTCACTGATGGAAGCGGTGAGTCGGTAGAAGCACGGGAGGGGCGTTCCCCCTTGCCACCCTTAAGAACGATCAAGTGGCGGAACAGCTGCTATGATCGTTCTTAAGGTGTAGGAAATCGCTGGCTGAAAAAGCTGATATCTGAATGATGCCTGTAGCTGCAGGCATGATTCAGATATACCCGCACAAAGTCAAGGATGTCATATGACAAAGTGGTTAATAAGCTTTTGATATGGCACACTCCAAGCAAAATGAAAACTGCTTGGGAATAAGTATGCAGCTAGGCAAATGGGACATAAAAAAGGACTGCAGGTTGCAGAGGCCTTCAAAGGTCAGAAATTAACTGGTGTGAATAGTTTGATGTGCTGTAAAGCCCTCGGGAACATATTAGCAGTACATAAGTAGCTAAATATTAAAATCAAGAAACCCAACTTGAGCACTAATGCTTGACTTACCAGTAGAAGAAAGAAGAAAAAAAAAAAAGGCCCTTCTAACAGGGGCGGATAGAATTCAGCTTTTAGCTGCAGATAGATCAAATTTTCTACCGCAGCTAAACTCAGACAATGCTTTCCTATGGCCCCATTCACACACTGCATTTAGCAACGGTTTTGTTACATGAGGTTTGGTGAGGTTAGAAAAAAAAAATTAAAATTTGACTACGTCCAGGACCGATTTATTGCAGCTATCTGCACATAACTGCAGGTAAACGCAGTATACTATTTCACCTGCAGATAGCAGCAGCAACAAGGAAAGGAAAACAGGAAGCACATCAGAAATGGCAAGAATGTTCCAATGCAGCCGCATGTAAACACAGCTAATCGCAATGTACAAATGCAAGTGATCGCTGTGCCTGGAGTCTTGGACTGTCAAAATAACAAAACATGTTTTTAACAGCGGCAGAACAGCGTGTGTGAAAGGGGCTTTACAGTGTAAACATACAGCCAAAAAAAATGTAAAACCTTGTTGGAAACATGGTTTCAACATTAAGAGTCTTTCATCTTGCGCTTCTTTTTACGAGATTTCTTCTTAGTGGTGGACTTAGCATTTGCCATATTATTTGCTTTCCTTTTCAACGTGACCTGTATCAGGTTTGATTTCTCTTCAGGCTTACTACTCGGTCTCTCTTTTGCTCCCGTGTCAGCAGTGTTAAAATCCCTCTGTTCTCCACACATGACAGAGCTGTTATCAGAAAAACACATTAAAAAAAAAATGCATGCAGACATTTCCTTTAAGACAATCCCTTACATAATACATTGTATTGTTTCTGCCTTCAACATGTGGCTGTGTTTATAGTTGACACAACCCCGACCTCCCCCCCCCCCCCACCCTTCACTGTACCTGCTCTGTGTCTCATAGCATCCCTGGGTTCTGCTTTTTAGGGTGCTGGCTCTCATCTAGAGATGATCTGTATTTAATGGACACAGAGGAGGCATCAGGGGACCAAGACCAACAGAGCTCCAAATTCATAAAGGGAGACAATTAAACGGAATAGGTAAAACCGTTCTAACTGGTCCTCAAGTTCCTTTCCTTTCTCCAAATGCATTGTGTACACTGTCCTTCTTGTCGCCATGCACACTTCTGCTGCCTGAAGGGAAAAAACCTTCCACTACTCTCCTCCTGTGCACCCTTCCCCCTCTAAAACCCTCCACCACTTGCCTCCTGCTCACACTGCCCCCCTCAGACCTTTTACCACCCCTCTCCTGCCCCCAATCATTCTTTGCTCCACTCCTCTTCCTCACTTGCTGCTGCCTCCTTTTCCCTGTGGCAGTGATCTCCTGCACTTGTTGTCCACTAAAACACAGTTTTAAATGGTTCATAATATCCCCAAACCTTGCCAGTTCTGGAATGGGAACACACCCATTCTGTTTCCAAGACACCTCTAATCCGGATATTTTTAAATAAAAAATCTCCCTACCCATATGCCAGGACTTATTTGCAGTAGCAACCACTTCCACACTTTTGGTGAAGGCTACAGGTTTTTTTTGCAAGAAAATTTATGGGGGGGAGGGGAGGGTGATCGGAAAGAAGAAAGAAAAAAAAAAAAAAAATCACCATAGGCCTTAGTTTATCATAATGGCACAGATAACCGATGGTATAAGGCTGCTTTCATATTGCTCCATTAAAAAAAAAAAAAAAACCATATGCGTTTCAGGTGCGTTTTCTGGGTGCCCATTACCCAGCATGCACTATGTTTTTGATGCGGTTTTGCACCAAAGATGCAGCACGCAGGACTTTTCAGGACACACTGCACGCACAGTGCAGTGGTGTGAAAAGTCCCATAGGATTTAAAAGGGACTGCATTTTTGTTGCATTTTTAGCACGGTAAAAATGCTTCAGTGTGAAAGCAGTATTAGTTAACAGTTAACTAGGTCAAAAGTCTCCAGTAAGGATGAGCTCTGGCGTGTTCGCACACCCCACGTGCAGAGCCCACCAGGAAGTCGGCACTGAACTGCACTAATCACAAGCAGTGAGACATTGTCCCAATGCGTGGCTGCAGAGATCGGGAAATGCCTCACTGCCTGTGATTAGCGCATCGCAGTCTTGACTTCCTGGCGGGCTATGCACATGGGGTGTGCGAACATGCCAGAGCTCATCCTTAGTCTCCAGCTGGTATTCTCCAACCAAGGAGTGAATCTGGCTGATGGATATGTAGGAATACATCTTGCTGAGTACTCGAGACTCACAGATGACAAAGGCCCCATGCAAATGACTATTTACATCTGTGATTCTGCCAAATGCCTTGTGAGGAGGAAACTGTAATGTAATCTCAAAGATCAATCCTACTAGGGATTTAATTGAGTAAATCATCACTATGCCAGCTCATCCAAACTAATTTTAGTTACATACCAGGATTCCCCAACACACCATACTGAAAATCTGTTGCGATCTACATTCTTTACCTAGGTCTTAGTCTTCCGTCCCCCAAAAAGAGAGGTCCAGCCATTTTATTTAAACTGCTTTGCATACAATATAGTCCCCGTCTCCCCACCTCCAAAAAGGGGAAACCTAAGAAATGTCTTTACCTTCTGCTACCTTCGTCCTTGCGCTGAAAGAGCGCAACAAAAAATCCATTGGTGAGCGTTTCTGTAAAAGAGGCACGGAGGCAACTATCTGATCCTGGAAATGTGTTCTGTCCTCGTACTGGCCATGATGGAAGCGCCTTTACCAGCCTGGGAAATTAAAAAAAGAAAAATACAAATCAAAAAAGTACACAATTATAGGATTACCATGTACCTAAACAAGGGCCTATGCTGTACCTAAAATCTGTGTATTGTTCTAGAATGTTTTTGACCACATCTTCATTCTCCTGCTGGTGTACAGAGCAGGTAGAGTACACTACAGTTTGCACAGAGGAGAAGCTTAGAGCGTGGGATAGAGCTCGTCTCTGAAACGCTGACAAGGCTTGAAGTCTCTCACTCGTCTCTGATCCTGCCTCCTCACTGAGCATCCTCATACGGTCTGGCATGCCTAAAAAACAAAGTGAAACATTAGCGATAACTGCACCCTGTTCATTGCCTTTCTATAATCAAATAGGACAAAGCTTTGTTCCCTGTAAGAAAAAAAAAAAAAAAAGGGGAACACAACTGAGAAGCCTTTTTAGGTTTAAGCTAGAACACGTTCACTATTTTTACACAAATGTGTTTCACTAAAGAGAAAAATAAATATAAAGATAAAAAGTCATAGTAAATTTACTAAACCCAAGACCCTGCATTTACTATATCTGGTCTCCCACAGAACATGCTAAATACCTTTCCTCAGCAGCAGTATATAGCAGTCTTGCAGATAGTGTGGGTTTAGACCGCGCTCAGAAGCTGGACTCAAGTATTGGATGGTGGCTGCAATAACCCACATGTGCTCTTAAAGAATTGCTGGTACTTTAATGATAAAAAAAAAAAAAAAAAAAAAAAAATTATAAAAACAGTACAATAGTACTTGACAAAGCGCATGCGCACGAAACCGGTAGTCACAGCAACAGGGACGTTTGTGTCCCACGCTGGCCGCATCTGCTTCCCCGGACACGTCACTTCCGGTTCGGACCTCCGCGACGCCTTCCTCCTGGCGCTCACCACGACGTCTCCTTCTGGATACAGTCAGTTGTGGGAGCATTCACTTTGCCTCAGTGACACCATCTTTGGTTGCCGGTGTTCTGCCGAGAAAGTTCCCCCCGGCGGATAAAACCCCCCCCTGTACTGCGCAGGAGCAGCGCTTGTGCAGTACAAGCCGCCAAAAATAGCCAAAGCTGAACAGCTGAGAGTCAGCTGTACACGGCGCCTGTAACCGGGCCCCTCGCGGGCTTGCTTCACTCGCCATGCTTCGGGCACGGCCTCGCTTCGCTCGGCATAGATTTATTCAAGCTCTGTGTCCACTTGGATGGTGGGGCTTGAACCTGGACTCAGTGCGCAGGCGCAGTGTAGAGCCGGCGATCAGCTGTTCAACTTCGGAGACTTTCGGCGGCTCTGTAGTCGCTCGTACTGTGCATGCGCAGTACAGGGGGGGGGGTCCTTATCCGCCAGGGGAACTTTCTAGGCGGGCCCGGCATCCCATTCACTCATCCCCAGCACTGTGGCATTTCAGGTTGGCATCCCACCATTGGATCCTTCTGGTCTGACTTTTCAACCCAACAGTGCCCCAGTTAGCTCTGCAGCCTATGTGGGAACGTTGACATAAAAACAGTACAATAGTTGCATGGTTATCATTAAAAGTACCAGCAATTATTTAAGAGCACATGCGGTTTATTGCAGCCACTATCCAATACTTGAGTGCAGCTTCTGAGCACTGTCTATAGGATTACAGCATTCAATCCCAAGCCATCAGACAGCAGCACGGGTCAGCTGCGCTCACAATACATTTGGGTGAATTGTTCGTTATCAGCGCCTGGAACTTTTTTCTTTATAGCAGTCTTGTGACTTCTATCAGTGTCTGGTTAAAGCTTGTAGGAGGAGTTTTCATTCTACTCTGACTGTCCTATGAGGCTGCAGGACCCCTGACCTTCTGTCACTAATAATCACTCTAGCAATACACATCAAACTGAGCATGTGCAGAGTAACTCCAAAGGCTTGGTCTTATCAGGAGATAGATTGGGGACAGTAAAAGAAGGGCAGGATCAGAGAAAACAGGATCAAACAGCCTTTTTATACAATGCGGTGAATTAACCCCTTAGATTCCACAGTGAGTATAACAAGCATGCTTTACTGCATATACAGACTGATTTTACTGTTGTGGGTTTAGTAACACTTTAAAATAAATTTCCAGTTTCCCCCTAATTAAATAGCTCACTCAAAAGATGAGTACTGTCTGAGTCTAGTCCTTCCCGCTGTAAGGCCCCTTTCACACAGGCTTACAGATGGGGTCCACCTGAAAAACTGACTGACCCTCCATTATCGTCTTTGGAGCGGCGGATGTAAAAACTGACATCCAACCTAATAAACAGACTGAGGAGGACCTGTTCCCCATCCGTCTAGCAGATCGGATGGCAGTCGGGTGTAAACCTCCTCATCCACAGCTGTGTTAGAAGCTCTATTTTTCTCACACTCTCTTCTTTCAAACATTCAGCGATCGCATATACTGTGCAGCCTATTACAAAACAACTTTAGTTAAAAGAGAGGCTCTGTATTTCCAAGTGCGCACCTGAAAGAGAATCCTGTAAGGTGGTCAATATTTTCTTACCTGACCCGCTGCATGATGGGTCCACTAAAATGTGACTGACTTTCTGATATTTTGGATCATCGGGACTGATGGTAAGGAAGTCTTGGTTGGCCAGCTCTTGACACGTGATCCCAGCCCGTAGTAGGAGCGTGCTCATTGTGGCTAAACGCTTTGTATCCAGGTCAAACGCAAAAACTTTTCTACAAAAAAAAAAAAAAAATCAGACAGACAGTTACATAAATAGGGTTGCATCTCCTCCAGAAAGAAGAGATAGGGAACATCTAGAAATGTTTACCGACAAGGCACAAAGTACCTGGAATAAAGTACTGTTTGCATTTCTCCTGAAATAGCAGTGTACCTGCATCCATATGTCTAGCCAATTATGTGCCCAAAGCTGTGAGAGATCATACAAATCACTGCTCGTGAGATGTGGTTTAGTCACTTCTGTGTAACAAACTGTTTCTGCTAGAGAGGAAGCTGTACCCAAGGAACTGCAGTGCAAAAATCTCCCTGCCATTCAACAGGGGTCAGATCTGGCACGAGGAAGCAGAACCCTGGTCCTCTACAAAAATGTCCACCGCCACACAGACAAATTCTGGAACAAGGTATTGGTCAGTGATGTGGAAAAGATCTATAGGGAGCCTACAGGCAACAAGCATGACTACTCATTTGCCCTCCCCTTGCCTTTTTTGGGGCACAGCTTCCACATTACAGGTCTTCTAAAAACAGGCAATATACTAAAAACATGATGAATTGAAGTAGAACTGCACCCTCCCTCCCATCCTTTACAGCCAAGGAATCTGCCATCTTAACCTCGGTGTGATCTACAGTTGCCATGTGAGAGGTTCTGATGCTAGCCATTTGATGGCTCAACAGTTCAGTTGAGAGGCAACATAGGCATATAACTCTAAAGGGTCCTTGCACACTGGGTATAAAAAAATTAAATAAATGCTGCTTGTACAGAATTCTGCTTTTTTGTGTTTTCTTCAGCATGTATAAGCAGCTCTATGTTAGCCCATTAGGGTGTTTACAGGCATATTTGCAGAGGAGCGGTTTCAAACAGAATCACGTTTTTTGAGGTTAGCTTTTGGGCAGAAAAAATGCCACATTTAGGAACATTCTGCGTTTTCAAGTGTACATTGATTATAGTGAAGACTGAGCAGAGGGGAAAATTTGGCAAAAAACACTTAAAAAAAGTAAATGTCCATAAACTCTCAAACTGTTCAGTATGGGCCACTATGAGCATTTTTTTATGCTGCTTTTTCTGCCAGAAGTTCTGGCATTTTTTTCAGCTGCCTAGTGTGCATGGACCCTTACAGTTATCATTCAAGGCATGTTTTCAGAAAACAATTCAATTCAGTGGGTTTAGTTCCGCTTTAAGTTGTAAGTTCACCTTTACAGAAAAAACTTTGAGGTGAACTTAAACAGGTCCCTCTCTTCACTCCAGTCCCGCTGACCTGTACCGAAGCAATCTCTGGTTCTAAGCCCCGGTATATTCGCGTCAGAAGCCTGGGGCTTAGAAATCCTCTCCCCATCCTCGCATCTTCTGCATAGCAGACAGGATGGGCTATGCAGCTCCAGACTGGTCGGCACCACCCATGTGGCAGAACTGACCAATTAGAATGCTCAAAAACATCCCCCTGACGAAGGACCTTTTGGACATTCAGCTTAGAGAATTTCTAAGCCCCAGGCTGCTGACGTGGATATACCGGGGCTTAGAACCAGAAATGCCGCAGTACAGGTCAGCAGGGGGGAGGGGGGGCGAGGAGGGGGATCTGTGTAAGTTCACCTTACAAAGTTTTCTGTAAAAGGTGAACTTACCCTTTACGGCTAACTATCACTGAACTAATTTAAAGTATAAGTTCACCTTTCGTAACACGTTACATCCATATTCATGGTGTAAAATGTAGTGAACAGACCAGCCCCGTACCCCCCCCCCCCACCCTGATTCCCCAATCTGACAGCTAGCGGGGGATCTTCTTCCCCCGCAAGCTGTCACTCATTCACAGTGTTCTGTTAATGGAAAAATGACAAGGTTTTAGTTTTCTATTAACTCCCATGGCGCTGTGGTAGTTCATTCTCTTTTCCTGTCAGATTGTATCTGCTTGCCCGTACGGGAAAAAATCCACTATAAAGAAAGTGTCTATAGTAAATCTTCAAAAATAACCAGACAATTTTACCCTTTATTAGGATGCTGAAGGAAAACCAACATAAAAATATACAACCTGAATTCTACAAGTTGCAATTTATTCCAACCCAGTAAACCTATCACCAATTCTGGCACTTCAAACTGAGCATATGATGCAAAAAAAAAAAAATAATTATAAACAGGGATTACCTTCAATGGAAAAAAAAAAACCTTAGTTAGACTTACCGGTGACGGTATTTCTACGAGCCTTTCAGGACAGCACCTTGGAGAGAGCGTAGCTCCACCTCTTAGACAGGAAACACTGCGTGACAACGCCCCTTTAAAAGCAGCTGCTTCCACCATGCCGTCAGTTGTTACCGAGAAATCCTCCGACATGCTGGAAAATATAATCAGACAATTACCAGGTCCTATAATTATACTTTACATATGATAACCAAGGGAGGGAAGTAGGCTGCTGTCCTGAAAGGCTCGTAGAAATACCGTCACCGGTAAGTCTAACTAAGGTTTTCTCCCTTCGCCTTTCAGGACAGCACCTTGGAGAGGATAACCGAGAAACTTACTTCAGGGTGGGACTACTGCCTGCAAAACCTTCCTACCAAATGATTGGTCCGAGGCTGATAGTAGATCCAAGCGGTAGTGTCTTATGAAGATCGAAAAACTGGACCATGTGGCAGCCTTGCAGATTTGCTCAGGAGATGCCCCAGCCCTTTCTGCCCATGATGCCGCCACTGCTCGAGTAGAATGAGGTAATACCCCTTCCGGAGGTTCCAGACCCAAAGATATGTATGCCTCTTTGATGGCCTGCTTTAACCATCTTCCAAGGGTGCTTTTGGAAGCTTTACCTCCTTTGTGAGTACCTTCCATTAAAACAAAGAGTGAGGATGACTTTCTGATTTCCTTTGTTCTTTCCAGATATTTAAGCAGACACCTCCTGACATCAAGGGTATGGAAAGCTTCTTCTCCTGCTCCCGAAGGTAAAGGACAAAAAGTAGGGAGAATGATTTCCTGTGTACGGTGAAAAATTGAAGCCATCTTTGGTAGAAATGCTGGATCCGTCCTTAAGACTACCCTATCCTGTAGACATCTCATGAAGGGCTCTTTAATTGAAAGGGCTTGTAACTCACTAATTCTACGTGCAGAAGTTACTGCTACCAGTAAAATAGTCTTTAACGTCAAGAAACGTAATGATGCTTCTTCTATGGGTTCAAACGGTGCCATAGTTAGTCCCTAAAGAACTAAAGATAAATCCCATTTGGGAAAACTAACAACAGGTCTAGGCTTTACTTTTGCCATTGCCCTAAAAAATCTGATTATTAAAAAGGTTCCCCTGACAGGGTTCTTTCCAAAAAAACTGATAAAGCAGCTACCTGCGTCTTGAGCGTACTTGCTGCTAACCCCTTCTCCAATCCCTCTTGAAGAAATTCCAAAACTGAAAATGTGGTACGAAAATCAAAGTTTTTACTGGAACACCAAGAATTATAGATCTTCCAGACTTTAAAGTAAATGTCTCTCGTCACTTTTTTTCTACTTGCAAGAAGGGTAGAAATAAGCTTCTCTGATAAACCCTTCCGTCTTAAGATTTGTTCTTCAGAAACCAAGCTGTTAGTTTGAGGTAAGCTGGATCTGGATAGAGAATTTGGCCCTGACTCAACAGGTCTGTCCTGATTGGTAATCTCCAAGCAGGTTTCACTGAGAGGTTCATCAAGGTTGCAAACCAGGGTCTTTTTGGCCAATAAGGAGCTATTAATATTAGCTCCGTGGACTCCAATCTGAATTTGGCTAACACCTTTGGTATCAGTTGGAACGGGGGAAAAGCGTAGGACAGATGGAAGTCCCATTTGTGAGCTAACGCATCTACTCCGAGAGCTTGATCCTGTCTCTGAAGAGAGAAGAAGACTGGTATTTTTGCATTTTCCTGTTTTGCAAAGAGGTCCACTTGGGGATAACCTCAACTCTTGGAAATCTTTTCGAATAATTCCTGATTGAGAGACCACTCTGCTTCCCTTATTTCTTTCCTGCTGAGGAGATCTGCTAAGGTGTTTTCCGTCCCCTTTAGATGGACTGCTGATAGAGAGGCCACATTGTTCTCTGCTCATCTTAGGATCTGATGCTCTAGACCCATTAGGGTTTTGCTTTTTGTGCCCCCTTGCTTTGTTAAATATAATACTGTCGTCATATTGTCTGACAATATTTGGGCATGTTGATTCACTAGAAATTCCTGGAGGGAGAGGAGGCTTAGGTGAACAGCCTTTAACTCTCTCCAATTTGAAGATCTTCTTGCTTCTGGTTTGGTCCAAACTCCCTGAACCGCTTTTTCTTCCAGATGAGCTCCCCATCCCCAGGCGCTGGCATCTGTAGTCAGCCTTCTGGTTACCGGAAAGACCCAAGGAAGCCCTTTTGAAACGTTTCCTAGGTTTCTCCACCACCAGAGAGACCTTTTTGCTCTTGCCCCCAAGTTGAATTTCTTCTCCAGAGGTTCCTGGTATGACCAATTCATCAGGATATCCGATTGCAGAGGACGGGAATGCAACCTGGCCCACTGTACTGAAGGAATTGCTGCTGTCAACAGTCCCAGAGCAGACATGGCTTGTCTTACAGAGATCTCTGCGTTGGATTGAAGTGTTATCAGGGTCAACTGCATCTTCTCTATTTTCTCCTGGGGTAGAAAAATTCTCTGTTCTTCTGTGGGAAAGCTTTCTTCTTGTCTGCTGTCCTGTCAAGGACAGTCTCTAGTTCTGGCCCAAACATCAGGTCTCCTGAAAAGGGAATTCCGCACAGTTTTACTTTAGAAGCTGAATCCCCTGACCAGGTCTTTAGCCAGAGTGCTCTTCTTGCTGAGTTAACAAGCGCAGAGGACCTGGCTGACATCCTGATAGATTCTGCAGAGGCATCTGCCATATATTTTACTGCCTTAAGCAGGGTAGGGAAGGACTCCAATAAGTCTTTTCTGGAGGTACCTGCCACAACATGATTTTTAAGTTGCTCTAACCAGCACTCCAGATTTCTAGCCACAACCGTAGCCGCCATTGCTGGCTTAAGATTAGCTAGAGATGAGTCCCAGGCTTTCTTCAGTAGCCCATCTGCCCTCTTATCCATAGCATCTTTGAGAATACCCATGTCCTCAAAAGCTAAATCAGTCTTCCTAGATACTTGAGAAAAGGCAGCGTCTATTTTTGGTTTTTTATTCCACAATAGTTCCTCATTCTCCTCAAAAGGAAACCTCCTTTTGAGGGTTTTAGAAAAAAACTGTCCTCTCTCTGGATTCTTCCATTCCTTTTTAATAGTGTCTGTTAACACTTTATGCACAGGGAACACCCTGTGTTTAATTTCCTCCAGCCCCAGGTACATTTGTCATGCACGGACAGCTGAGCTTTTTCTTCCTGGATCTCCAGGGTAGTATAAATTGCCTTGAGTAATTCATCCACCTCCTCAAGTGACAGCTTATATCTAGATGATCTTGACTCTTCTTCCACCTCCTCCTCCTCAGAATCAATGGTTGAGGGTGGAATGCTTTCCCTTTCCTCCTCCGACTCACTTTCCACCTGTCTGGAAGTGGACTGAGGGAAACTGGAGTGAGAACTCTGCTCTTGGCTGGAACTCTGGCCGTGCTTTACAAGGGAACGCACTGTCCCTAGGGCCTCTGCTAACTCCTTCCTCACAGAAGATAAGAGCTCTTTGCACTCTTGTGAGGATTCTTCTTTTACTAAATCCACAATGCAGGATTTGCACAGTGGTTTGGGCCAAGAGTCCCTTAAAGGATTTTTGCATGAGGGGCACTTTCTCCCTGTTCTCTCTGATTTGGCAGTAGCTTTCTGAAACAGAGAAACAAGAAAAAGCCAGGTCCTTTAGAACTAAGGCTTCAGAGAAAAGTAGTACCTCCAGCCAACACCCTAAGTGCCCAGAGTCTCACTCCTTTGCTGAACTGCTAATGGAAACTGTTACCCCATAGCAGACAGCAGCAGGTTTTGAATAACCACATCAAAGAAAAAACACCCAGTGATATAAAAGGAAAGAGGTGCCACCGCACCTCTCCTACCTGGGCCTGGCCGGGAACCTGGGCGCCTGCATCCGCCATTGCTGCTGACGATTCCGCTGTCTCCATAGTGCAATCCGCAGCTGCTGCACTGTGTACTAGGCTCCATGTGCCAAACAAAAGGAAGTCCCGGCCAGAGGACCCGCCCCTTCCTCCTGCATTCCAGCAGCAGGAACCAATCGCTGCTACGCCCCGCCGGAAGTATCCGCCCACCGGAACTGACATCACCTGCTGTCCGGGATTTGGCGCCGCCATGCAGAGGCCTGGCATGGACGCTCTTACTGAGCACAACCGCGGCCCCCCGAACACCCCGGGTGGAAAACTTCCGGCAGACCATTACTCCTGTGAGCCGGAGAAGGAAGGGACACCGGAGCACCCTCCTCACGTAAGGGAAGGAGCTGGGTTGGTCTGAGTACCCAAACGTGGAGGTCCTGCCAAAACCCTCTCCTTGGAGAAAGCGCAGCCCCTCTGGTTCCCCAAGCAGTGCTTCCACCATGGCGGAGGAAACACTAAAACTGACGGCATGGTGGAAGCAGCTGCTTTTAAAGGGGCGTTGTCACGCAGTGTTTCCTGTCTAAGAGGTGGAGCTACGCTCTCTCCAAGGTGCTGTCCTGAAAGGCGAAGGGAGAAAATATAGGGGCTTGTTCACATCATTCGTGCATAAAAACTGTTGGGAACTGATGGGAAAACCAGGCAGATTTCAGCTGCAGAGACATCAGTTTTCAAGCACATCAGTTTTGTGCCCTATTTGTTTATGTCATGTCAGTTTTTTTGTCCTGTGCAGAAAACTGCATACATGTTTCAGATTCCTGTGCAGAAAGAATCTGCACGTGATACCAGTGTTTTGGTGTGAACAGGGCACATAGAGAACAATTGGTTTTTTTGTGCCCTTGCAGAAAAACTGACATCTCTGCACCATGGTGTGAACGAGGCCTTAGGCCCCAGTCACACCTGAGCGTTTTGTAGCTTGAAGCTACAAAAACGCTGGAGGGAAAAAAAAAAAAATCAATTATTCTCTATGGAGATGGTTCACATCTCCACTCCAAAACGCCTGAAGCTCCAAAAACACCTAAAGCTCAAACACGTTCTGTTTTTGTTTTTTCCTATATAGGCAGATTTGGGTGTTTCTGCTTTTACATTGGTGACCTTTTGAGCTGTACAAAAATCGCAGCTAAAAACGCATGGCTTTCTGCCTGAAAACACTACGCTCCGGTGTGATTTGAGCCTTAAGGTGACCTCTGGTCAGTCATTCCGGCCATCATTCGAATTAGCCCATGGGGGGGGGGGGAGACACACAGACCCAAAGATGAGATTTATAATTAATTGCAACCACCTTGATCTTCAGGTTTGCTGATCATTTTAATGTTCATTTTCAATGAAGGTGAACTGGCAGGCATTTAGTGGGTGATCCTAAATGCCTTTTTTCCTTGCAAACACTAAGGGGGATTTTGTATTGAAATACTAAGCCACAACCACGAGCCAAGTGGCTGGCTTATGGTTGCTGCTCAGTTCTATTCACCAATGAGCGAGTTTGACAGAGTGCCCCATGTCAAGCTCTGCAACCTGAGTTAGATTTGCTGCAGCATGTGTACTGCACTGTCCGATTGCAGCATCAGCATTCAGGTTGGTGGTCTATAAAATTGTGGATCAACCACCTGTTTGATCACCCTTGTAAAATAGCTCTAAGAGATCTGGGAACTCTGTAACAAACGGTGGTGTCGCAAAAACCTCGTTCACAGAAGCAGCCAGGGTGTGGGCTGCGGTTAAAACATCTCCCTTACCTCACACCTAAAAAATAGCTTGTAGGTACTCTGTATCTTACACATGCCATATTTTGGGGTTCCATTAAGTGGTCAGTTATGAAGCAAACAGCACTTTATAAAGACCTCTTATAATGCATACCGTGGTAAGTCATAGCAAATTTTACTTTTCGTTCTTCTTAGGGCTGCAAATTGGATTATGTTGTGCGTGTCAATGACAGCATATACACTAGTAGATCACTCAAGAAGTATTATGCCATGCACATTCTCCTCAGACACACATACCCCTTGTTTTGTATTATAGCAGCCAGCTGACTTGTCTTGTTTCCGGGAGCAGCGCAGGCATCAATAACATGGGCCCCAACAGGAGGGGACAGAAGAAATGCTGGGAGACAACTAGCCTACAAAAATAAAGTAAAATGAGCACACACTGACAACACCTAGGTCTTGTGAGAGACATTACACCATTCCTAGAGGTTATTCTGACCTTGTCCTGAAGTATGAGATGCCCGGCTGTATATAATGAGTCTTTATGGAAATCCGTGTTTGGAGAAAAAACCAATAGATCAGGAATGTGGGAATCTTGGAGAAATCTCTTGCCAGGCTTCTGTGCAAATTGAACAATTTCTTCTATACTGAACAAACACAAATAATTACAAATGTTTTGAATAAATATATTATATAATATATATATATATAATATATATATTTTAACAAAATACATAAACATGTACACCAACAGACACCACTGAAATAAAACGTCACAGTATTTACAAATGTAATTGTTAACCATGTATACACGTCAGAAAAACTTTGTTTTTCCTTGTATAAGTCGCACTTGGCCCTGCCCTTTCAAGCTCCCCAGGTCTTCCTAATGGTGAGAAGGTGAAGCAAGTTCAGGTTTGTGGCAATCAACTTAAAGTCATAGTAAACATTAAAGAATTTCACCAATTTGTGAAAAGCTGCATTTAAAAATTGTAAAACTATTTCAGAATAATGTTCAACATAAAATTGCAAAGACTTTAAATATATCATCATCTACAGTACAGCCAGTAGCTCTATCACAAAAAGAAGCCTTATCTGAACATAATTCAGAAACGTCCGTTTTCTCTGGGCCAAAGCTCATTTTAAATGGTCTGTTGCAAAGTGGAAAACCGTTCTATGGTCAGACCAATCGAAATTTGACATTTTCAGCAAACATCGGCGCCCCATCCTCCGAAAACTTGTTATTAGCAAGAAATCTTGCGCTGTTATCAAATAAGTGCTTATATAAACTCATAAATGCATGGCACCAAACGATTCATAATAAAGTGTGTATACACAGGCCAGTAAAGAAGGTAAACTCATCCAATTAGTGTAATCTACATTCATAAAAACATGTGCTATTATGCAAGGCAAATAAAGTGCAAATTCCAGAAAAATTATAAAAAAAAAAAAAAAAAAAAGGAGGATAAAAAAAAGTCCCAAATACAGTCATTAATTGAAAAATAGCGTTAAATATGTTATGTGCTAGTACTGTAGGTGATCATCCAATCATGCTCCACTCCAAGATGAATAAATTAGCCTCTTACTAGAAAGACCTTATTAGGGTCTGACCTCGCTTTAGTGAGAACACCCCTCACTACAGGTATGGAGAGATCCTCCCAGAAGGAAGGCCCATAAGGTATTCAATCACTTGGACATCCTCTCCAGATACCCTCACCATCATGTCAATCCTGCAAGGTCATATGAGGCATGATGTATAAAAAGGAGGAAAGAAAACATCATTGCGCAACATCCATTCATATTAGTAAATTAATTATAAAAGACATCTACTTACAAGACTGGTTAAAAAAAAAAGTATTCAGTATAAAAGTACAGCGCCGCAGCGGGCATACTGGCGTCACCACTACTTCCTCCGCCTGTTGTATGTTTTGTTGAAAGAGACGTCGTCACTGGTGCAACGGGAGTTTCTCTTGACAGGGCAGTGGCACTATATGCTATTCTGTACTGAATGCCTGTTTTTTAACCAGTTTTGGAACTAGATGGTCTTTTATAATAAAATTACGAATATACATCACTAATTGGATGAATTTACCTTATTTACTGGTCTGAGGCACTATACACACTTTATTATTAATCGTTTGAGGTCATGCATTTATGAGTTTATATAAGCACTTATTTAATGACAGCACAACATTTCTCTCTTTATTTGTAATTTGATATTGTTATGTGCAATATTATGAGTGCGGCTGTCAGCACTATTATTATTAATTATTCTTTTTACACTGAGCGCAGATAGTACCTATTAGAAATGTGTTGTTATTAGTGCTCAAAAGCCTGCATCTCTGATAGTATGGTGGTGCATTAGTGCCTATGAAACGGGCAGCTTGCACATCTGCAAAGGCATCATCAATGTTGAAAGATAGATCTCCCAGATAATGTCTTTCAAGGAAGGTCTTGCATATTTCAGCAGGACAATGCTAAACCGCATACTGCATCTATAACAGCATGACTTTGTAGTAGAAGAGTCTGGGTGCTTTACTGGCCTGCCTGCAGTCCAGACCTTTCACCAAAGTGAAAAAAGTTGGTGCATCTTTAAGTGAAAAATATGACAAAGAAGACCCAGGACTGCTGAGTAGTTAGAATCCTAGAGGAGGCAAGAATAAGAAAACATTACTCTCCCAAAACTCCAGCAACTGGTCTCAGTTCCCAGATGTTTACAAAGTGTTGTTAACGAGGAAGTATGGCCAGAGTTTTTTTGGCCTTACTTTTATGGATCACAGGAGTGCAGTTCGTTCTGCACTCCTGTTATCTGTTTTCAGCTGATAGCGAGCAACAGCCCGCTGTCGGCTGACATAATAGTCAGTCCAAGCTCTGAAAAGATCCCGACCATATAGTTGGTATCCACCCAGAAGCATGGATCGGCACCTGACTCAGCCTCTCAGGAGACCTGCCCCCTCCACAGCCCAGCTCTCCAGTGAGCGCTGGAGGAAAAGAGCAGAGAGCCCCTGACTGAGAGTCACAGCTCTCCTCTCAGAACAGAGTGGAAGAACTTACTTTTTTCTTAAAATGGTAAATTCTCCGTTTAAACATTTGATATGTTTATAAAATTAGGGTTTATGAGATTTGCAAATCACTGCATTCTGTTTTTATGTAGATTTTACACAGTGTCTCAACTTTTTTGGAATTGGGGTTGTGATTATGGATTATTTCCCGAACAAAAAACCAACATCAATGCTACCCGAGAACTCACCTTCGTGCCTTTCCCAGGTAAGTATATCCCTGGCGTTTGAAATAAGAGATTATGTCATTCATGGAGGTCTTCAGTGTGTTCACACGTACATATCGCGGCAAGGCTGGTCCTAAAGGTAGAGAAGTTGGCAAAGATGTAAAGCAAGAAGTAATACTTCTTAACCACTTAAGCCCCAGGAGGATTTACCCCTTAATGACCATGCCATTTTTTTGCGATACAGCACTGCGTTACTTTAACCGATTCAGCCCCGGAAGATTTTAGCCCCTTCCTGACCAGAGCACTTTTTGCGATTCGGCACTGCGTCACTTTAACTGACAATTGCGCGGTCGTGCGACGTTACACCAAAACAAGATTGACTTCCTTGATCAGTTTAGGCCAATATGTATTCTACATATATTTTTGGTAAAAAAATCCCAATAAGCGTATATTGATTGGTTTGTGCAAAAAAGCTAGTGTCTACAAAATAGGGGATAGATTTATGGCATTTTTACTAGTAATGGCAGCGATCGGTGATTTTTAGCGGGACTGCGACATTGCGGTGGACAGATCAGACAACAAACTGACATTTGACACTTTGAGACTCAGTGACATTATTACAGTGATCAGTGCTAAAAATATGCAAGGTTATTGTACTAATGACACTGTCAGGGAAGGGGTTATCAGGGGCGATCAAGGGGTTAAATGTGTTCCTGGTTTGTTTTCAAACTGTACGGGAGACTGTGTGACTGGGGAAACACACAGATCTAAGTGTCTTAGCAGGAAGACAAGTCTTAAGTGTCATATAGTCCGCCAGACCCGCCGATTGGCAAGTGGGGGGGAGCCACACTGTGCGCGTGCGCCCACGAAAACTAGTGCACGAATCTCCGTACCAGTATGGCGATGTACTGCGGCAAGGTGGCTCGGCTGCGCAAATCTGCAGTGGGTGGTCAGAAAGTAATTAACCTGGTGCTAAACAAAAATAAATAAATGTAAAGATCTCTTTACTAAGATGACCACACTACTGGCATGCGTAGGAGCAACGTCATCCTATGCTCAAAGGCATCGGACCCTTGGAACTAAAGCCTAGTACACACTACTAGTTTTTTTTTTTTTTTTTCATTCAACCCAGCGTGCTGAACGGAAAAAACTGACAGGTTAGATCAGAGCTGCTGTACTAACAATCCAATGCTAGTACAGCAATCTCCACTGCTGTTCTTTTGTGTTCTGACAGGGGACGGACCCCCCCGCCAGAACACTGGTCAGCTCTGACTGGCAGACCTTTTAAGTCATGCCCCTTCAACAGAAGCCAGCCGAACGGCCAGCTTCTGCTGGAACGGCTGCAGTACACAAGGCCCGAGTGTGGGCCGGTTTCTTTTGAACCAGCCAATGCCGCCCAACATTTGGCTCGTGTGTGCAGGGCTCAAGGTAGGTATATACATTGCAAGGTGCAGTATTCCAAATTTCCTGGCTCCTAGGAGCCATGAAAAAAAAAATTAAAAAAAGGGAAGGATCACCGATTCCTACATACCATCAGCTATGCCACCCATAGAAGTCAACAAGTCTCGATTGCTGCTGACCTTCTTCTTGACTTTTAACTTTGCAAGTTCAGCTTGTAACCGGGCACGGTGAGCGAGAATGGTTGCTTTCCATCGACCTCCACATTGCAAACCTTTGCCAAACAGCAAATCATACACTAGAACCTAAGACAGAAGGACACATGGTGAGCTGACTGATCATCTGGTAAGCATGCACACTTTAAAAGGAGAAGTGTGGACTTTGAAAAAAAATAAAAATAAATCCATACTTACCGCCATTTTGCAGCGGTCCCTTGTCGCCGCCAAGACTGAGAACTGAGCAATACCATGTCCACCGATGGCTCAGTTCTCGGTCTGCATGGAATAGACAGCAGTGACTGTCAGTCACCATCCGTTCTTTGAGCGCTGGGCAGAGGAGAGGGTAATACAGCTGGCTCCAGCTATTAGCTGTGTGCTGAGAGGCAGGGCAGGCTGCCAATCAGGCAGCTGGGTGGATCTCAACAATTTTGACAGGATCCTTTTAGAGCCTGAAGTGCCTCTGTGATGTCAGTTGACAGCAGGCATTAGGCTGTTATCAACTGACTCTGGGGTCACAGGAGGGCAAAAGTAAGTGCAGTCCTGTGATCCAGAGGAGAAGTATAGCCTGAAAAGCTTTGATCATACTGTTCTTTCAACTGTACAATTGCTTGCAGCTAAATTTTAAAAGTGGTTGTAGTAAGATGTGCCTGAATCTGGTGCACAACTTTCTTGAAGTTGGCACATGCCATTTTAACAAAAAAAAAAAAAAAAAACAACCTATATTTATAGTGATTGAAAAACTTTGTTTTTTTTTTTAAATCACAAACATATCATACTTACCTTCACTGTGCAATTTGCTTTGCACAGAGTGGCCCGATCCTCGATTTCTGGGGACCCCCGGCAGCTCTCGCGGCTCCTCCCCACAACAGATAACCCCCTAGGAGAGGCTCTCTCCCGCAGGGGGGGTACCTTGCAGGCACGCTCCCGATTCCAGCACTTGCGTTCATAGACACGAATGCTAGACTCGGCCCCTCCCCCCACGTCATTGGACTTGATTGACAGCAGCGGGAGCCAATGGCTGCGCTGCTATCAATCTATCCAATCAAGTGCCGAGAACCCTGGGCAGAGGGACAGCACGTGCTCGCCGTTGGAAATTCCAGGGCTCAGGTAAGTAACAGGGGGCGGGGGGGGCGGAGAGACGGTGACTGACAGGATGCATCAAGGTGAAAAAACACAACCGTTCTCCCAGCACAAAGCCCAAGTGGTCAACACAACATTCACATGATCATCAATCCTTTCCACCCATCAGGCCTTCTGTACTACTTCAAAGAGAAGCCAGGAGAGGGTTAAGGGGGCCACACCAGCAGGTGGCTGGTGGTATATTTTTTGGGGGAGGGCGGCAAACAATGCACCCACAACCAACCCCCCCCCAGTCAGTCGGGTCAGGTAGGGTTGCCACCTCATCCCTTTAAAACCGAACACATATTAATTACACAGGTTCACTTGGTGCCTTATCTGCATTAAATGAGTCTCAGAACCTGTGTACTTAATATGTGTTTGGTTTTAAAGGGCTGAGGTGACAACTCTAGGGTCAGGTCACCGACCCCGCACTTGGCGGCCCTGGGCTTCCCCTGCATCACGTCTTGCGTCTCCTCCCTCCTCCTAGGCGGCCAATTGGATCTCCTCTCCTTTCAGCCAAATCAGGGTGACCAGTCTCATGGCCCACTTCCTGATTGGCCAGAAGGAGAATCAGTATGACAAAAGCGAATATTCGCTATTGTCACACACGTGAGCCCATCGTTTTTTGAAGCCTATTAGAGTCTCTGGCTCTAATCACGTGCTTCAAAGTAAAAAACAAAACCCTGTTGGAATTCAGGTGTCCCACATGTAGATAAGGGGGCGGCGCCGCCTTTGCGCCACGTATGGATGGCTACACAAGTATTATCACTTTACTGACTTTCCCCCATTGTAGATCATACTTCTACAGATGGCAGCTCAGCCTGCAGGGGGCGCCATCCTACTCACTTTGGCCAGGTTGAGGGGCAGTTTCTTGACCCCTCGCAGTAGCTGTGAACTGGTGATGACGTCTTCCAGCACAGAAGAGAAGCGCAGAGTCTCACACAGCAGAGCGTACAGCTGCCGGACATTCTGGGTGACAAGGAAAACAAGGGGTTAATCATCGCTGCCATGTGCCGTAGGTGTGTATACAATGAGGGAGGGTGAGAAGGGGCACCTTATAGCCGCTGTCATATACTAAGCTCTTCACAGCCCCTTCCTTCCGCCCCAGCTTGTCCAGGATCCCCGCCGCCGTCTGGTACACAGCCATGGCCGCTCCGACCTACACACGTGTTTTCACTTCCGCCTCTCTGGGGCTATTCGCTGCCTGCGATTTACGACACCAGCCGGGACGTCGCTTTACGACTCCAGTGTGCGTGTGGCGTCTCTGTGCTGAGAGAAAAGTAGGCGGGGCTATACAAAGCTCTAATGGGAAATTCTTACTTATATTTTTGATGGAAGACCCCTGGAAACACGTGATCCATCCACACCTCCCAACTTTGTGAGACGAGAATGAGGGACAACTATTAGCAAAGTATGGAGGCATAGGACACACCCCATGCCACGCCCCCTTAAAGCATAATTATACAAAAAATATATATTACTTGAACTCATAAGTGCTTTTTTTTTAACCACTACTATTCCTTTTTCATTGGCTTTTGAAATTTACAAATGCAGCAATTTAGAAATTAGATGAAAGGTTTAGAATTGGAAAACACTTTTTGAAAGATAAATAGTTCATTTTACATAGAACTATATGGATCAGACCAAACTGAGGGACAAATGAAAGGCATTGAACAACAACTTATCTAAAGCCCACGGGACCTTTGTGAGTCACACCTCAGACACAAATAAAATATACAAAAATGCATTATTTACATTCATTTGAAAACAGCAAGTCATACATGCATAACAATGGTAGAAATACAGTCTAAAGACTGAACAGTTCAACTACTAAGGTTTTTGCATAGATCCTAGATGGACTGTATAAATATCCGCCGTTAGCCTGGAAAATCTGTGCTGGCATTCTCAACGCGTTTTGTGAGCTTCTGAAACGCGTTGAGAATGCCAGCACAGATTTTCCAGGCTGACGGCGGATATTAATACAGTCCATCTAGGTTTTATGCAAAAATCTCATTGCAGCTGGTGTTCTGCTGAAAATTCCAACTTGCCAAAATCTTTAACCACTTATAGACCAGGCCTGTTTTTCAAACTTGTTGTTTACATGTTAAAATCATTTTTTTTGGCTAGAAAATTACTTAGAACCAGAAAACAATATATATATATTTTTTCAGACACCCTAGAGAATAGAATGGCGTCGTTGCAATACTCACACTCACACCGTATTTGCGCAGCGGTCTTACAAGAGCCATTTTTTTGGAAATATACACTTTTTGGAATTAAAAAATAAGACAACAGTAGAGTTAGTCCAATTTTCTTCTTATATTGTGAAAGCTAATGTTACGCCAAGTAAATTGATACCCAACATGTCATGCTTCAAAATTGCACTCCCTCTTGGAATGGCAACAAACTTTGACCCTTAAAAATCTCCTTAGGCGACGTTTAAAAATTTCTACAGGTTACCAGTTTTGAGTTACAGAGGAGGTCTTGGGCTCTAGAATTATTTCTCTCGCTCTAACGATTGCGGCGATACCTCACATGTGTGGTTTAAACACCGTTTTTCATATGCGGGCACGTTGTATGTATGCGTTCGCTTCTGCGCGTGAGATCGATGGGATGGGGAGCTTTAAAAACAATTTTTATTATTATTTATTTTACTTTTTATCTTTACACTGCCTTTTAAAAAAAAAATGGTGTCACTTTTATTACTATTACAAGGAATGTAAACATCTCTTGTAATAAAAAAAAGCATGACAGGACCTCTTTAATGTGAGATCTGGGGTCAAAAAGATTGACACATTTACACTTAAAAGCAATAAAAAAAAGACCATTGGGCAGAAGTGACGTTTGACGTCACTTCCATCATCCAATGGTATGGAGCCGAGTGGGGGCCATCTTTCCCTCACTTGACTCTATGCCTCAGAGGGGAAAGGACCCGATCGTCTCCGCCGCCACCAACAGCTCCAGTAAGTGGCGGAGACCACCGTGTTGCAGCGGGAGGGGAGGAACCTCTTCCACCACCGATGAAAGTGATCTGTCAGTGAATCCGCCGCAGAGACAACTTTTATCTGAAAGCGGACCGTCCGCTGTTTAATAAGATATCTGCTGCCATAACCCCGGTATTCAACGTCAAACAGCCACCGTATAATGACAACAGGCGGTCCGTAAGTAGTTAAACCATGTCACTGTCCGGTGACTCTCCAGCATCAGTCATTGGAGATTTGGATGAGTTGGCTGTTTTCACAGAAAACCGGCAGTGTAAAAACTCCGGTACACAATATAATGAGTGGACATTGTTAGTCTGCCCGCTAGTAACCAACAACATGGCCGCCTCCAAGGTGGCGACAACTTTTTTCCTCCTTAGCCGGTGTTCAATCAAAACAGCCAACTAGTCGTGAACCACTGTGTATATGCTGCCGCAGTTCTGTGAAAACAGCCAACTTGTCTAAATCTCCAATTATTGCTGCCGGAGAGTCACTGGAAGTGACATGGTTCGAGGTTTTGGCGAGTTGGAGTTTTCGGCAGAACACCGGACAGTGCTGTACACTTTATATGTAAGAGAAAGTATATAAGAGAACAGCCTCACGCTAAAATAGTTGGTAACAGACTGCTGCACTTAGAAATTCCCTGAATACTGGAAAATAATCAAACATTTAAAAGTTAACTAAAAGTGCGCTGTCAGTTTGGAAAAAAAAATCAGTAGTGACCACAATGATAATCAGCTGTATATACAGTATCTCACAAAAGTGAGTACACCCCTCACATTTTTGTAAATATTTTATTATATCTTTTCATGTGACAACGCTGAAGAAATGACACTTTGCTACAATGTAAAGTAGTGAGTGTACAGCTTGTATAACAGTGTTAATTTGCTGTCCCCTCAAAATAACTCAACACACAGCCATTAATGTCTAAACCACTCGCAACAAAAGTGAGTACACCCCTATGTGAAAATGTCCAAATTGGGAGCAGGTGTGTTAAATTTGGTGTTATCACTCTCACTCTCTTATACTGGTCACTGGATGTTCAACATGGCACCTCATGGCAAAGAACTCTCTGAGGATTTGAAAAAAGGAATTGTTGCTCTACATAAAGATAGCCTAGGCTATAAGAAGCTTGCCAAAACCCTGAAACTGAGCTTCAGCAGGGTGGTCAAGACCATAAAGAGGTTTAACAGGACAGGTTCCACTCAGAACTGGCCTTGCCATGGTCAACCAAAGAAGTTGAGTGCACGTGCTCAGCGTCATATCCAGAGGTTGTCTTCGGGAAATGGACGCATGAGTGCTGCCAGCATTGCTGCAGAGGTTAAAGGGGTGGGGGGTCAGCCTGTCAGTGCTCAGACCATATGCCCCACACTGCATCAAATTGGTTTGCATTCCTGTCATCCCAGAAGGAAGTCTCTTCTAAAGATGATGCACAAGAAAGCCCGCAAACAGTTTGCTGAAGACAAGCAGACTAAGGACATGGATTATTGGAATCATGTCCTGTGCTCTGATGAGACCAAGATAAATTTATTTGGTTCAGATGGTGTCAAGCATGTGTGGTGGCAACCAGGTGAGGATTACAAATAAGTGTGCCTTGCCTACAGTCAAGCATTATGGTGGGAGATTCATAGTCTGGGGCTGCATAGGTGCTGCCGGCACTGGGGAGATGCAGTTACTTGAAGGAACTATGAATGCCAACATGTACTGTGGCATACTGAAGCAGAGCATGATCCCTTCCCTTCGGAGACTGGGCCGCAGGGCAGTATTCCAACAGGATAACGACCCCAAACACACCTCCAAGACGACCACTGCCTTGCTAAAGAAGCTGAGGGTAAAGGTGATGGACTGGCCAAGCATGTCTCCAGACCTAAACCCTTTTGAGCATCTGTGGGGCATCCTCAAACAGAAGGCAGAGGAGCGTAAGGACTTTAACATCCACCAGCTCTGTGATGTCCTCATGGAGGAGTGGAAGAGGACTCCAGTGGCAACCTATGAAGCTCTGGTGAACTCCATGCCCAGGAGGGTTAAGGTAGTGCTGGAAAATAATGATGGCCACACAAAATATTGACACTTTGGACCCAATTTGGACATTTTCACTTAGGGGTGTACTCACGTTTGTCGCCAGCGGTTTAGACATTACAAGCTGTGTGTTGAGTTATTTTGAGGGGACAGCAAATTTACACTGTTATACAAGCTGTACATTCACTACTTTACATTGTAGCAAAGTGTTATTTCTTCAGTGTTGTCACATGAAAAGATATAATAAAATATTTACAAAAATGTGAGGGGTGTACTCACTTTTATTTATTATTTTTTTTGTTAGCCACGTCAGCCGAGTACTATTCATAAAAGGGTGTTATTTCAACTTTCAAGTCAAACTTATCCCTTAATACTTTCACATCATTGTGGCGTTTTCTTTTTGTACATAGTTTTTTTTTTCCAAGTGATATATAATTATGCTTATATCTTAACATTTCTGATATCTCTTTCCCAGGGAGTAGTGCCCCCCCCCTTGCCCCCCCAAATCCCCTTACCCAACCAGTCACCCCCCCCTCCACCCTCCCCAAGAGAGTCCTAACCTTGCCTCTCCCAGTTCGCCACCTGCTCTTAATGCCTGTTTAAATGTTTAACTCGATTTTGAGGTTGTATTTTTATTTAAGGTGAGTTATCTGACTCCCCATCCCACACCTCAGCCGCCTGGTTGGAGAACTTATACCTTGCCCAGTCTCTCCACGTTTCTTCATATTCCTCCATCTCCAACCCTTCACTGTATCTTAGATATTCTAAGCAGTGAATTTCCTCTACTTTGTTGAACCACTCCCGCATTGAAGGTCTCCTACTGTCCAGCCAATATTTGGGGATAAGACTTTTAGCTGCATTGAGAAGGTGTGGTAACAGTGTTTTCAAATAGATCCTAGAGGGCATATCGCTTCCATGGTGCAAACATACCCAGGGGTCATCTGGGACCCTCTTGTTAGTGATCACATGTATATTCCCCCTTATCTCCCCCCCAAATTTTTTCATTACCGGGCACATCCACCAAATATGCGCCATTGTCCCAATCTCCTTGCACCCCCTCCAGCAATACTGCGAAGTTTCTTCCTGCATTTTATGCACTATATCCGGAGTGACATACGTTCTGGCAAGAATTCTAAAATTCATTTCCGCTATCCTGTAGTTTGCTGATGTGGCGTTTACTCTGCTCAGGACCCTCCCAGCCTCCTTTTCACTGATCTTTTTGCCTAATTCCTCCTCCCATTTCATGAAAAATCCTGGACGCTCCACCTCTCCCATTCTAATCAGTATTCTATAAATCCTAGACATTCCTCCCCTCCTACTTTTCTTGATACATACTTTTTCAAGGGGGCGAAGGTCTTCTATTGACCTTATTGGCTGCGGGAGGGATTCAACAAAATGTTTCATCTGCCTGTATTTCCAGTTATCCATAACAAACCAATTATCTTTAGCTTTTAGTTCCTGGTAGGAGCATAGTGTCCCCAGGCTAGTGATATCTTTGAGTTGGGCTTCTTCACATTAAATCCATCTCCCAGACAATTCTTCCCTCCCTGGCGGGAAGTAATCTGTGTCCTTTAACGGGACTAGTGGTGAATTGTATCCCCACTTCTCCCTAGTGTGTATTTTATCCCATGTGTTTAAAACGTGTTTGGTGATGTCCATTGTTTTCGTGCACAATTTTCTGTATTGTGGTGGTATCCATACATTTTTACCTAGATCAACCCCACTTGTTATATTCTCTATTTTCACCCATTGCTTATCCTTATTATTATTCACCCAATCTGGAATACGTGATAGAACTATTGCAGTATAATATTTTTTAATATCTGGTGCCCCCCCCTTTTCTTAACATTCGCTAATTGTGCATACTTAATTCGTGGTTTCTTCCCCCTCCATATAAACCTTAGAAACAGTGTGTGTAATTTATTCAGAAAACTCAGTGGTATTGCAATTGGGAGCATTTGGATTTTGTATGTGACTTTGGGGAGAACTGACATTTTAAGTCGATTTATCCTACCTCCCCATGATAGTCGGTTCCGCGGAAATCTATTCAACTCGGCTCTGATCTCATTGAGGAGGGTCATGTAGTTGGCTTGGAACAGTGTCTCTTTTGCTGCTGATATTTTGACTCCTAGGTAGTTAAGTTCTTTTATCCCCCATTTGAATGGGAGACACTTTTGGTAGGCTTTGTCCCTGACGTTATCCTCTACGACTTCCAGTATTTCCGACTTGGTTGCATTTACTCGAAAATTTGATAGTCTACCGTAATTCCTAACCATCTCGAGTAGGTTGGGAAGGGAGATCCTCGGGCGCGTGACATACAATAGGACGTCATCGGCAAAGGCGGCTAATTTGAATTCTTCTTCCCCAATTTTGACCCCACTGATGTCTGGGCTGAGTCTTATCCTAGCCAACAACGGCTCCAGTGTCAACACAAAAAGCAGCGGGGACAGCGGGCACCCCTGCCTCTTACCATTTTGCAACACAATGGGGTCAGACAGGGTACCATTTATTTTGACTCTAGCGGTGGGGGAGGTATACAGGGCCTTTATCCTTCCTATCGTTTTATTGCCTATGCCAAATTCTTCCAGGGTATTCCACATGAAGCCCCAGTCTACCCTGTCAAATGCTTTTTCAGCATCCATCGACAGGAGTAGTCCTGGGGCTCCCCTTTCCTTCATTATCTGGGTCACCATTAGTGTTTTAATTAGGGTTGTCCCGATACCACTTTTTTAGGACTGAGTACAAGTACCGATACTTTTTTTCAAGTACTCGCCGATACCGATTACCGATACTTTTTTTTAATGTCACGTGACAGTGGGTTTTTTTTGCTATTTTTTTTGGGGGGGGGGGGGGTGAACGTTGTATGTGTGTGTGTGTTTTTTTTTTTGTTTTTTTTTTACAATTTTTATTTTTTCCAATAATATTTTTTTATTCTTTATTGTTTTTTTTTTTTTTAATCAGCCCTTTTGGGGGGCTTTGGTGAGATATCAGGGGTCTTAACAGACCTCTGATATCTCCCCCTTGAGACAGAGAAAGAGACCGAGGATAGAGATTCCCCAGTCCCTTTCTCTGCAGCGTCAGCTGCACTGAGAATGAATGGAGAGAAGACAGCAGCTTCTCTCCATTCATAAACTGACACATCGTAATCACAGGAGATTACAATGTTTCAGTTATGTGAATGGACAGAGTCAGCTGACTCTCTCCATACACAAAGGAAGGAGGAGGGGGACGGAGGAACGGAGGGGGAGAACGGAGGGGACAGATAAGGAGAGAGGAATGCAGGGGACAGATAAGGAGAGCAGAACGAGGGGACAGATAAGGAGAGAGGAACGAAGGGGACAGCGGAGAGGCACAGAGGAAAGGAGGGGGCATGGAGGAGGATGCAGTGACAGTCAGCTGTGAGCGATCACAGCTGTATGTCACTAAAGCTGGTGAAAGCCGCTGGGGGAGAATCTTGTAACTCCCCCACGCGCCGATCACAGCTGTCCTCTAGGTATTGGGGGAAGCATCGGGAGCATTTGCCCGAGTACAAGTACTTGGGCAAATGCTCGGTATCGGTGCCGATACCGATACTAGTATCGGTATCGGGACAACCCTAATCTTCTCCATCCCATATCATCCTCCTCCAGTCCCATCTCCTCCATCCCATGTCCTCCTCCTTCTCCATCTCATGTACTCCTCCTTCTCCCTCAGTCCCATCTGCCCCATCCCATGTCCTCCTCTTCCAGTCTCATTTTTCTCCATCCCATGTCCTCCTTCAGTCTATACTCCCCCATCCCATGTCCTCCTCCTCCATCCCATGTGCTCTTCCTCCTCCAGTCTCATCTTCTCCATCCCATGTCCTCTTCCTCCTCCAGTCCCATCTCCTTCATCCCGTGTCCTCCTCCTTCTCCAGTCCCATCTCCTCCACGCTATGTCCTCCTCCTTCAGTTCCATCTTCTCCATCCCATATCCTCCTCTTCAAGTCTCATCTCCTCCATCCCATGTCCTCCTCTTCCATTCCCATCTCCTCTATTCCATGTCCTTCTCCTCCATCCCATGTCCTCCTCCTACAGTCCCATCTCCTCCATCCCATGTCCTCCTCTATCCCATCTCCTCCTCAAGTTCAGAGAGAGAGAGAGAGAGAATGAGGGAGAGAGAGCAAGAGGGAGGATGAGAGAGACAGAGAGGAAGAGAGAATCAGAGAGAACGAGGAAGAGAATAAGAGAGACTGAGAGAGAGAGAGAACGAGGGAGAGAGTGAGAATGAGGGAGAGAACGAGTGAGAGAGAATGAGAGAAAGAATGAGAGTGAGAATGAGAGAGAGAGAGAGAGAGAGGAGGGAGAGAATGAGACAATGAGACAGAGAAAGAGAGAAAGGGGGACAGACAATGAGAGAGAGTCAGAGAGAAAGAGAAAACAAGAGAGAGAATGAGAGCAAACGAGGGAGAGAATATGAGAGAGAGAATGAGGAAAAGAATAAGAGAAAGAGAGAATGAAGGAGAGATGACAAGGGAGAGAATAAGAAGGAGAGAATGAGAGAGGGAGAGAAATGAGGGGGAGAATGAGAAAGAGAGAATGAGGGAGAGGTTGAGAGAGAGAGAGGGAGAGACAACGAGAGAATGAGAGAGGGAGAGGAGTGGCGTGTGAAAAGGAGAAGAGAGGGGGTAGAAAAGAGGGGAAAGGAGGGGGGAAGAGAACGGGAAAAAGGCGGGGGGTGGAGAGAGAAAAGAAAAGGTGGGAAAGGAGCAGAGCAAAAAGCGGTGGAGGGAAGAGAGGCGGGCTGTTCTGGGTGCAGAAGGCTCACTCAGCAATTGTGCCTTCCTCTTTAGGCTGGTCTCCCACAGGGCTGTGGCACCTAGCAGTTATTGCTTCAAAACTGCCACCCAGCTGCCCACAGAACTCCTCTAATAGCACAGTGCATTGCATGCAGGTGACTGGAGTGTGGGCGGGGATGGGAGGACACAAATCGAAGGCGATGTGTTAGATTGGACAAACAGCGGAGTGAGTTAGGGGCCGTTGTCTTGCCGAGAAAGTTCCCCCGGCGGATAAGGACCCTCCTGTACTGCGCAGGCGCTGCGCTTGCGCAGTACGAATGACTAGGGCCGCCGAAAATAGCCGAAGCTGAAAAACTTTAATCAGCTGTACACGGCGCCTGGGTCCAGGTTCAAGCACCACCATCCAAGTGGATCTAGAGGGAGAATAAAAAAGTGCCGAGCACAGCGAGGCCGTGCCCGAAGCGCGGCGAGCGAAGCGAGCTCGCGAGGGGCCCTCTTACAGGTGCCGTGTACAACTGATTTCTATTCTATTTGGCTTTGGCTATTTCCGCCGGCTCTTACTGCACAAGCGCTGCGCCTGTGCAGTAGAGGGGGTTCCTTATCCGCCAAGAGGAACTTTCTCGGCAGAACACCGGGCTAGGAGGACAGTGAAGGCAGGATGACAGGATGGGAGATGGAACGGACACAGCCTGACTCTTGTGCAAGCTGCTTTCCCCGCTCTCACTTTATCGATATACTAGGCTGCCAGTGACTGTGGAGAGCCAGAGACAGAGGGGTATTGCTGCTCTCTACAGTATTTGAGTCGGTCATGGTGTCTGGTAGAGACGATGCTCCTCCAGCAGCTGCACACACAGACTCTGCCTCCTGCTCCACCTCCGGCTATTTTTTTTCTGTATGGCCTTTTTTACAGGGGCATCAGAGCGGCTCGGGGGGCAGTCTGCCCCTGCCTTTGGGATGCCTGGGCCCCTCGGGATGCCCAGGCCCCCAACAAGTGTATGGGTTGCCCCCCCCTGATGTAGACCCTGCTTGTAGTGTACTGATTTGCACAGGAATCTTGTAGTAATCGGTTTATGCTGACAGCACTAATCAAACAACGATAGTATGAAGTTTGCCAGGGGGTTCCATCAAAATTTTGCTGAAGAACCCTATGATCTGTAGTTACACACCTGCATAGGATGAATAAAATTTAATTCTAATAAATAATAAGCTTTAAAATTCAATTATGCATTACATTTTTCATTTTATTGAGAAATGTCATTCATTTTGTACACAGTCATAATACAAAGTCTGCGATTTTCATGACATATTCCAGTGAATTTTTATTTTTAACAGAGCTTTCAATTATTAGGAAGAAAGTCCCACATTGTCTTCTGTTCATGTTTTACACATTATATTTCTTGCATTACCTATATAGATGTATTTTATTGATTATAGTTTTGTGCTATTAAAATAATTTATTACAAAAAAAAAACTGTATTAGACTTGAAATGTAGGCTTCAGATTAGAACTAAAGAATATATGTATTTAGTTACTTTGCACCTCATTAAAATGTTAAACTGAGAAACCATCTAAAATATTCTGCAGCAAAAAATCAAATTCATCTTTTGAGACAATGGAGAAGGGCAAGAATCTGCTATGGGCAACACAGCCTGTCTAGGTTGGAAATAGATAAAAGTCATCAAGAAACAGCAAGGCCCCTGCCTGTCCACTGCTATACTTTATATTGCAACTTGGATAACAGCTGAAGGTTGTGTCATGTGCAGTTAGGTGCTTGATGGGGCTGCTACACAGAGATTTTCTAGTAGCTTGGGAAAATCTATTAGTGAAACAATGAGCACTTTTTACTGTTCCCAAGCTAAGCCATACATAACCTGTACCTTGTCTTAAAGAGGAAGTAAACCTTTTTTCCTCCTGCTTTCCCCTGCAAAGTAAAAGCATAATTGGCTAGTATGCATTGCATACTAAACCATTATGTGGCACTTACCTGCAAACAAAGCTCTCGTTTGCCCCCGCTGCTGGCCGCATCCCTCTTTGCCCCTTTTCCTTCCGGGGCCGCGGACTCCGACTCTGTGACTGGCAAGAGTCGCGTGACATCGCTGTGCGGGAGCCGTCAGTCACGGCACTTGTTAGTGAATAAATGGCATGGAGGGCTGTTTCTTCACAGCGCATGTGCCAATGAAGTCGGCGCAAGCGTATATGGTAAATATCTCCTAAATGGTGCAGGATTAGGAGATATTTACAGTATCTACTTGTAAGCCTTATTATAGGCTTACTTGTAGGCACAAGTGGTGGAACTAGGTTTACAACCACTTTAAGTGGCCACTTATGACATGTCTACCTTAAAAAGTCACAAAGAATATTAAATTCAGATATAGATATTCTTCATCTTGGATTATAAAAGGGAAGGGCCACAAGCTCTATCACTAATTCTTAATAGTTCTTGTGTCCCTGTTGGTGAAATTGTCCCTCATTTACTGTACCAGTGATGGGAGTCTCAGGGACAATAAGTTAGAAAAAAAAATCTCCCTTGTGAGGACAAAACCACCAAAATACTTTGTGGTCCTTCCCAGCTCTATCCAAAAACTAAAATAACATTTTGGACATTAGAGAGAGGGAAATGTACAACATTTACAAACAACTGTGGCTTTTTTCTAAAGCTTTATGCTTTAAAGTGTATATAAACCCTAATAACAAATGTTCATTTGCTCCCTTTTGGTTTGTTTATGCTACAATTGAAAGCTTTTTGGTATTACTCTTTGATAATTGCAAAAAACAAAAGCAAAACAAAACTATTGATCGTGCCAGAAATGTGTTCTCTGCTCACTTCCTGTGTTATCTCAAAGGGCCCTCCTAGTTCTTTTCTTGGTCTGCAGATTGTGGCCTCTGTGTTAGAGGGTTATGAAAGAAGTAGTGGTTTTAATAGTTTAGCAAAAGACTATGGGTTTGGCTGACACCACTGTGGTGTTGATTTACTAAAGGCAAATAGACTTTGCAAGTGCAGTTGTACTCATTTTCTCCAGAGCTTAGTGAAGGTGACAAGGCTCTGCTGATTTCCATCATGCAATCATGTGCAAGAAAAAATGCTATTTTATTTTATTTTCCTTGCACCTGATTGGGTATTCTTTGTAAAGTAAAACTTCACCACCTTCACTAAAGCCAGCCATACATGGATCGAAATTTGGATGGTTCAGTAGAGACCGGCCGAATTTTGATCCATGTATGGGCAGGCTAATTGTACCCAAGTCCATTCCTCTTTCGACTTAGGTACAACCAGCCTCTCGGATTTTTGGCATGTAATTACTGCCGACGGCTATAGCGGCTAGTAGTATTCATTGTGTTTTGGCATCCGGGAAGGCTCCCCATGCCCCCCACCAGCAAAACACAATAGCTGTGTTGGTGGAGGAGATTTTGTTTTCTTCCACTTGTGGTGGAAGGAAAGAAAATCAAATTATCTATAGGGTGCCTAAGCTCTGGAGAAAATGAGTGCAACTGCACTTGCAAAGTACAGTCTATTTGCATTCAGTAAATCAATTCCTGTGTATTATCAGCCCACAACAGAGCTTAAGAGCTGAGCACATTTTTGGTACATTACCAGGTATTTTTCTGTACTTGCAGGGTATTTAAAGGGATAAAACATGGGGAAATGTAAATGTATTGCAGATATGTGCTGTATATATTTTTTGTAACTTTAATGTTATTTCTTGTGATCCTTCCTGGGAAATTCTTAGCAATTATTGTACAAAAAATGTCAAAATCATTTGTCCTGGACAATAAAGCTGCCCATGTATGTAATAGTGTTTCTTCTCTCTCTCAATCCTCATAAGATAGAGTATGTCATGGTGGAATAGCTGTTTGCATCCACAGTGACAAGCCAAGAAAGAGGAGCTGGGAGTTTAATGTGATGGTGGACATTTGTGACAGGTGACACTTCATGAGAAACAGTGAGCTTGCTCATTACAAATAAGTAGAGCCTTCAATAGAAACATTACACTCATTACACTTTACTTATTTTAGGGTTTTAGGGAGCCACTGTAGTGAAAGAAGGCCCATATCCCCCTGTGAATCATTACATTAATATTACTATGTACAATGTCCTTCACAAGATAGAACCCACACTAAACACACAAGCACTTGAAATTAAACTTTGCATAAATTAAATGATCAGTGTTTTTGAATTTTAACAAAATAAATATTTAAATGTGTAGTTAATCATTACATATCCTGGCTCTGCTACTTACTGTGCAGTGCTACACAATGAGTGCGCTTTACTGCTTCTCCTCACAAAGCAAATCTCGGAGTCAGTTGGCTTGCTGAATACACTTCCTTTGTGACTGATATCCTACTTCAGCAGTTGTTAAGTAGTTAGGCAGAGTCACAGAATTGGCTAATCTATACTGGCTCTAGTGGCTAAACTACAAATCTATATATTTAATAACATAGAAACAAATGTGAAAGTCACATTGTGAAAATGTAAAAGCAACATTATAAATTACTACTACGTAAACTCTACAATAAGAACTAAATAAGTGCTCACTAAAATATGCAATATTTTCTTTTTTGAAAAGCCCTATAACTTTCATAAAAGTGCTGGACTATCCCAATATGTAAAGCATGCCTCTTAAAATCCTGATATCTATTTCTACACTTCTCAACAAACGAGTGACAAGTTTCTAAAATTCTTTGAAGATCGTCTATGAAACTGAATTGTTAGGGAATGATTTGTAGCTGTATGTTACATTGTGACAGAATGTAAAATTAACCTGACAAGAGGACTGCAAAGTATGCACCTAGAGGTGTGCTCAAAAAACTATCATGATTGCACCAACACTTGGGTCATTCATCTATGCAAGTAGTAGTCTTTGCTTGAAGAAGGAAATTTAGCCTTTCTTCCTCTGCACTTCTCTTACTGGTGCTCACCAGTGGCGGAAGCTCCATTAAGGGCACAGGGGCATTGCCCTCATACTCCATGGGCCCGGCCCCTAATCTACATGCAGGGTTCTGGACGCATGGATTTCAATGTGTTTTTTTTTTAAGCACATGATTAGAGCCTGAGGCTCTAATTAACTTAAAAAAAGGGTTGTGTGACAATAGTGAACTAATATTCGCTATTGTCTTCCTGCTTATCCTCCTGGCCAATCAGGAAGCGGGCCTTAAGACCCAACTGGCTGAGAGGAGAAGCGACCGTATTGGCCTGGAGCAGAAGCAGTGGGGAAGCTGCCAAGGAGACACAGGGGCTTGTGGGTGGACGGGCAAACGACGGGGGAGGCTTTGTTCACTAATCGACCGAGCAATAGGGAGGGGGGGGTGGAAGGTTTGATCGATCCACCGACCGAAAGGGGGCATCAGGTTGTATTGTTTACCCCCCCCCCCCAAAAATGCACATGAAGTGAACAAGGACAAATAGATGCTGCAACTTCAGCAAATTAAGCTAATTGAGAGCCCCCAGTTTGTTGGTTGCCAGGGCACTTATGAAGGCAACGAGGGGTTTGGTCTAGGGCTGCAACTAACGATTATTTTCATAATCGATTAGTTGGCCGATTATTGTTTCGATTAATCGGTTAATAACATCAAAAAAAGAGTGTGGTGTATAATTTAGTTAATATGTAAAGTTTTTTTTTAAAAAAAGGCAATTTTTTCTTAAATATCTCTATGCAGTGGTAAATATAAATAACCAACTATATGGTTAGGGAGCAAAATCTCCAATCCACTCTGAGAATAACAGACAGAAGAGATATACTGTATATACTATTGAAGAGTAAATCTGGTCAATATCAGACTCAGAGATCAAATTTTTGTATTAAAAAAAAACAAACAAACAATGTCTTCCTTCAAAAACAAAAATGTAATTTTAAGAACGTTCGTTTTCGATTTTCTAATTGTTAGTGAGGTCAAATTGACGTTCATTTTCAACCACAGTGACGGGAAAAATTGGAAATAATAGAAAACTTCTTCAAAGGAATTTTCAGACAGTGTATGTGGTTTTCGTTCAGAGATTACATTCATTTTAAACAGAGATGTTAAAAGCAAGTGAAAATTTCAAACAACATTCCTTCATTCAGCGAATATTTTCATCTGAAAATTGATCCGTGTGGCCAGCATAAGGCTCGGTACACACCTGTGCAGTTTGCTTGTGATCTGTTTCTGCAGTGCTTTTTGATTTTTTTGCACGTGATTTTGCTGCAATTTGCGTTTTTGAATTTTTTTTGGCCAATTTGTTGTTGGGCAGATTAAAAAACACAAATTGCTGCAAAAACGCATTACATGTTTTTCTGCAGCTTCTCCATTGAAGTATATTGAACCAAAAAAGCACCGTTTTGTATTAAAAAAAAAGTCCCTGACCCTTTCCAAACACGCAGTGGCTGAAAAAAAGCATAGATGTGAACGTGTCCCATAGGAAACCATGTAAATGAACTGTAGTGCGTTTCTGCAAAAAGCATCAGAAAAAAACACATAGATGTGAACCAGGTCTAAGACGTTTAGTAAAATAATGGGGTTAAAAAAAATAAAAGTAGCCCTTTTATAGTACAAAAAAAACAGATAATCACTACTGTAAGGGGTTCATTTTTTTTACTGTAGAACTGTGAAAGTAATATTTACAGTAGCGATTTGCTCTTTTTGTACTATAAAGGGCTCATTTTAGGTTTTTTTAACCCCATTATATTACTGGCCGATTAATCGATGATGAAAATAGTAATCGATTATTTTCATAATCGATTAGTTGCCGATTAATCGATTAGTTGTTTCAGTCCTAGTTTGGTCAAGAACCTCCAAGTGCCTTCTTTAAAATCCTTTTACCAGTGTAGTACTTTTAGACTATGTGCAAGTTTACTTTACCTTAAGTTATTATTATCAATAAATGTGTGTTCTTTACTAATGATAGACAAGCAAGTTTTCTGGTTACAGTCATTTAAGTTAGATGCTGAATATTAATATGTAGAATCATACATTACAAATACACAAGACCAGAAGTTAAGGACTTATAAGAAGTAAACATCTATACAATTAAAACAGTGCAAAAATACTTGAAACCCACTTTAAAAGAGATCATTTTTTTTCTAGTATGCTTTATGTTTGAAGTAAAGAGGTTCAAAACTTATAAGCCATCTTTTCTCCTGCCGTTCAGTTGAAACTTTGATTTGCCATATATAAAATGTAATGTCATCTGCAAGGATAAGTAAAGTGCTATTTTTATCCTAGGAAACAGGGTCAATAGATTTTGAAAACATTTACAGGGTCTTCACCACTCTTTCTGGAAATGGCAATATAAGAGGTTGAGGATTAGTTCCCCTCTCTTGCCAACACACATCCAGAACAGGGTACAGCTTTCCCTGGAACTCTGCATGGAATGTATACAGAGGAATGAGCTCATTGGGGTCGTCTGCATTATAGAAGATCAGCTCTCCTTTCTCATAATTCAGGAAGATACCAATGCGTTGTGGGCGAGAGTTGATGGGCAGAGTAACGCTGGGAGATGTAAAGGCTTCATAGAAACGTCCTTCTTTAAGTCCTATGAGCCAAGCTCCTGCTTCTGGTGCTCTAATCATTTTGCCTTTGCGACTTACAGTGCCCTTCACCACACCAATTCTCCACTTTGGTTTGGTGCCAACAATCACTTCCCAGTAGTGCTTGCCAGTAGAAAAACCACGTGTTGCCAGCACACAGCTGCTGTTTTCAAAGCCTTCAGGATTGCTGCAACGGCGGTTTGCTAGAGATCGGCACTGAACAACGGTATTACCTTTTGCCAACTCCAGAAAAGGATGTGCAGTAAGAGGGTCAAGTTTCAAAATCTCTGGAGCTGAACAAGTGAATGGAAATAAGTACAGCATTACAATAAAAAACTCAGAAAGGAAGTACTTATACACTTCATGACGATTCTCATTATATACAGTATTTTTTTTCTCTTCTGTTGGTTCTTTTTACCGCACAGCGGGTAGGTTCGCCAATTTTACTATGCATATTTTTTTGGGGCTAAAGTTTTCTCATGTTAATTTTTGTGCAAAATCTTCTTGTAACTTACTTATTTGTTTTCAAGAAAACGGAAGGTTATTTTTTTACATATATGGCTACCTAAATGGAAACAATAGCATTAAAAAGTCCAACACATCTTATGTCCTTGTTTTAACAAGCTAGTATGTATATTATGTATGGGAGGCTATTGGCTACAATAAAATTTAGAAAAACAGGATTACGCTATGTGGCAATTTTACTCTTTCATATGATCCTGCTGCATTGGAGCCATCCATACTAATAGGATCCCAACAGAATCGGGGGATGCCTTCTGACAACAAAAGTTTACCTTAAGGTGCATGAAATAGCAATATCTGGTGAGTGTATACCCTAAGGGGAGTCTTACTCACGTTGGTGGTGTTCTGGGTATGTGGTGCACGAGTGACAATAACTAGAATCACCGTAACGAGAGCTTCACCTATTTAAAGAAGTCACTTCACCGTTTTTTCTTATATGCGGAATCATATAAAAGCTTGTCACATGTGGATGAACTGACGTGAGCGATACTATGGCATTTTAAGGACATATGATGTATTGGACTTTTTAATGCTATTGTTTCCATTTTTGATATATTTTATAGCAGCTGCTAATCTAATTACAAATGGTATTGTGTTTTGTTTATAGAGGTTAAGATTTAGTTTTATGCAGGTTACATCAATTTTTGGAAAAGTTTTTCTTCTGGCTCTGAGCGGTGCTATTTAGGCCGGTTTTTTTTTGCACCTTGGTTTATATGGCTACCTAAATGTTTACATTGGTGAGACAACTGAAATGTGCTTCTATTTGTGTAAGGCTCGATTCACACTGATGCGACATAGGATCCAACTTGTGAGACCCTAAGTCGGATGACATGTAAAATTCAATGATTCCCTATGAGAGCTGACCTAACTGATACTACACAAGTCTATCCGACTTTAGAAAAGGTGTTTGCACTACTTTGGTCCAACTTTGATATGAGTTCAATGCCACAGAGTGTAAAAAGCCACATCAAAGTCGGATCAAAGTCAGACTCCAAAGTTGCACTGAAAGTCGAGCAACTTTGGAATCAGGCTAGTGTGAACCGAGCCTTAAACTGGGGCTGTGTAAAAAAGTATAAGAATACAAATGTCTGAAAAAATAAAACAGGATGGAACTGTGATACCAGCTTCTCATGTGTTTTTGGAGCCTGAAATTGTGGGTGATCTCTGGAATGGCATCTCCTTTTGCAAAATTCTTTTTCCCTGCACTGCCTATTGTGTTTGCTTATATTGTTCACTGCCTGAGTAATGTACCTTAGAAGCTGGTTTAAAGTAAGGAGCAATGATTCTATCAGGAAGACATTTTCATCTTTGCCTCCTGTTAGTACTAATTACCTTCAGAATGTCAGGGATGTTGCTATGGACTCTTTCCTGCAAGAGAGCAGCACTACCCTCTACCCTGGAAGTGCTTTGCTGAACAAGGTTTGAGGGCAGGGCCAGCGCTACTGCTAGGCTATGGCCACTGGTTTCCCTACTCCAGCGTCCCCCACCGTGCAGTGGTGACCATTCCATGGGGGTTTATCATTGATGAGCCTTCCTGTTTTTTCCATTATGTGAGTTGCTACAATTATGAGCTTATTTAACTATATTACAGTCTAAACTTAGAGGCGTTTCTCTTTTTCCTCTTTTGTCTTCACATTTATAGAGTCAGCTTCTACTCTTTACTCAAATTTGAAGTTTTACATGTTCAAGGTTTTTTTTGTTGTTGGGGGGGGGGGTGGTTGGGAGGAGTGGGCTGGTCTTGCCTAGGGCATAAAATAGTTTAGCACCGGCCCTGCTAAAGGGATGCAGGAACTGGTCAGGCCTGGTAAACACTGGTATAGGCTTCTAGATATCAGAAGTCATTTTACCGGGTACCAAATACACTCTTCCTACTAATAAAATACTACTTTTTGAAAATGTTTTAACACTTAACATGCATAAAGCACTTTGTAAAAGCTTTCCTAAAAATATTTGCACATTTATTGAATGCTGATCACAATACAAAACAATCCAACCATCCTATGCATTTTTTCACCCCTATAACACATGCCTTAACAAACTATCGGGCCCCAAGATAGCCAAAAATGTACTGCTATAAAATTACTAAAATGCTGACTCCATCCTTCTCTTCTATACACATGCAACTTGGCACTAACAAGACATGAAAAAGTTTATGTTCTATTCAGCAGGAGTCACTTACTGATGTAGTACACCACTGTGGTAATTTAAAATGTAAGTACAGTCAAAAATGTTTTTAGTTTCAGACATAGTGGGGAAGGTTAAAAACCCCTGATGTTTTTAATTGCTATCCGGAAAGATTTCCACTCACAATCACATAAATAATAGTTTTATCAAAAATGTGAGGCCGGGTTCACACTAGCTGTGGCTGTGGTTCGCATCATGAGGTCCGGTGGATCCCTGTTTTCCACTTCAAGTGCGAGTCAGTTCTGTGTTTTTGCCTGAATTCGGGCCTGAAACGGAGCCAAAGAAGCACAGGACCCTTTTCCAGTGCGGAGCGCAGGCACCCCAGAGCTGTGTGAGCCGGCTCCATTGAGTGCCGGTCACAGTCTCCTGTCATGTGAATTGGATGCAGGGAAATCTGCATCCAATTCGCAAAAGTGTGAACCCAGCCTTAAGGACAAAGATGAAAGAAAGTCTGCAAGAGACACAGACAGCAATAAGGTGCTGACCGGTGGCGGCCCATCCATAGGGGGGATCCATCCATAGGGGGGATATATGTACTGTATGTGTGTGTGTATGTATAGATGTTAGGGGTGCTAAATTAATAGCTGCGTCGATGCATCGTGATTTGTGTGTCCCCGATGTGGCATCGATGCATACGGCCGTAAGAATCGATTGCCGGGTGACATCATCCCGACTTGCCCTGCCCCTCCCGGGAGAGTGCTCCGAGCGTAAAGTTGTTAAAATTACTGTGTTTTAATAAATCTCATGTTACAGTCAATTAAGTACCCCGCTGTATGTGCTTTTAAAAAAATATGCAGCTTCATATCTCATTTCGCAGTGTGTGTACAATACATGCCGCTCATGTGACTGCCCGGCCCGCCTCTCTCCTCTCTCCTCTCACGTTTCTCCTGACATCAGCCCACCTCTCTTCTGATCTGATAGCTACAGTCAGCGGGCAGGGCTGAGAATTCTCCGCTGACATCAGGTGTGATGTGAGAGGAGAGAGTAGAGAGGCGGGCCAGGCAGTCACGTGAGCGGCATATATTGTACACAGACTGAGAAATGAAATATGAATATTTTTTAAAAAGCACATACAGCAGGGCACTTAATTGATTGTAAGATGGGATTTATTAAAACACTGTAATTTTAACAACAGTAAGTAGAGTACAAATGTGTTTGTACTCTACTTACACCTCATGCACGCTCCGTGCTGAAAATTCCCTTGCTTCCCCGTTTGCAAACAGGAAAGCCAGGGAACTGTCAGCACAGAGACAGTACAGGGAACTTCATAGGGCTGTTTGTCAGCTGTAGATTGTAATCCCTTCTGACCTCCCAGCAGCAGTGTGTGTGAATGCCTGTACCCTGTAGTGCACCGGATTAGTGCACTTTTTAAGGGAGTGAGGTTATTTTTAATTCAAAGCGGAGTTCCAGTCAATTTTTTATTTATTAAAAGTTAGCAGCTACAAACAAAGTGTATCTTCTGACTTTTAATAAAGACGCTCACCTGTCCCACAATCCAGCGATGTGGCCACCCAAACCCTCCCTTCTCTCCCCCCGACTGTCCAAGGCGCTGGCAATACTACTGTGGGCATCTGGCTGGGACAGCTTGCAGCTTCACAGCTGGGTGCGCATGTCTCACTGCGCTGTCCTGCATAGCCGGGCAATCTTCTGGGACCTGTGATGTGTCCCAGAAGATTGCAGGGAGGAAGGGCCGCCTAGGCCCCTAAGTGGGAGCTCGTCGGTAATCGTGATGCATCGCGGAATCGTATTGAATCATTGACCAGATAATCGTAATCCAATCGAATCGTGAGACCAGTGAAGATCCGCACCTCTAATAGATGTGTGTGCATGTATGTATATATATGTATGTGAGTTTATATATGTGTGAGTATGTATGTATGTAAATATGTGTATGTGAGCTTATGTGTGTATACAGTTGCAATAAAAAGTATGTGAACCCTTTTGGAATGATATGGATTTCTGCACAAATAAAAACATGGTAACATTTAATTCTTTGTGTGTTATTAGTTTATGTAGACTGTGATTATCTATTGTTGTGACTTAGATCAAGATCAGATCACATTTTATGACCAATTTGTGCAGAAATCCATATCATTCCAAAAGGGTTCACATACTTTTTATTGCAACTGCATGTATGTGTGTTTGTATGTATGTAAATATGTGTGTATGTATGTGACCTTATGTATGAATGTGTGTGTATATACTTTATGTGTGTATGTGAGTCTATGTGCATATATGAAAGTTTGTGAGTTTATGTATGTGCCTATGTATGTATATGTATGTTACTTTTAACTTATAGTGCCATTGAATGTGATGGGGTATATTTCCTGCTGTAACTAAAGCATGTGTACAACCTCAGCAGCTGCTTCTGCAGCTAAAGGCGGTGCAGCTGGGGGTGGTAAAAACATAGCTCAACTGCATGGTTTCACTGTCCCCAAATCTCATGTGTGAATGAGCCCCTAGGCTTGGATCACATCTGTGTATCTGTGTGCTGGGTGTAGGGTTGTCCTACCAAAGAAACACAGGAAAGAAGTCCCTAACACTTAAAAAATCTCAGCAAATCAACTTCAGGGACAACACTTGCTGCCAAATATATCCCACGACTTTCAGATGCCATTGTAATCAGATAAACAGTATTATTCACAGATGGTTGGTCAGTGGTCATAATGTTATGGCTGATTGGTGTATGTGACTTGTTTGTATATACATTGTACATATATGACTTTTGTGTTCATTGTATACAATGTACATATGCAGTATATGACCTATGTACAGTGCCTTGCGAAAGTATTCGGCCCCCTTGAACTTTTCAACCTTTTGCCACATTTCAGGCTTCAAACATAAAAATATAAAATTTTTATTTTTTGTGAAGAATCACCAACAAGTGGGACACAATTGTGAAGTGGAACGAAATCTATTGGATTGTTGAAACTTTTTTAACTAATAAAAAAATGAAAAGTGGGGCGTGCAAAATTATTCGGCCCCCTTGCGTTAATACTTTGTAGAGCCACCTTTTGCTGCGATTACAGCTGCAAGTCGCTTGGGGTATGTCTCTATCAGTTTTGCACATCGAGAGACTGAAATTCTTGCCCATTCTTCCTTGCAAAACAGCTCGAGCTCAGTGAGGTTGGATGGAGAGCGTTTGTGAACAGCAGTTTTCAGCTCTTTCCACAGATTCTCGATTGGATTCAGGTCTGGACTTTGATTTGGCCATTCTAACACCTGGATACGTTTATTTGTGAACCATTCCTTTGTAGATTTTGCTGTATGTTTGGGATCATTGTCTTGTTGGAAGATAAATCTCCGTCCCAGTTTCAGGTCTTTTGCAGACTCCAACAGGTTTTCATCCAGAATGGTCCTGTATTTGGCTGCATCCATCTTCCCCTCAATTTTAACCATCTTCCCTGTCCCTGCTGAAGAAAAGCAGGCCCAAACCATGATGCTGCCACCACCATGTTTCACGGTGGGGATGGTGTGTTGAGGGTGATGAGCTGTGTTGCTTTTACGCCAAACATATCGTTTTGCATTGTGGCCAAAAAGTTCGATTTTGGTTTCATCGGACCAGAGCACCTTCTTCCACATGTTTGGTGTGTCTCCCAGGTGGCTTGTGGCAAACTTTAGACAAGACTTTTTATGGATATCTTTGAGAAATGGCTTTCTTCTTGCCACTCTTCCATAAAGGCCAGATTTGTGCAGTGTACGACTGATTGTTGTCCTATGGACAGACTCTCCCACCTCAGCTGTAGTTCTCTGCAGTTCATCCAGAGTGATCATGGGCCTCTTGGCTGCATCTCTGATCAGTCTTCTCCTTGTCTGAGCTGAAAGTTTAGAGGGACAGCCAGGTCTTGGTAGATTTGCAGTGGTCTGATACTCCTTCCATTTCAAAATGATCGCTTGCACAGTGCTCCTTGGGATGTTTAAAGCTTGGGAAATCTTTTTGTATCCAAATCCGGCTTTAAACTTCTCCACAACAGTATTACGGCCCTGCCTGGTGTGTTTCTTGGTCTTCATGATGCTCTCTGCGCTTTTAACAGAACCCTGAGACTATCACAGAGCAGGTGCATTTATACAGAGACTTGATTACACACAGGTGGATTCTATTTATCACCATCAGTCATTTAGGACAACATTGGATCATTCAGAGATCCTCGCTGAACTTCTGGAGTGAGTTTTCTGCACTGAAAGTAAAGGGGCCAAATAATTTTGCACGCACCACTTTTCAGTTTTTTATTTGCTAAAAAAGTTTAAAATATTCAATAGATTTCGTTCCACTTCACAATTGTGTCCCACTTGTTGGTGATTCTTCACAAACAATTAAAATGTTATATCTTTATGTTTGAAGCCTGAAATGTGGCAAAAGGTTGAAAAGTTCAAGGGGGCCGAATACTTTTGCAAGGCACTGTAGATACATTGTACATAGAAATGACCTGTGGAGTATACATTGTATATATATATATATATATATATATATATATATATATATATATATATATACAGTATCTCACAAAAGTGAATACACCCCTCACATTTTTGTAAATATTTTATTATATCTTTTCATGTGACAACACTGAAGAAATTACACTTTGCTACAATGTAAAGTAGTGAGTGTACAGCTCGTATAACAGTGGATATTTTCTGAGTTGATTGAGGGAACCATGAATGCCAACATGTACTGTGACATACTGAAGCAGAGCATAATCCCCTCTCTTCAGAGACTGGGCCCCAGGGCAGTATTCCAACATGATAACGACCCCAAAAACACCTCCAAGATGACCGCTGCCTTGCTAAAGAAGCTGAGGGTAAAGGTGATGGACTGGCCAAGCATGTTTCCAGACCTAAACCCTATTGAGCATCTGTGGGGCATCCTCAAACGGAAGGTGGAGGAGCGTAAGGTCTCTAACATCCACCAGCTCCGTAATGTTGTCATGGAGGAGTGGAAGAGGACTTCAGAGGCAACCTGTGAAGCTCTGGTGAACTCCATGCCCAAAAGGAGTTAAGGCAGTGCTGAAAAATAATGGTGGCCACACAAAATATTGACACTTTGGGCCCAATTTGGACATTTTCACTTAGGGGTGTACTCACTTTTGTTGCCAGCGGTTTAGACATTAATGGCTGTGTGTTGAGTTATTTTGAGGGGACAGCAAATTGACACTGTTATACAAGCTGTACACTCACTACTTTACATTGTAGCAAAGTGTCATTTCTTCAGTGTTGTCACATGAAAAGATATAATAAAATATTTACATATATATATATATATATATATATATATATATATATATATATATATATATATATATATATATATATGACCTGTGGGGTATACATTGCACAGATATGACCTGTGGGGTATACATTGTACATATATGACCTGTGGGGTATACATTGTGAGGCTGTGCTATATACCATGATCTGCGAGGCTGCACTATATACCATGATCTGTGAGGCTGTGCTATATACCATGATCTGCGAGGCTGTGCTATATACCATGATCTGTGAGGCTGTGCTATATACCATGATCTGTGAAACTCGCTATATACCATGATCTGTGAGGCTGTACTATATATCATGATCTGTGAGGCTGTGCTATATACCATGATCTGCGTGGCTGCGCTATATACCATGATCTGTGAGGCTGAGCTATATACTCTGTCCTGTGATGCTGAGCTATATACCCTGATTTGTGATGCTGAGCTATTTACTCTATCCTGTGAAGCTGAGCCTGTATACCCTGTCCTACTCTGTCCTGTGATGCTGGGGCTATATACACTGTCCTGTGGTGCTGAGCTATATACTCCTCTGACACTATGGGTCGAAGCAAGTGGAATACAGGGAATGGAGTGGGTGAATTCTAGAAGGGTTGGGGCTTATGAGAAGTGGAAGGGGTCAAAAAGGAAAGGCGGGGTCTGGTACCCCCCCCCCCCCCCCATCATAAAACTTCACCAGCTGCCACTGATGCTGAAAAAGGTTCTAGCCTTCCCCATCTCTTTTTTTTTTTCCACATCAGCGAACATCGCTAGAGGGCAGAATCAGCTTATCATTCATTAACTGTCGCCTTCGCCAATTCACATCATTGTGGTATATGCTTTTCCTCTTTTCCAGTTAAAAAATCACAGCGTAAAGCTTTATTAAATTAACATGCTAAAATCCCTGGTTACTTATTCTCAAATACCCATTTTTATCGAACTAAGAGCAATGAGGCAAGAAGACCTTGACTCTTGCTAACTGAAATATCTGGGCTAGTTTTGCAATAGAGGTACCATGAGCCACCCTACAAAAGAAAAACAAAGAATGAGAAAAGAGAACTAAAATAATGGGCCCCCCACGCCCACCTCCTACGTTACCCACCTTCCCTCCCTCCCTTTCCCAAACACCACCTGTGATAATTACATACCCAAGAACAAGATCTACATACTTTCTACTATTACCTACAATAGCTTATCAAACCAACCACCCTAATCACCCAATACCGTGAAAAATTCAATATTCCTATCGGCCTTGTCATATCGAAGCTATGGCCCGCTCTGCTGCACTCCGAACTCTCCATTGGAGCGGCCCACCTTTTCCCCCCACGACTTCCACATTCTATCAAATTCCTGGAGATTACCTCTCCTAATATATTCCAATCTTTCCCTACACAGGGTCTCACTAAGTGTATCTATCCAGTCTTTCACAGTCGGGGGGTCCTTTGATTGCCATCTTAAAGCTATCATTTTCCTAGCTTGGAACAAGCCTCTCGAGATGGCCAGTGTGGTACTCCTCCTCTCCCCCTCTACCCATCTATAGCCCAAGATACATACCACAGCCTCCCTTTTCTCTACTGTGCCAAAAATATCTCCCAGGCTGTTAGTCACCCCCTCCCAGTACCGAAACAGCTTGGGGCACCTCCACATCATGTGGATGAGATCCCCAGTCTCCCGGCATCTGGGACAGCTATCATTAGGCCTTCTGCCAAACTTAAAACGGCGTTTAGGTGTGTAATAGGCTCTGTTTAGCAGCATCAAATGCAAGATCTTCTGTGTAGGGGACAACGAAACCAATGGCCCCAGCTCCAGAATCCTCTTCCATTGTTCCTGGGTCAGTACTCCTATATCCCCTTCCCATTTAGCTCTTACACTCCGGAGTAGCCCCCTCCTCCCGTTATCTGAATTGCTTAGTTGACCGTAGATCTTAGAAATTAACCTATTAAGGGGTGGGGCTTATGAGAAGTGGAAGGGGTCAAAAAGGAAAGGCGGGGTCTGGCGCCCCCCCATCATAAAACTTCACCAGCTGCCACTGATGCTGACAAAGGTTCTAGCCTTCCCCATCTCTACTAAAAAGGTATTTATGTCTGTGTTACTGTTGAATATTTTCTGTCACTTAGGCTCGGTTAACACTAGGACGACTTGGGATCCGACTTGTAAGCCCTCAAGTCGCCCCAAGTCGCTTTACTGTGAGCTTTACATTACAGTGAATGAGAGCGTCTTAATTGACACTACTGAAGTCGCTCCGACTTCAGAGCGTACTACCTGTACTACTTGGATCCGACTTGTAGGCGACCTGTACCCATAGAATTCAATGGAAGTCGCCTCCAAGTCGGATTTCCATCTACATTGAAGCGACTTTACAGGGAAAAAATTTAGTTTGCCCAGGCAAACCCCTCCCTCCCAGAGAGCTGATTATCCTGTGATTGGCCACAGCCAAAGTCGCCTGTCCTGGAGGCGACTTGAAGTCGCGTTGTAATTTGCTCAAAGTCGCGCTGAAGTCGCGTTGAAGCCGCGTTGAAGTCGCCTTGCAAAGTCGCGCTGAAATCGTGTTGCCCATGTGTGAATCGAGCCTTACTGTCTGTTTAACCATTTTTGTTATGAGCACCAGATAGCATGAAAAAACTGTCATGCTCCAGCACTTCCCACTCTAAACACACACACACACACAAAAACTATTTAGCTGGACATATACTTTTAAGTTATACAGTAAAGCTGACAAACACTGATATGAAAAAAAAGCAATAACTTGTTTTTTCTTCATTATGGATCTGCTCACTATATAAAAAGTACAAATGGATGTTGTTTCCACCAAAAACAGTCATGCAAAATTTACAGCAAATGAAATCCTTACGGGGAAAAATTCTGCGTTGCAGACGTTTCCATACTGTCAGTTTGATGTCATCTTGACGGAATCCAGGCTTGAAGGAAACAGGGCTATAGGTTGTGTCCACACTGCGTGGGCTTGGTGGTTGACAGCTGTGGAAGTAAATAAGTCATTATTTCCATAATTTTGTTTCCATACCTCCTATCCATATAAAGATTGTGAGTTGTGTCTCATACCTGGATGTCATAGCAGAATAGTCCTAGAAATAGAAATACAGAAAGAGCTGATTAGTAAGAGCTTAGATTAGCTGTGCTCACAGGGTATTTAAAAAGGAGTTGTAAAGGCAGAAGGTTTTTAATCTTAATGCATTCAATGCATCAAGATAAAAAACCTTCTGTGTATAGCAGTTTCCCCAGCACCCCCAATTACTTACCTGAACCCCTTCTCTCTCCAGCGATGTCCACAAATGTCTAAGCTATTTGGGACACTTCTCCTGATTGGCTGAGACACAGCAGTGGCACTATTGGCTCCCGTGACTTTCAATCAAAGTCAGTCAGCCAATCAGGGGAGAGAGGGATCTGTGTCTGAATGGATACACGGAGCTCTGACTCGGCCCAGGTGGCCCCATATAAAGCTGCTGGCTGTGGGGGCACTAGACAGGAGGGAGGGGCCCGGAGCAGCAAAGAGGCACCCGAGAAGACGAGGATCCGGACTTCTCTGTGCAAAACAAACTACACAGAGCAGGTAAATTTAACATGTTCATTTAAAAAAAAAATACGATTTTACAATCATTTTAAAGCGGAGTTCCGCTTAAAAAAAAAATAAAAGTCAGCAGCTACAAATACTGCAGCTGCTGACTTTTAATAATGGGACACACACCTGTCCCAGGGTCCAGCGATGCGGGGGAATGAAGCCCCGCTCGTCTCCCCTCCTCTCTGCGGCGCCGGCATTGTCACTGTGGGCGCCTGGCTGTGGCTTCACAGCCGGGCACACATTGCGCATACGCGAGCTGCGCGGCGGGCTGTGACACGTTACAGGTCCCAGATGATTTCCGAGAGGGAGGGGGGAGAGGAGAACTTACTTCCGGCATCGCGGTTCCTGGGAGGAAGTGGGAGCTGGAACCCTCTAAAAAGAGGGTTTCCACTCCCCCAAAAAAAATTACATGCCAAATGTGGCATTTCAGGGGGTCACCTTCCCTTAAAACAGAAGTTCCATTTTTGGGTGGAACTCCGCTTTAAATAAATCTGGATCTACTTTACTGCAGTATAGTAGAGCAATCATGCACTGGGAAGAAATACTCTTCCATAATGTTACTACAGGGTGCACGCTTAAAGTAATAATATTTGTTCACCAAAGATCCAGGCATATTTTACTTCAAAAATATGTGAAAAATATTTGAAACCTGTATGTGACATTCTGAATTCCTGATGACCTAGGAACCCTGTCTTAACTATGCTTTTCCCATCCATTCAGTTTAGGCAGATCATAACATGCTGTCCGACTGGTTCCTAAATCTGTGGGGACATCCTTTCTACTCCCTCCCTCTCCTTTTTACTTTCTTTCCCGCTTAACTAGTTTGGGTTGCTTATGCCCTAATGAGCACCCCCTGCTCCAAGCCTCCCCATTCTAGGGAGCCTTGGTCTCTGGAATGCCCTGCCCCCAATGTTGATTATAGGAAAACATTATGTTTCCATAGCAGGATTCTGGTCTCTTATCTTGTATAACTGTTTCGATCCACCTTCATATGGACATTTTTGTATAATGTTTTCATGCGCCTGCGTGGGCATACCTGCTGTTATGTTATTCCGGTAAAACAAAACAATAAAAATTATTGAAAGAAAGTTGTGTGACACTTGGGTGAAAACATTTTTAAATAGGCTCCTTAATGAACATAATTTGGCCAATATATAATATGCAACAGTAAGCTCATATAGCTATTTTCATTTTAGCACAAACAACAAAAATGAAGCTTAGCTTCCATTCCAATACCCAGATATTGAGATTTTTTTTCTTTTTACTTTATTATCACCTGTTGCTCTTGCCAGTAAAATACTTCCTTTCCTATGGATGACAACATTTGGCCTCTTGGTCCTGCTTTCGACGCACGCGCGTAATGAATTCCTTCGCGCTTGCGCCGTTGGTCCGACCTGTGGCGTCGCTCGACGCATGCGCGCCTGCCTGCTATGGGGCCGGAAGACGCCGTGTTGATTACAACGGCTGCTTCCGCCCTGGTTATCCCATATATGGAGCTGCCTCGCCGCTCACGACTGAGACATACAACAGGCAGCAACCTAACAGGACGGTGCGCTCCCAGAGTCTCCTTATTGTCTTCACTGTGGGGTAAGCTATCTCTGGTTGCTTTTCAAGGCAGAGCACTCCAATATACATACCAATAGTGATTTCAGCACTCGCAAATATAGTTGATCCTTACTCTTGTTTATGTTTGTGCCTCAGAACTGCAGCATATACAAGCTCTCCCTATCTATAACTACCCGATGTGACCTAGCTGGGAGCCCCCGGTGTCCGTTTGCTGCCTGCCTGACCCTTATCAATTGATCCCTACCTCGATCGCTCTTTGCGACCCTTTGATTATAGTTACCTATGCGAATACAACTTTTTTGATACAGTATTTGGTAAGCAATATTTTGATTTACATACCCTGCTAACTTAATTTACTCTCTGCCACAAACCCCCTCCCCCCCCTCCCCTCTTCCCTTGTTTCTCCCCCCCCCTCCCTCCTGCTTTTCCTCCCCCCTCCCTCCCTTCCCCCCCCCCCCTCCCCCCCCCCTCCTTCCTTTTTCTTCCCTTCCTCTCCCCTATCCCATTTGGGCTTCAAATGAGATGAGTTCCACATTTTGTATTACCATTACCGATACTCATACTTTATATTCCACCTTTTTTTTTTATATCTCTCAGTGGGCTGTGGGTATCCATCTGTATGGGCTGTCCTAGACCGCTGCCTTATGCTGTCCTACCACTTGAGACCTCCATCTTTTATAGGTCCTCTGCCATGCCTTGCCACTTGGGGGCGCCGTCCCTCTCCCTCTTCTTACCAAGTCATTACTTTTTCATGTAACACTTTGTCCTCATTATACATTCACTGAGAATAGTCTTTTAAAATATTGTGACTTTGACACATGTTTTTCTTTCTCTGTACATAATTTTAATAGAACCTCTAGCTCCTGAAGAAGCGTTCCTTGTCAACGTGAAACATGTAGAGCAATGAGCATTTGGAGAATACACCATTTTGGGAATACCAGACCTGCAGTGCTCCCCCAATTTCAACCGTGTTAGGGGAAGTTAACCCTTTTTCCTTTATTTGGATTATAATCATACATGATTACCTAGGGATACATACTCAACTGCAGGATAGGATCCTTTATGGTGTTAGGATATGCTATGTATGTCTAGATCCGATATGTTTTTAAATAATGCCTTGTCTATTCTTTTTGTGTGTTTTTTGTATATGATAAATAAAATTTAACCTTTTTTATATACGTTGTGTAGCTCACTACAGTTGTGCCTTTAAAGTCCCAAAAAAGTTTTTAGTCTCTTGATATCTCCAACTGATTACCAGGGACGTTGGCACAAATGACTTTTAAGTACCTACAGAGTCACCCTGTATATTAGGTACTTTAATACTAGGACCCTTCCTTTTGCTATATAGACTGTGCACTTTGCAGGTGCAGTTACATTCATTTTCCCCAGAGCTTAGTAAATGTGGTAAAGCTCTGCTGATTTCCATCATCCAATCATGTGCAAGCAAAAATGCTGTTTTTCTCTTTACCTTGTACCTGATTGGGTATTCTTTACAACGTGAAGCTTTACCACGTTTACTAAGCTGCGGGGGAAATGAATGCAGCTACACTTGCAAAGTGGACATTTAGTAAATTCACACCAAAGTGTATTAGGACTAAAAAATATTTTTCCTCTTCTACTCCCAATGTTATGGAAACGGGCCGAAGGGGAGGGGATCTGTTATCCACAGAGGAGAACTAGACAGAGTTTTTAAGACTGCTTGAGATAACACTGCAAAGTGCACAACACAAAATCTAATCTCTGGCAGGATCAAAAGTTTTTTTGCACTTATCAAAATGATTTAACACAATGCTGTGAGTGGTTTATTTAATTGACCAAAAAGGAGCAAATAAGAGAAATGCATTGTTATGGTTTACATACACTTTACGTTTACCACAGCTGTTCATTGAATGTGATAAAAATTTAACTACCTATATTACCTACAGTATTGTTGACCCAGTTTGGTGGAAAGTCTCACCTGGATGAAATGCAGGTGATTTTCATTTCCCAGGATCTCCAGCTGTCTTTCTTTTTCCTTTACAGAGCACAGGATTTCATTTTTCTGCTTTACTTGAATCTCAATGTTGCTGATGAGCTCGGTAGCTTTCTTGGACACTAGCTTAAGGAAGTGATCCTCTTCCTCTGCAATGTATCTCTGAAGCTCCTGGAACTCCTTGCAGATTAGATGCTGAAAGACATCCGATTCATTCTGTAGAAAAAGAGAGAAATTACACATAACAAAAAAAATCCATAAGAATAACAAAAGCATAGCAGATATATACAGTATGTTTTACTGACTCACTGAGAGTAGAACAATTTATGCTCTGAAGGGTTCATACACTTCAATTGCTAGAGTGTTACTAAACCCACAAAAATGAAATCTGTCTGTATATGTAGTAAAGCATGCTTGTTATACTCACTGTGGAACCTAAGGGGTTAATCCTCTGCATTGTGTAAAAAGGCTGCTTGATCTTGTATGCACAGATCCTCCCCTCCCTGCACTGTCCCCCTGGACAGAGCCTTTGGAGTCAGGCTGCACATGCTCAGTTTGGTGTGTATTGCTAGAGAGGTTTTTTTTCTTTTTCTTGGGAGAGTGCATGTGATCAGCACAGGGCCAATCAGCACTGTCCAGACATGTCAAGACAGAGGGTCAGGAGCCCTGCAGCCTGATAGCACAGCTCATTGCAGTATGAAAACTCCTCCTACAAGCTTCACCAGAAACTGATAGAAATTACAAGACTTCTATATACTGCTGATGAGAAAAGGTATTTAGCCGTTTATACAGTGCCTTAAAAAAGTATTCATACCCCTTGAAATTTTCCACATTTTGTCATGTTACAACCAAAATCGTAAAGAATTTTAATGGGATTTTATGTGATAGACCAACACAAAGTGGCACATAATTGTGAAGTGGAAATAAAATGATAAATGTTTTTTTCGATTTTTTTTACAAATAAATATCTGAAAAGTGTGGTGTTGCTTTTGTATTTAGCCCCCTGAGTCAATACTTTGTAGAGCCACCTTTCGCTGCAATTACAGCTGCAAGTCTTTTTGGGTATGTCTCTGCCAGCTTTGCACATCTAGAGAGTGACATTTTTGCACACTTTTTTTTTTTTTTTTTTTACAAAACAGAATGTTCCTTTATTGAAACAAAAAAAGGCATGGTACAAGTTAAAGGAGTATGGACAATATCAAAAGAGATAGTACAAAGGGACAGTTTTGGTGAATTCAAAGTACACATCAAGTGAACAAATACACACAATGTGAAGGGTAAAGCCCAAAGGAGAAAACAATACCTCATCAAGTCTTTCATGTTCCCAATGGACATTTTGTTTTCCCTGATGTTAACCGTTATGGACTTTATTTTTAGCGCAGCTTCCCCCATTCCTTAGACTTTCTGGTGTTATCGCACTGTAAGCTGTTGCTTTTTGCTATTGTTCTGTTAGCGCGGTATTTCTACATTCCTTCAGGGAGGAAGGCCTCCTCCTAAGCTGTCCATGGGTGCCATACCTTATCAAACTTCTTAGGGCAGTTCCTATTGATGTAGGTCAATTTATGTAGAGGAAGAACAGCATTTATTGATTTTTCCCATGAACCTACGGAGGGAGGGGAACAGGCATTCCATCTTAGAATAATTTTCCACTTGGCATAAAAGAAGAGATACGCTATCAATAGTTTAGTGCAGCGAGGCCTCTGCTCATCATCTTGGATTCCCAACAGAGCCATTTCTGGAGAAACTGGGAGAGTCAGCTGGAGGCGACAGTTGATAAGTTCCACTACTTCCTCCCAGGACCAATCAATCCTCGGGCAACCCCAGAGTATATGAATATACGTTCCTACACTGTTCCCACATCTAGGGCAGTCCTTTGATCTCTGAGGGTAAACTGCGCAGTCTCTGGGTGATATAATAGACTCTGTGTAAGAATTTAACCTGTATGAACTGGTCACGAGCCGAATGGCGGAGTTGTAGGTGCTGGAAATACATCCAACCAGGTAGATAATATTTGGCTTTAAGGTCAGTGAAGGGAAGCAATACTCCCGCCAAGAACACGTCTCCAAGGACTTTTACTCCATATCGGGCCCAAACCTGAGGGTCAGGTAAACAACGAAACTGTGGAAGGTTAGGGTTTTTCCCAACAGTGGGCAAAAGGGGGACCACCTATTGGGACTCAGAAACCTCCATCTAGCCACATACTCTAACTGTCGTCCTAGTAGGATGCGTAAGCTCGACGTAAGCTCGGGAGCCTCTGTATATTAAGTTGCCCAGTTCACAGAGCGACCCCAGAATGGCCACCTCGAGACACAGAATTGCATTGGACCGAGAGAGCACAAACCACCACCGGACTGTAACCAGAACGGCTGCCCAATAGTAGGTCTGGTAGTCCGGCAAGGCTAATCCTCCGCATCACACTTGAAGAACCAAGTTCAATATAGCCAGTCTAGCGGTAGCTCCCTCCCAAATAAATGCACCAATACACCAATCAACCTCTGCAAAAAAAGAGTTGGGTATCCAGTTTGGGAAACTACGGAATGCATACAAAAATTTTGGAAGAAATATCATTTTAAGAAGGTTAATGCGTTCTATGATATTCCGCGGCAAGGAAGCCCAAGAAGTGCACCTTACCCGAAGGTGAGATAGAACTGGCAGCAAGTTATGGTAAAAAAAAAATAGTCAATTTCCGCCGAACCTGGATACCCAAATACCTAAATTGGTCTACTCAGAGTAATGGGACATCTGCAGCAAGCACTCATGCCTGGGAATCCAAGGGTATAATGGTCGATTTAGACTAGTTAATGTGAATTCCTGAGAATCTACCAAATTCATTGAAGAGATCCAATGCTGCCTTCAGAGACTCATCTGCATCCTGGAGATATAAAAGGGCATCGTCAGCATATAAAGATATTTTTTCCTCCAGGGAACCCACCCACAATCCCTTAACCCAGTCAGAACTTCTAATTAAGATGGCCAAAGGCTCAAGGGCCAGGGTAAAAAGGGCAGGGAATAAGGGCCACCCCTGTCGGGTACCTCTCTGCGGGAAAGATGCAGATAGTCTTTAATCATTAATAATCATTAGTTCGAATACGAGCCTTGGTTGCACAATATAGCATACGTAGCCACTTGGGCCCAAAACCAAATTGACGCAACGACTCCCACAGGAAAACCCACTCTACTGAGTCAAACGCCTTTTCCGCATCAAGGGAGGCGATTACCCTATTCCCGCTGTTGATATGGGAAACCGAGAGGTTAAGAAAGAGGCGACGGAAGTTGAAATCAGTTCCCTTCCCAGGCATAAACCCTGTTTGGTCAACATGAATAATCTCCTCCAGAACCTTGAATAGCTTATTAGTCTAAATTTTTGCCAAAATCTTGGCATCTACATTATTAAGGGATATCGGTCTGTAGGAGGAACATTCCTCAGGGTTCTTACCCGGTTTGAGAACCAACCCCACCACTACTTCAGACAAAGAATCAGGGAGAGCCCCCAAGGAAAAGAACTGGTCAAATAAAGATATAAGCCATGGGGCCAGCAGCTCCTGATAATGGGAGTAAAATTCAGGAGGCCATCCACCCCAAGGGTCTTTCCGAGCTGAAGTTCTGAAAGCTACCTGTATCTCCTCCCAGGGTGATATCAGACTCCAGGGTAGGAAATATGACTATCAAGGTAGGCGTCCAATTCCAGAGGAGTATATTCTCCTAGAGGAGTACAGATGCTGGTTATATTGCACAAATCTCTCATTTATACTACTAGGTGACCTCAACACCCTCTCGGAGTCCCTTACGCCACTAATGTGGGTAACTGAGAACTGTCCTTTGGCCAACCACGCTAGCAATCAACCATTCTTATTCCTGTATTTAAAGACCCTCTGAGCTGTGTTCAAAAGGAATTTCTGCATCATCTCTACCCTAAGAGCCCTTTCACACTGGGGCGGGGGGGGCGGCGGCGGCGGTAAAACGCAGGAGCGGTGAAGGAGCGGTATACACACCGCTCCTTCACCGCTCCGAAGATGCTGCTGGCAGGACTTTTTTTACCGTCCTGCCAGTGGCACTTTCGGGTCGGTTTGCAGGCGCTATTATTAGCGCAATAGCGCCTGCAAACCGCCCCAGTGTGAAAGGGCTCTAAGTAAGGATACCTCTCTCAGAGCACATTGCCAAGCCCCATAAGCTGCATATAAGAAAAAAAGAAAGGACAAGCCCTTCCAAAGGGGTCGCAGTAACTGAACACTACGGTTGAATTTAATTACATTTTATTTAGAAAAAACACACCATAATATCAAATATGACAAAATATCAAAAATAGCGGTCTGAGTGTAACCCTCTAAAACATTAAAAAAGACAACGTTGTCATTGACTAGATGTCATCTAAATGCACACTTCCATTCAACTTTAAAAGTTGAATGGAAGTGAGCATTTAGATGACATCTAGTGGCCGAAGCAAGATATTGCAGTCAAAAATTTGGCTATTTAACCGCTTCAGCCCCGTAAGATTTTACCCCCTTCCTGACCAGAGCACTTTTTGCAATTGAGCACTGCGTCGCTTTAACTGACAATTGGGCGGTTGTGCGACGTTGCACCCAAACAAAATTGATGTGCTTTTTTTCCCACAAATAGAGCTTTCTTTTGGTGGTATTTGATCACTTGTGCGGTTTTTATTTTTTTGTGATATAAACAAAAAAAGAGCGACAATTTTGAAAAAAACGCATTATTTTTTACGTTTTGCTATAATAAATATCCCCCAAAAATATATAAAAAAACGTTTTTTTCCTAAGTTTAGGCCGATATGTATTTTTCTACATATTTTTGGTAAAAAAAATCGCAATAAGCGTATATTGATTGGTTTGCGCAAATGTTATAGCGTCTACAAAATAGGGGATAGTTTTATGGCATTTTTATTTGAAATTTTTTTTATTAGTAATAGCGGCGATCTGCGATTTTTATCTGGACTGCGACATTATGGCAGACACATCGGACAATTTTGACACCATTGTCATTTATATAGCGATCAGTGCTATACAAATGCATTGATTGCTGTGTAAATGACACTAGCAGTGAAGTTGTTAACCACTAGGGAGCGATGAAGGGGTTAAGTGTGTCCTAGGGAGTGATTCTAACTGTGGGGAGGATGGGCTTCAAGTCACATGACAGCGATCACCGCTCCCGATGGCAGGGAGCGGTGATCTCTGTCATGACACTAGCCAGAACGGGGAAGTGCCTTGTTTACATAGGCACTTCCCCACTCTGAGGCTCCATGACACGATCACCGGGAAAACCGGCGGACATCGAGTCTGCCGTTTGCGCTGTACGTGGCAGGTGCCCGCACCTGCTATCCCTGGCTCTTAAAGGGGACGTACAGGTACGCCCATTTGCCCACCGCTGCCATTGTGCCAATGTATATTGGCGTGCAATGGTCGGCAAGTAGTTAAGCCAGCATCTTCAGCTCCTCCTTGCTCTGAGGAAGTTAGCTGTTATTGGCTAAGGAAACATGTCAGCATAACGTCAGTGGGTTCGTGACGATGGAGGTAAGATTACTAGTAAGGCTGCTTTCACACTGAGGCGCTTTACGAGCGCTAAAGCGCTAAAGATAGCACCTTTAACCACTTCAGCCCCGGAAGGATTTACCCCCTTCCTGACCAGAGCACTTTTTACAATTTGGCACTGCGTCGCTTTAACTGCTAATTGCGCGGTCATGCAATGCTGTACCCAAACGAAATTTGCGTCCTTTTCTTCCCACAAATAGAGCTTTCTTTTGATGGTATTTGATCACCTCTGCGGTTTTTATTTTTTGTGCTATAAACGGAAAAAGACCGAAAATTTTGAAAAAAAATGATATTTTCTACTTTTTGTTATAAAAAAACTTCAATAAACTCAATTTTAGTCATACATTTAGGCCAAAATGTATTCGGTCACATGTCTTTGGTAAAAAAAATGTCAATAAGCGTAAATTTATTGGTTTACGCAAAAGTTATAGCATCTACAAGCTAGGGTACATTTTCTGGAATTTACACAGCTTTTAGTTTATGACTGCCTATGTCATTTCTTGAGGTGCTAAAATGGCAGGGCAGTACAAAACCCCCCCAAATGACCCCATTTTGGAAAGTAGACACCCCAAGGAAATTGCTGAGAGGCATGTTGAGCCCATTGAATATTAATTTTTTTTTGTCCCAAGTGATTGAATAATGACAAAAAAAAAAATTGTCACTAAATGATATATTGCTCACACAGGCCATGGGCATATGTGGAATTGCACCCCAAAATACATTCAGCTGCTTCTCCTGAGTACGGGGATACCACGTGTGGGACTTTTTGGGAGCCTAGCTGCGTACGGGGCCCCGAAAACCAATCACCGCCTTCAGGATTTCTAAGGGCGTAAATTTTTTATTTCACTCCTCACTACCTATCACAGTTTTGAAGGCCATAAAATGCCCAGATGGCACAACCCCCCCCCCCCAAATGACCCCATTTTGGAAAGTAGACACCCCAAGCTATTTGCTGAGAGGCATGTTGAGTCCATGGAATATTTTATATTTTGACACAAGTTGCGGGAAAGTGACAATTTTTTTTTTTTTGCACAAAGTTGTCACTAAATGATATATTGCTCACACAGGCCATGGGCATATGTGGAATTGCACCCCAAAATACATTTAGCTGCTTCTCCTGAGTATGGGGATACCACATGTGTGGGACTTTTTGGGAGCCTAACCGCGTACGGGGCCCCGAAAACCAATCACCGCCTTCAGGATTTCTAAGGGTGTAAATTTTTGATTTCACTCTTCACTGCCTATCACAGTTTCGGAGGCCTTGGAATGCACAGGTGGCACAAACCCCCCCTAAATGACCCCATTTTGGAAAGCAGACACCCCACGCTATTTGCTGAGAGGCATGGTGAGTATTTTGCAGCTCTCATTTGTTTTGGAAAATGAAGAAAGACAAGAAAAAACATTTTTTTTTCTTTTTTCGATTTTCAAAACTTTGTGACAAAAAGTGAGGTCTGCAAAATACTCACTATACCTCTCAGCAAATAGCTTGGGGTGTCTACTTTCCAAAATAGGGTCATTTGGGGGGGGGTTGTGCCACCTGGGTATTCCATGGCCTCCGAAACTGTGATAGGCAGTGAAGAGTGAAATCAAAAATTTACGCCCTTAGAAAGCCTGAAGGCGGTGCTTGGTTTTCAGGGTCCCGTACGCGGCTAGGCTCCCAAAAAGTCTCACACATGTGGTATCCCCGTACTCAGGAGAAGCAACAGAATGTATTTTGGGGTGTAATTTCACATATTCCCATGGCATGTTTGAGCAATATATAATTTAGTAACAACTTTGTGCAAAAAAAAAAAAAAATTGTCTCTTTCCTGCAACTTGTGTCACAATATAAAATATTCCATGGACTCGACATGCATCTCAGCAAATAGCTTGGGGTGTCTACTTTCCAAAATGGGGTCATTTGGGGGGGGTTTGAACTGTCCTGGCATTTTATGCACAACATTTAGAAGCTTATGTCACACATCACCCACTCTTCTAACCACTTAAAGACAAAGCCCTTTCTGACACTTTTTGTTTACATGAAAAAACTATTTTTTTTTGCAAGAAAATTACTTTGAACCCCCAAACATTATATATTTTTTTAAAGTAAATGCCCTACAGATTAAAATGGTGGGTGTTTCAACCTTTTTTTTCACACAGTATTTGCGCAGCAATTTTTCAAACGCATTTTTTGGGGAAAAAAACACACTTTTTTAAATTTTAATGCACTAAAACACACTATATTGCCCAAATGTTTGATGAAATAAAAAAAATGATCTTAGGCCGAGTACATGGATACCAAACATGACATGCTTTAAAATTGCGCACAAACGTGCAGTGGCAACAAAATAAATACATTTTTAAAAGCCTTTAAAAGCCTTTACAGGTTACCACTTTAGATTTACAGAGGAGGTCTACTGCTAAAATTACTGCCCTCGATCTGGCCTTCGCGGTGATACCTCACATGAATGGTGCAATTGCTATTTACATTTGACGCCAGACTGACGCTTGCGTTCGCCTTAGCGCGAGAGCAGGGGGGGCAGGGGTGCTTTTTTTTTTCTTTCTTTTTTTTTTTTCTTTTTTATCTTATTTTTAAACTGTTCCTTTCATTTTTTTAAAATAATTTTTATTGTTATCTCAGGGAATGTAAATATCTCCTATTATAGCAGTAGGTAGTGACAGGTACTCTTTTTTGAAAAAATTGCGGTCTATTAGACCTTAGATCTCTCCTCTGCCCTCAAAGCATCTGACCACACCAAGATCAGTGTGATAAAATGCTTTCCCAATTTCCCAATGGCGCTGTTTACATCCGGTGAAATCTATCATGAAATGCTCGTAGCTTCCAGTTTCTTAGGCCATAGAGATGTTTGGAGCCACTCTGGTCTCTGATCAGCTCTATGGTCAGCTGGCTGAATCACCGGCTGCATTCTCAGGTTCCCTGTTGAGACAGGAGAGCCAGAGAAAAACACGGAAGACTGTGGGGGGGGGCATTCCCTCCCACTGCTTGTAAAAGCAGTCTAGAGGCTAATTAGCCGCTAGGATTGCTTTTACATGAAAGCCGACCGCTGGCTGAAAAGAATGATACCAAGATGTTACCTAAACCTGCAGGCATCATTCTGGTATAACCACTCAAAGTCGTGAAATATTATAAAGACTTTTGGCATAATCTACAGAAAACATCTATTTGCAATATACATTAGCAAACAGTGGCATACCTTAGGTGTAGGTAGGACATGAAGAACAGTCAGCCTCAGGTAGAGCAAACTGGGGATGCTCTAAAATCACATTCCAATTCACCTGCATATACAAGCAGCCCCCTGTGGCAGGAAGGGAGAAGTGCACATCTATAGGGAAGCCAGGGGTGCTGTCTATTTGATAACACTGGGAAGGGAAGTGTCAGCGTGTCAGCTCAGTAACATTCCGCCGCTTGGGCTGCTCTCCCAGGTGTTCGTGAGCCAGCATCCAAATGCGGGAGTCTTGAGATGGCTGTGTTTGTGTTAGTGCTACGACCCCTCCGTCCCTCCTCTATGCTGACATGTTTCGTTAGTCAATAACAGCTAACTTCCTCAGAGCAAGGAGTTGCTGAAGATGCTGGCTTAAATAGCAAAATATTTGACTGCAATATCTAGCTTCAGCCACTAGATGTCATCTAAATGCTCATTTCCATTCAACTTTGAAAGGTGAATGGAAGTGGGCATTTAGATGACATCTAGTCAATGATAACATTGTTTTTTTTAAACATTGTCTTTTTTAATGTTTTGGAAGGTTACACTTAGACCGCTTTTTTTGGTATTTTGTCATATTTGATATTATGGTGTGTTTTTTCTAAAAAAAATGTAATTAAATTCAATCATAGTGTTCAGTTACTGCGACCCCTTCGGAAGGCCTTGTCCTTTCTTTTTTTCTTATATGCAGTTTTTGTGGTCGCATGGACTGTGCCATGTTGTTGATACTACATGGGTAAAGGTTGACGTAATTACTATAGTAATTATCTAAATAGTTGTATACTAATAGTGCGGTAGATCCGGGCACCACAACATTTTTTCAAGCCCCATAAGCTATCTGATCCGGATTTGCCACATAGGCTGCTTCCTTTTGTCGGATCTCTTCTTCTAACCTCTCCAGAGACTGTGCAGATGCCCTACATGCTGTGGCAATACGGGATATATACTCTACCTTAGCCCAGGCCTTAAAAGCGTCCCACAACACTAGAGGAGTAGCAGAATCGGCGTTGGCCAACCAATAATGACAAATGCCTGCCTGAACAGCCTCCTGAACCCCACTATCCTCAATCCAGTATCTGGACAGCCTCCACAGCCTTTCCCCGGGGGGGGCCCGGGGATCACTTCAGCAACAAGGGGGGAATGGTCTGATATGCCTCTGGGCAAGATAGTAACATCAGAGACTTTCTTGAGCAAAGAGTGGGTAGCATAAATTACATCAATAAGAGAAAGGGTTTGAAAGGTGGAGGAATGATACGTGAATTCCCAAAGGGTAGGATTAAAATGGTACCAAACATCTGTAAGGGCAAATGTACTAGCCCAGTTGGCCAGCCCATGGACCAGTGGAGGCCATGGACAGTGGAGTCTGTCCAGATCTGGGGAGGGAGTCAAATTAAAATCCCCCAATACCAGTAGGTCTTCAACCCCATAATTGAGCACCAATTGCATGACAGTATAAAGCAAGGCAGAGTCCACCGAAGGCGGCAAGTAAATGCCCCCACAAGAACACATGGAACCTTGGCTATCAATACATGCATAACAATATATCAACCCCCAGGGTCCATCCTGATATCCAAGTGCTGGAACCAGAGCTGTTTGTGTACCAGGACACTGACCCCCCTTGAGTAGCTGGAGTACATGGTATGATAGTATGAACTCACCCAGGCCTCCTTGAGGCTCGAAATCCGAGAGCCAGGAAGGAGAGTTTCCTGCAAAACACAAATTTGCAGGAAAAAGAAGAAAATTAAACACTAAGGATTGTTTATGAGCAGAATTAAGCCTCTGCACATTCAAGGAGACTATAGAAACTTGTGCCATGGTGGTGGGAAGGAGCAATTACAATAAAATGGAACCCAAGGGAAATGTACTCCAGCCCTCCAAGGGAACCCAGAGAGATGTATCCATGCCCGACCAAGAGGCCAGCCATCTTCATCCTGCCAGGCCCGCCAAGAACTATCGTCATATGTAAGAGGAAGCAGTCCAAGCCATAAAGGAACATAAAACTAAAACAAAATGAAAAAAAAACATAGTCACATAACAGTCCCATCAAAAAATTCCCCCTCCCTGCACCTAAGGTGAGGCTGCATGATGCCCAATTAACCTACCCTAAGGCAACCAGTAACAGGAAGACGTGTGTATAGATGCAGAGAGTCAGAAACCCAGAATACTCTATCCTCCAAAGAAAAACAAAAAATAAAGCCAGAAAAAAATTTGTTTAACAAGCATAAAAGGTTCCATGGGAGATGCTGTAATCTGTAATCGGAACTGGGTTGCAAGTCATCACCTGGACTAAGCCAGGGGCACATCACTTGATAACTTGTAATCCAACAGACAAACTTGAAGATAATTAACTCTGGTAGTCCGCCTGAGCAAGGTATAGTGACACAGAAACCAAACAGCATGGGGTCAGCCGACTCCTGGAAATCTTTGAAAAGCGGGCTACCATTGCAAAGGAGATATAGATGACTGGTGACAGAGTAAAAAGGGTCCCACATGTGGCAGTGGGAAATGTAGAAGGCAGACAGGCACAACATCATCCCAAAGAGGGTATAGTCTCAAGCCAGTGCGCAGCATCCTTCGGGGAGGTGAAAAACTGGATCATTTCCCCCATCTACCACCCACAGCTTAGCCGGGAAGAATACACTATATTTGATACCCTTAGAGCGTAGACCCGCGTTGATGGAATCAAAAGACCGGCAGAACTTCTGGGTCTCCACGGAGAATATCTGGGCACAACATAATACGGTTATTCTGGTAGACCAGCTCACCCGCTGCTCTAGCCGCTCTGAGTAATTCATTCTGGTCTGTGAAGTTAAAAAGGCGCATGATGAAAGTGCAAGGAGGGGCTCCTTGCAGGCCTGGCTGTGGTGGCATGCGGTGGGCCATCTCAACCATAAAGTAGGGGGATAGTTGGGCCGCAGGGAGCAGTGATCTAAATAGCTCCTCCGCAAAGACAGTGGGGTTCTTAACCTCTGCTCCCTCCTCCAGGCCGATAAGATGAAGATTGTTCTACTGGCATCTGAATTACAACGGCGGGGGGTGTTTTTGGAAGTGCCTGATTAGAGCCATCGGCTCTAATAGGTGTCCTGATTAGAGCCGTGGGCTCTAAAAGGCTTCCAAACTGGTAAACAGCGGGCGCACTGCTTTATGTTCGCTGCTTACGTAGTGTTGTGTTAGGGAATCAAATAAATTGCTTCCCTAACACTGACCAATCAGGTGCACCGGGTCTGGTTACCTGTCACCTGGTTGGCTGAAGCGACAGGCGCTGTGATTGGATGCCTATCAGGCGTCCAATCATAGCAGAAGAGGATGGGAGAAGACATCGAGGACTCAGAGGGAGCGTGGAGGACAGCGCTGACCCGAGACAGGTAAGTGCCGGGCGGGGTGGCACACTGGCAGTAATTGATGAGGCACACTGGCCGCAATTGATGGGGCACACTGGCCGCAATTGATGGGGCACACTGGCAGCAATTGATGGTTACAGTAGCTGCGTTTGATGGCACAGTGGTGGCAATTTATGGGTGCAGTGGCTGCGTTTGATGGCACAGTGTCTGCGTTTGATGGGCACAGTGGCTGCGCTTGATGGCACAGTGGCAGCATTTAATGGGCACAGTGGTGGCAATTTATGGGTACAGTGGCTGCGTTTGAAGGCACAGTGTCTTCGTTTGATGGCACAGTGGCTGCGTTTGATGGGCACAGTGGCTGCGCTTGATGGCACAGTGGCTGTGCTTGATGGCACAGTGGCTGCATTTGATGGGCACAGTGGCGGCAATTGATGGGCACAGTAGCTGCGTTTGATGGGCACAGTGAGACTGCAATTGATGTTTTGTTTTTTCAGTTTGTTTGTGCCCCCTAAAAATTTTGAGCACCAGTAGCCACTGCTGAGATCCCAGGAGGAGGTCAACGCTGTCCAGGGACACCAGGAGGAGGATTTATTTTTCCAGTGGCCTGAGAGACATAAATATCAGGCGTATGTGACTCTATAGTAGGGTCATTATCTGGAGGTGAGCAGGCATTCCAGCTAGAGGTGGTGGTCACCGAAGTCACTGGATAATATGAATTAACAATTCTATGACCTGTCATCTAAAGTTGCATTATGGTGAACTTTTCACATTATTTGGACTTTTATTATTGTTTTATTGCTTCATTGTTTATATTGGTTGCACTGACCAGTTTTGGTTTATTAGTATTGAATTGAGAGTCACATGTGAATACACTCTGAGAGGTGTTGGCAGCAATCATGATAAGCCTAGAGGTAGGCTACTGACACTGGATTGGTTTAATATTGTGTTGCACTGATTCATTTATTTGCTTAGTTTGAATATAGCGCTGATTATATTTTATTTCACAAGTAGTTTGTTTGGGTCAGACATTTGCGCAGGCAAATATTTAAAACCTTCATCTGTTATTGAAAAATTAGAGGAAGTTGGCCAACCTCCATTATTTAAAAGTTCAAGGGATCAGATACAGTTTCAGAAAAACAGAAATGACTAAACCTGATAACGGTCTAGGAAAATCTGAGCTATAAAATTTTGTCACACTTTACAATGTGTAGAATTTAATCCAGGAGTTCTTGAAATATCATCCTACACTGGACATGAGTCATTGAGATGCTTTTTCTTCTATTGTCTGTTTGATGGGCGTTAAACACCTTATGCAAGACCACTCTCACTGTGCCAGGAAAGCCTTATCTCCAGTCTTCTGAAGGACAAGTCACAAGGACAACTGGCTCAGTTTCATTGTGACTGCAACCTAATCAGAGAGTGTGGGATTGTCACGGCATTACAAAGTACACAATGAGCTCACACTAGTTTCAGAAAGATATTTTAGTAAACACCACACACTTGTAAAACGGAAAGTTTTGAGGAAAACTTTGCTCATTTAGAACTGTGGTTTATTAGTAGAAGTTGGTGGAAATAATAATTTAAAATCCCATTTGTACCTCTTTTGTGGCCAGTAACAGTCATGTGCCTTAATTACAGCCCTATTTGGATCTTGATCCTGACAACTTTTCCAAGTGTGACTCCAGCTTGCATAACCATTTGTCTTTATATGACTCTGCTGTAGCAGAAGACACTGACAAGTTTATTGAATCCTCTACAGGCCACCCCTCCAGCCAATTACCTAATGCCGCGTACACACGGCCGGACTTACCAACGGGCTAAACTCCGTTGGCATTTCCGACAGGAAAGATTTAGAACATGTTCTATATCTGAGTCCGTCGGAAATGCCGACAGAAAAAGTCCGATGGGGCATACACACGGTCGGAATGTCCGACCGAAAGCTCCCACCGGACTTTTTCTGTCGGAAGTCTAGCTGTGTGTACGCGGCATTAGTCTGAATCTTTTCCTCCTAGAGGCCAAACTTACTCTAATACCGTGTACACATGAGCGGAATGTCCGACAGAAAAAGTCAGACGGGAGCTTTTCATAGTATATTCCGATCGTGTGTATGCCCCATCGGACTTTTTACGTTGAAAATTCTGACGGACCTAGAAAGAGAACATGTTCTAAATTTTTCTGATGGAACCAATTCCTATCGGGAAAACCGATCGTCTGTATGCTGTTCCGACGTACCAAAAATAACGCATGCTCTGAAACAAGTACGAGACGAAAGCTATTGGCTGCTGGCTATTGAACTTCCGTTTTCTAGACCCGTCGTACGTGTTGTACGTCACCATGTTCTGGACAGTCGGAATTTGGTGTGACTGTGTGTATGCAAGACAGCTTGAGCAGAATTCCGTCGGAACTCCGTTGAAAAAACCTTCAGAGTTTATTCCAACGGGAAAACGGGTCGTGTATACAGGGCATAAGGGGCATAAGTTTCACAATATCTTACCTCCAGCACAAGTAATAGGGGCTTTTCCCCTGGCCTTTTGGACTCTATTTTAAACAGCTCAGTCTTGTATTCGGCCCAATCTACCCCCTGGAAAGCAGTTTGTTCCCCTCCACCTTAGGCTTAAAGTGCTTTCAGAAGCACATAACGTTAAGATGGCTGGGCACCCAGGGATTGCTAAAATATTTTCTTTTGTTTCTTGTGGCCCTCGCTCCAAAAGGACTCCTGTTCCTATTGCAAAACCTGTGCTTGCTCTCAGTCCACAAAAGTCAATCCCTCTGGATTACCCCCACCTTTGCCCATCCCCAAACGCCCTTGGATGCACATCCAGGCTAACTTGTCCTCTTGTTTTGCTGCCTCTACACCTGCTGATGCGGTCCAGTCTGCCTTTGCATCGGTTACTTCAGTGCAACCTAATCAGAGTGTGTGGGATTGTCACGGCATTACAAAGTACACAATGAGCTCACACTAGTTTCAGAAAGATATTTTAGTAAACACCACACACTTGTAAAATGTAATGTTTTGAGGAAACTTTGTGGTTTATTAGTAGAAGTTGGTGTAAATAATCATTTAAAATGCCAATTTGTACCTCTTTTGTGGCCAGTACCAGTCATGTGCCTTTATTAGAGCCCTATTTGGATCTTGATCCTGAGAACATTACCAAGTGTGACTCAGTTTGCATAACCATTTGTCTTTATATGACTCTGCTTTAGCAGAAGACACTGACAAGTTTATTGAATCCTCTACAGGCCACCTCTCCAGCCAATTGCCTTAGTTTGAATCTTTTCCTCCTAGAGGCTGAACTTACTCTAAGTTTCACAATATCTTACCTCCAGCACAAGTAATGGGGGCTTTTCCACTGGCCTTTTGGACTCTATTTTAAAGGCTCAGTCTTGCATTTGGCCCGATCTACCCCCTGGAAAGCCATTTGTTCCCCTCCACCTTAGGCTTAAAGTGCTTTCAGAAGCACATAATGCTAAGACGACTGGGCACCCAGGGATTACTAAAACATTCTCTTTGGTTTCTTGTGGCCCTCGCTCCAAAAGGACTCCTGTTCCTATTGCAAAACCTGTGCTTGCTCTAAATCAGGGGTCTTCAAACTATGGCCCTCCAGTTGTTCAGGAACTACAATCCCCATCATGCCTTGTCATGTCTGTGAATGTCAGAGTTTTACAATGCCTCATGGTATGTGTAGTTCCACAACAGCTAGAGGGCCGTAGTTTGAAGATCCCTGCTCTAAATCCACAAAAGTCAAGCCCTCTGCATTATCCTTACTTTTGTCTGTCCCTAAATGCCCTTGGATGCACATCCAGGCTCTAGTTTTGCTGCCTCTACACCTGCTGATGCAGTCCAGTCTGCCTTTGCACCAGTTACTTCAGTCCAACCCATGCCAGTTGAGCCTCCTGCTTTTTTATATTCAGTAACCTGGCCACAACCTACTGCAAATACATCTGCTTGAACCTGTCTAAGAAGCTCCATCAATCCTTTGGATAGACTGCCTCATTCGGCCTTCGACCTTTTCTTCAAGCCACTAAGCATCCAGCTTGTGTTCCAGCTATCCAGCTTGACTCCAGTGACAGGTCACCCGCTAAACAACCTGACCTTGCTGATCCCCTGACCTATGCCCTGCCTGATGGTTCTGTGCTGGGTGTCCAGCTTGTCTATAAGGGCCCATGAGCCCCTCCTCAGACAGCTGCTGGTCTCATTCCAGCATCCTGGTTTGGGTTGTGATACATTCTCTCTGCTAGTCCACCTGCAAAGTGATTGATGTGGTCATTCTCTGGGTGGAGACTAAACCTGATTTAAGCTAGCCAAGCCTGCAGTCTCATGCTTGTGATAGAGTGTGTAATACCTGATCAAGCTGCCTGTTTGTCTGCCCTGCTTTGCTAGATTGGATTTCCCTGTGTATGACCGTGGATTGGATATTGACTTTTCTCTGAACGCTGCCTTTTTTTTTTAACAGAAGAACTCTGCCTTTTACCTGGACTGTCATCTAACTATTCTGCCTGTCTGCCAACCGCAAGTACCTGTTTGCTTTGCTGAGTTCACCAATTCCCTGGCATGGTAGCCAGGCACTATAGCAGTGTGTATAAGTCCTGGGGAAACCGAGTACCGGTAGGCCTGCTTGCCTTATGGGAAAGGAGGCTGCTAAAGATGAAGAAAACAGTAGCCAGCTATAGTGTCTGACCACCTGCGTTAGGGGTAGGCATGACATATACCAGTTTTGTTAATTAAATAGTGCATTTTTAATAGAGGTCCGTTCATCAAAACATGAAGAGGGATAACTGAAGAAGAAAGAGGTACAGAGGGATCTGGTTTCAAATGAGGATAGTTAGGAATGAAAGTGGTTGTAAACCCTTACATATACCCAGTGAAGTGACTGGCCTCAGGTGATACACAGAGAAGAAACTAATTCTCCTACATGAGTTTGAATGGGTACGTTTTTTTTTTCTCAGAAAAAAGTTTATTAAAGAACAAAAGTTACAATCATGTCATAAATTCCAGTTTCACCAAATCACGGTATGTATACATTATATCTTATCACCTCTACACCTCCGCCTAGGGCGTAGTAGTTTCAACATGCATTTTGCTATCGCCCAACAACCTACATGGCCTGCTGCGCTTGCCAACATCTATCAATGAAACCTGGTGTTAATCCTCTTGTGGTTGACTCAAACCAGTAGCCTGTCAAGTATGAGGTCCACCGGGCATAAGCCCGGGGAGCTCATCCAGGGTGCTTCACATTTGCTAGGGCGTCCCCTGTGTTGACAGATAAACTTTTCTAACCGTAACGTGTCTCCCACCTGGTTAGTCCACTCCCTGAGCGAGGGGGGATCTGTCGCCTTCCATCGTCGAAGGATGAGTAGGCGTGCCTGAAATAGGGCTCTTGCTATGGGCAGTTTAAAATTGTCCTCCAGGGGGAGGTCGTCTAGGATGCCCAAGATGCACGGTCTGGGGTCAATCGGGATAGTAACTGAGAAGGCTTTGTTGATGGTGTTCAGGACCCCTGTCCAATATATGTGTAGCTTGGGCCAGCACCACAGCATATGAATAAAGTCTCCATGGTCTCTCACACACCTTGGACATTCAGAGTTTGGTCTAGCCCCCATTCTGGCCAACCTGGCGGGCGTATAATGCACCCTTAGTATGATGTACAGCTGTAACAGGTGCTGTGCTACATTAAGGGAGGACATTTGTACCGCCTGAAGTGCCTCCTTCCACTGTTCCCCCTCGAGGGCACCTACGTCATTCTCCCACTTGGTCACCGTTCTTAAGGGGAATCCGATCAGGAATACCCTGAGAAGCATCGAGTAGCAGTTAGCAATAAAGCCTCTAAAACTGACCACCTCCTCCATTTAGTGAAATATGGGGGTTGGGGATAGAATCCACGGAGTCCCACTGGATTGAGCCCTGATAGCGCGTTGCAGTTGGAGATAATAAAAGTGCATCGTCTGTGGTAGCCGAAGTCGTTCCCGCAGATCAGAAAAGGTGCTCAATTTGCCCGCCACAAAAATGTGGGGAATTGATAAGTTGAATCTATAACGACTGTCTGAGCTGTCAGAAAGAAAAAAAAAGATGAGCTGAAGTTGCTGATTGAAGGGAAGGGACACACCCCTCTTCACACAGGAACAGAGCTGAAGCTGCTAATCAGCTGGAGCTCCCTCCACTGTCACCTTTTTCTCCCGGTGTCAGAAAAAAACTTGTCAGAAGTAATTAATGCAGACAGCAGAGGAATGAAGCAGCAAACAAAAATGACAGGCCAGCCAAAGTACCAACTGCTGGTGTCTAATTTTTGGGAATTATTTCAACCAAGGAAAAGAATGCTCCTCTTGTTTAGCGCTTTTAACTAATTATTTTGTCTTTTGGGTTTTACTGATCTGACTGGTAAACTAAGTTGTCCAAATTTGCATGTGTATTGTAAGGGCACTTTCACACTGATCCATAGCAAAAATGTGGTAAAAACGCATATGCGAGGAATGGCACAAGACAGGGGTGCCCCCTCTCTCCTCTTCTTTTCACATTGGTCCTTGAACCCCTATTGCGTAAAGTACGAGCAAACTGATATTAAGGGCTTGAAGGTGGGCAACATGGAACATAAGCTTTCAGCCTAAGCTGATGACGTACTATTCCACCTCACAAACCCCCTGCTCTCATTGCCAGTCCTGATGCGAGAACTCAAGCATTTTGGGATGCTTTCAAAGTTCAAAAATAATCTTACAAAATCGGAAATCCTGCCCATTCAGTTATCCCCTGCTATGGCAAATAGCCTTAAGGCCGCATTCATCTTTACGTGGGCCAAATCCTCCCTGAGATATCTGGGTATCCAGCTTACGGACTGCTTTGACACTCTATACACAGCCAAATTACACCCTGTTGCTGGCTAAGGTTAGACGAGACCTATCAGTATGAACTAAGACTGCATTCATCTGGCTGGGGAGGGTTAATATTATAAAAATATCCTTTCAAGGATACTATTTTACCTGCAGATGCTACCTGTGCCCTTACCAAAAGGCTTCTTTGCCCAACTGTCTAGCATGCTAGCTGGGTTTGTCTGGAATTCACGGAAACCGCGAAAAGCTTTGAGAGTACTGAAGCGCCCGAAACACGCAGCTGGTTTAGGTGTCTCAGACATACAGAGATACTATAGGGCTATGGTTCTCCAACGGATCCTAAACCGACGCTTCCATACCCATTCCAAGTTTTGGGTCTCTATGGAGAAGTATATGGCAGGTAGGAACTTGTCCTATGCCCCGTTGTTCTCTCGGGAACACAGGGGGTTGTTGGATGGCACGTCTCCTCTGACAACTCATGTGCCAAAAGTGTGGGATCAGAGCAATCAAATGCTGGATCTGGCTCCCTCTGTGTCCCCGCTGGTGCCATTGGGGGGGGTTTCGTTGGTTCCCTCCTGGAAAACAGATGGCATTCTTTGGATGATGTGGATGATGGAACTGCCAGATTTGGTAAACTTATGAGGAATGGTAAACTGTTGCCCTTTGAGCCCTTGAAAGCCCGAAATGGAGGTTCTCAAATGGATTTCTGGAGGTACAGACAATTACACCACTTTTTTGAAGTGCACGGCAGTTATATAAGAGATATTACTTCTCTTACATCAGTCAAAGGACTTTTTTTAGCTGATGAGCCTTCACCAGATATGGTCTCTGAAATTTACCAACTATTGGGGTCTGCCGCCTCTGCCGCCAAGCCCACATATATCCGGCCCTGGTAAAAGGACCTTGTGTTCGAGCTGACAGCTGCTCAGCTGACCCATCTGTTCCAGCTTACATACTTGAGCTCCATTGACTCCAAAATGCAGGAGACAAATTATAGGATCCTGTCTCGCTGGTACCACTGGCTCGCTGGCATTTTATTGATTAACTTCCATACGGAATTTCACATTACTGTGGCTTGTTACATTTGCCCTTGTGGCTTCTATCACCGCTACCTGTCACCGGTAGCCTATATTGGAATGCTGTTTTGCCTCACAATCACTGCACATTTTCATTGATCCCTTGGTATGATTGGATGTATGCATGTGAGCCTGGGTTGTTTTTATTGCTGCTCTTGACAACATTGTCAAGCATGCTTTTTAATGGTGTGGTTTAGGTTAAAATACCTTTTTGAAAATTTTTTGTATCTCATATTGATTAATAAATTTTTGATAATTACCGTATTTATCGGCGTATAACACGCACTTTTTTCCCCTGAAAATAAGGGGCAAATCACGGGTGTGTGTTATACGCCGATAGTGTACCTCAGAGGGGAACGAGCGCCGCCGGAATTCACCGAGCCGTCATCTCCTGTTTACTCGGCTCTCACTCAGCTCTCACATCGCACACACAGTCCCGCCTCCCCCACCGGCATTGGTCCAGTGTTCTGTCCATCACAGGAGCTGGTCCGATGCCGATGGCAGAGGCAGGACTGTGTGTGTGTGACTGCTGAGTGAGAGCCAAGTGAGAGCCAATTGAGAGCCGAGTAAACAGGAGATGACGGCTCGGTGATTTCCTGCACTGTTCAGGCTGCATTGATAAAAGATGGTGAGGCTGCAGATGAACATTGAGGCTAAAAATGGGCATTAATCAGGCTACATTGATGAGATGGGCTGCCGATGGACATTGATCAGGCTGCATTGATGAGATGGGCTGCAGATGGGCATTGATCAATGCCCATCTGCAGCCCATCTCATCAATGCAGCCTGATCAATGCCCATCTGCAGCCCATCTCATCAATGCAGCCTGATCAATATCCATTTGCAGCCCATCTCATCAATGCAGCCTGAACAATGCCCATCTGCAGCCTCAATGCAGCCTGATCAATGCCCATCTGCAGCCCATCTCATCAATGCAGCCTGATCAGGCTGCATTGAGGCTGCAGATGGGCATTGTTCAGGCTGCATTGATAAGATGGGCTGCAGATGGGCATTGATCAGGCTGCATTGAGGCTGCAGATGAGCATTGTCTAGGCTGCATTGATGGGAGATGAGGAGGCTGCAGATGGGCACTAATCAGGCTGCATTGATGAGCACTGACCCTTCTTTTGATTTAAAGTTGTTTATGTAAAAAATATGTTTTTTTCCTGAAATTTCCCTGTTAGAATGAAGGTGCGTGTTATATGCCGATAAATACGGTAATACACATGCTGCGGTGTTTTCCTTTTGGAACCCCTTTTTGACTCTGGTTCTATGTACCCTCTTATATTTTGCCTTCTTCCCGGCTCCAGGAACCCCACCCCTTGCACTTGGCGTGAGTCGGCCCTGTATTCACTTGCTTAACCGGTTCCCGACCGGCGCACGTCGATGTACGTCGGCAGAATGGCATGGCTGGACAAATGGGCAAACCCTTACGTCCCTTTAAATTTGCCGCCGTGCCATTGCGCGCGCACCGACCGGGAGCTCTGTCAGTTGGGTCACGGGTCTCGCGGACTCGATCGCCGCGGGGATACCCATGATCGCCTCACGGAGAGGAAGAACGGGGAGATGCTAATGTAAACAAGCATCTCCCCATTCTGCCTAGTGACAGCGTCACTGATCTCTGCTCCCTGTGATCGGGAGCAGAGATCAGTGACGTGTTACACGTAGCCACGCCCCTCCCCACAGTTAGAATCACTCCCCAGGACATACTTAACCCCTACACTGCCCCCTAGTGGTTAACCCCTTCACTGCCAGTATCATTTACACAGAAATCAGTGCATTTGTATAGCAATGATTGCTGTATAAATGACAATGGTCCCAGAATAGTGTAAAAAATGTCCGATGTGTCCCCCATAATGTCGCAGTCACGATAAAAATCGCTGATTGCCGCAATTACTAGTAAAAAAAAAAATTATTAATAAAAATGCCATAAAACTATCCCCTATTTTGTAAACGCTATAACTTTTGCGCAAACCAATCAATAAACGCTGATTGCGATTTTTTTTTACCAAAAATATGTAGAAGAATATGTATCGGCCTAAACTGAGGAAAAAAAATGTTTTTTATATATTTTTGGGGGATATTTATTATAGCAAAATGTAAAAAATAATGCGTTATTTTCAAAATTGTTGCTCTTTTTTTGTTTATAGCGCAGAAAATAAAAAACGCAGGGGTGATCAAACACAACCAAAAGAAAGCTCTATTTGTGGGAAAAAAAGACGTCAATTGTGTTTGGGAGCCACGTCACGCGACCGCTCAATTGTCAGTTAAAGCGACGCAGTGCCAAATCGCAAAAAGTGCTCTGGTCTTTGGCCAGCAAAATGGTCCGGGGCTTAAGTGGTTAATGCTTAAGTGATGTTTATCCCTTTTTTATTTTTGTTCACTCTTTCTTTTCTTCCCCTTCTTGCTAATCCTTTTCTCTCTTTGAATTTTTTAAAAGTTGGTTTATATGTTTTCTTGTGTACGTATTAACCCGACAAGTGATACCAATGTCTTGCCACTATAGGGAAACCCATTTGTCATTTAGATGGTATTGTTTTTATTCCTCCTGGTGGCCCAGGAGTGCTCGGCTATGGTTCCGGCCTGGGTGTTGTGTTGGAGGAGGCCAGCTGGAGGCGACTGTTGCCCCCCCCCTCTGATGTATGACCCAGGGGGGAACCATCCTGAAGTCAAGTTAGACCTTTTGCCGACCTGGGCTAGTCTTGAATTGGTGAAGGGTTTGTTGCTGAGAAGTTTATACATACCAGTCGGTGATAATATAGCAGTAGTCACTCCAAATCTTTAAAGGGGTGAACACCTGAGCTATGTATGACGTATAACCAATTATTTTTCTGTATTTCCTTTGTGTTATGCCTCTTTTTACTACGTACAGTGGGGACGGAAAGTATTCAGACCCCCTTAAATTTTTCACTCTTTGTTATATTGCAGCTATTTGCTAAAATCATTTAAGTTCATTTTTTCCTCATTAATGTACACACAGCACCCCATATTGACAGAAAAACACAGAATTGCTAACATTTTTGCAGATTTATTAAAAAAGAAAAACTGAAACATCACATGGTCCTAAGTATTCAGACCCTTTGCTCAGTATTTAATAGAAGCACCCTTTTGATCTACTACAGCCTTGAGTCTTTTTGGGAAAGATGCAACAAGTTTTTCACACCTGGATTTGGGGATCCTCTGCCATTCCTCCTTGCAGATCCTCTCCAGTTCTGTCAGGTTGGATGGTAAACGTTGGTGAACAGCCATTTTTAGGTCTCTCCAGAGATGCTCAATTGGGTTTAAGTCAGGGCTCTGGCTGGGCCATTCAAGAACAGTCACGGAGTTGTTGTAAAACCACTCCTTCGTTATTTTAGATGTGTGCTTAGGGTCTGTCGGAACTATACTCACCGAGGCCAAGATGCCGAGAGCGGCTCGCCCTTACGACCACGCGCACCCGACCTCTGGAAGTGATACAGGGAATTGGGGGCACGCGGAGGCACGGGCTTCCGGTGGTGGCTGGATTCCCGAAGGGCCCGAAGGAGGTCCGCGTAGCCGTTGGGCACTGGAGAAACTGCAAAGACAAGTGGTTAACTCTGAACTAGGGTATCAGGCAGGGCAAAGTCCGTTATTCAGGCAGAGGTCAGAACCGGGATATCAAGCAAGAGCAAGGTCCGTTAAATCAGGCAGAGGTCAGAACCGGGGTATCAAGCAAGAGCAAAGTCCGTTTAATCAGGCAGAGTTCAGAGGTATCAGGCCAGCAAGAGGAATCCGTTGATCAGGCAGAGGTCAGGGGTATCAGGCAAGCAAGAGTAATCCGTTAACAGGCAGAGGTCAGGGGTATCAGGCAAGCAAGAGTAATCCGTAAACAGGCAGAGATCCGGGGTATCAGGCAAGCAAGGACAATCCGTTGGTCAGGCAGGGTTCAGCACAGAAAACACTTTTAGGAAACACAGGGAGTAGCAGGTACAGGGAACAGGGCACAGCTGATGACAAACCACCAACCCGACTGGGTGCTGGAGCCGTCAGATGTAGCCCTCCGGCGAGCGCGTCAGCGTGACGCGCTGCCGGGCACCCGCACGGCCACGGCGCGCACACAGGGACCGCCGTGCACCCGCGCGCGCCGCACCATTGGGCCGCGAACGGGTGTACGGCGTAGCGTGAGTCCTCCGCGCATGCACCCTGGAGCCCGGCGGACGGAGGCGGCTTGTGCCTCCTGACAATGCCCCCCTCCTAAGGGCGGACACTGGACGCCCAGGCTGGAAATCACCTCTGGATGGTCTTGGTGGAAAGCTTGAATTAAGCGTGGTGCATGTAGGTTCTTTGCGGGTTCCCAAGAGTTGTCCTCAGGTGGATATCCCTTCCACTGGATCAAATACTGCAGTTGTCTCCCCCTCTTCCTACAGTTAAGGATGGACTCCACCTCAAACTCATTCTCCCCATCCACCCTAACTGGTGGCGGAGGAAGTTCCCCTCTTTCCGGAAAAGTGCTGTCCACCACGGGCTTCAGTAAGGACACGTGGAAGACAGGATGGATTCTGTAAGTCTTTGGTAATGCTAGCTCCATAGCCACAGGGTTGATAATCCTTTTGATGGGGAAAGGACCAATGAACTTGGGCCCCAATTTCCGAGAAGGCACGGATAGTTTAAGGTTGGTAGTAGACAACCAGACCTCCTCTCCTATATTAAAGGTTGGATTCTTCCTCCTGCCCTGGTCATACTGTTCCTTGTAATCCGCTTGAGCCCTTTGCAACATGTCTTGAATCCTCTGGAAATTCGCTTGTAAAGAGGTTATTCTGTCATGCACTGCAGGGACTGCTATCTCAGGAACATCGTTGGACAGAAAGGTGGGATGGAATCCGCAATTTGCCCAGAAAGGCGTTTGGTTGGTAGCAGCGTGAACAGAATTGTTATACGCGAACTCCGCGTATGGGAGAAGGCTTGCCCAATCATCTTGAGATCCTGAGCAGAAACACCACAGGTATTGCTCTAGAGTCTGGTTCGTCCTCTCCGTTTGGCCGTTACTCTGAGGGTGGTAAGCTGATGAGAGGCGGACCTTGATATTTAAGGCTTTGCAGAGCTCCCTCCAAAATTTGGACGTAAATTGTACACCCCTGTCTGATACAATGCTCTTTGGTACGCCATGGAGCCTGATGATTTCCTTCAGAAAAATATTGGCCGTCTCTAAGGCCGAAGGGGTGCCCTTCATGGGCAAAAAATGGGCCATCTTGGAGAGACGGTAAACCACGACAAAAATAGTGGTAAAACCCCCCGAGGCTGGCAAGTCCACTATGAAATCCATGGAGACGTCAGACCATGGCCGTTCTGGGATGAGCAGAGGTCTTAGTAAACCCCAAGACTTGGCGTTTTGACCTTTGTTCCGCTGACATAGAGGGCAGGAAGCCACATATTGCTTGCAATCCCGTCTCCACCCAGGCCACCAAAAGGAACGGGAGACCAGCTCAGATGTCTTTCTTATTCCAAAGTGCCCTGCGAGTTTATGGTCATGGCACATTTTAAGGGTTAGCGACCGTGTCTCCCGAGGTACAAAAATTTTCCCACGGATCCAAAAAAAATTACCTTTTCTTTTCAAGGATTGCACCTCTGGTCCCATGCAAGAGTTGGATGATGATTTGATGGATGACATCAAATCCACTTGTGCCATCCCAAGGAAGTTTTGAGAAGAGAGGATTGTACCAGGTTCTGGAGTTTGGGACTCTGCTGAGAACATCCGTGAGAGTGCGTCTGCCTTTCCATTCTTTGAGCCATGTCTGTAGGATATGTGGAAGTTGAAGCGAGAGAAAAAGAGAGCCCAGCGGGCTTGTCTAGGTTTTAGTCGTTTTGCTGTCCGTAAGTACTCGAGGTTCTTATGATCTGTAAAGATCATCACTGGATGTAATGCGCCTTCGAGCAGATACCTCCATTCTTCTAGAGCGAATTTTATGGCCAGCAGCTCCCTGTCACCCACGTCGTAGTTTAATTCTGGCAGGCTGAGTCTCTGGGATGCGAATGCAACGGGGTGAAGGATGGCTTTGGGCCCTTGTCTTTGGGAGAGAATTGCTCCTGTTGCAATTTCCGAGGCGTCCACCTCCAGAACAAATGGCTGAGAAGGATCGGGGTGGCGAAGAATTGGAGCCGAACTAAACAGGTATTTTAATTTCAGAAAGGCCTCTTGTGCAGCCTCGGACCACCGGAAGGAACTGTGCTGACGGGTTAGCTGGGTGATGGGTGCCACAATGGTCGAGAATCCGATAATAAATTTCCGATAAAAGTTAGCGAATCCTATGAATCGTTGGACCCCTTTTTTATCGGACGGAGCTGGCCAATCTTGGATGGCTTGTATCTTTTGGGGATCCATTGCGATCCCATCGGCTGATATGATGAACCCCAGGAATTGTACCACTGATCTCTCGAATTCGCACTTCTCCACTTTCAAATAAAGCTTGTGCTGTTTTAATATAGTGAGGACCCTTTTGACATGCCCCTTGTGTAGCTCAATCGTGGAAGAGAAAATGAGTATGTCATCTAGATAGACAACAAGGAAGTCATCCAGGTATTCTCGGAATATATCGTTAACTAGGTGCTGAAAAGTGGCTGGAGCATTGCATAGCCCGAATGGCATCACCAGGTACTCGAAGTGTCCAAACCTGGACCTGAATGCTGTCTTCCATTCATTCCCGGCTCTGATTCTAACAAGGTTATAGGCACCCCGAAGGTCTAATTTGGAAAAGACCTTGGCAGATCGGAATCGTTGGAACAGCTCCGGAATGAGTGGCAGTGGGTACCTGTTCTTGATGGTGATATTATTAAGCTGCCGGTAGTCCACACAAGGTCTAAGGGATCCATCCTTTTTCCCGACAAAGAATATCCCTGCTCCGGCAGGTGAGGATGAGGGACGAAGAAAACCCTTTTCCAGGTTCTCATTGATGTATTGTCTGAGCGCCTCCAGTTCAGTCTCGGAGAGAGGGAATATACGACCGAACGGAATCACTGATCCCGGCAACAGGTCGATCGGACAGTCATAAGGCCGATGAGGTGGTAGGCGGTCGGCCATTTGTTTATTAAAGACCTCTTGGAACTCCAGATATTCAGAGGGAATCTGCTGAAGTTTGTCTGACGGAGTAGTAACCGTAGCGCAAACCTTCGGGGTTGAAGGGAGGCAATGCTCAGAGCAATATGGAGAGGAGAAGGACACCACCTTGGTGCTCCATTGAATCTGCGGATCATGAGCCTGTAACCAGGGCAGACCTAGGATGACTGGAAAATGGGAGAATGGATGAGGTCAAGCCGTAGGAGCTCCTGATGCCCGGAGTCGGTGTTTACTAGAATAGGCCGGGTCTCCTGGGTGATTGGACCCGAACTAGGAAGAGACCCATCAGCTAGATGCACCTGTAGACCTTGAGCTTTTGTTTGCAAGGGAATACGGAGGCTGCGGGCCAAGGCTGCATCCATGAAGCAGCTACAAGCCCCCGAATCAATGATGGCGGGTAGGCGAGACTCCCCTTCCGGTAGCTGCAAGGAAACAGACAACATCACATAAGACTTTGGAGCATTATTATCTTGGTAATTCATCAATTTTGGCTGAAGGAACTTACTGGGCCTTATTGGACAACTGCGCAGGAAGTGTCCAGCTCCCCCGCAATACAGACACAGATTGGACTGCCGTCTGCGTTGCCTCTCTTCCGAAGTTAGCGGGGCCCTGACCAGGCCTAGCTGCATGGGCTCAGCTTCAGGAGGTGTAGTAGGAGATGGTGACGGCATAGGTGGGGCTCTGAATGGCGTCCACGTAGGACGTGGACCCTGAAATCGCTCCGAGCGGCGTTCTCGCAGGCGCCTGTCCAGTTTCGTGGCTGCCTGAATGAGCTCTTCCAAGGAATCAGGAGTCTCCATTCTGGCTATCTCATCTTTGAGGAGTTCAGACAAGCCTTGACGGTACTGGTATCGAAGAGCCGGCTCGTTCCAATACGTTTTGGCCGCCCATTTACGGAATTCTACCGTATAGTCTTCAATAGGTCTCCTCCCTTGGGACAAGTGGTGTAAGATGGCTTCAGCTGTAGCTTTCCGTTGAGGGTCGTCATAGAGTTTGGACATACCCTCGAAGAAGGTATCTATGGAATTTAACACAGGACTTCCCTGTTCCATTAAGCCGTGGGCCCAAGCCTGAGGTTCTTCTGACAGCAGTGAGATAGCGAAGCCCACCTTGACGATCTCTGACGCGAATGTCCGGGGCTGGAGGGCAAAGTAAAGAGAACATGCGTTCTTTTTTTAACAGTAAAAGGTTTTTTATTTTCAAAAACAAATCAGCATTGCAAAACCAGAACATGCGTTCTTAAAAGCTCTGAATTTTTTACGGTCCCCTGAGAACCGTTCGGGTGTAGGGACCCTAGGTTCAGGAAGCGCCATGACAACTGTAGGGTTGGTGGTGGCCTGGGGAAGCGGACCTTCATTGCTGGGTGCCGGAACTGCAGCAGCAGGGGGAAGTACCTCCGTTGGTCAGGCAGGGTTCAGCACAGAAAACACTTTTAGGAAACACAGGGAGTAGCAGGTACAGGGAACAGGGCACAGCTGACGACAAACCAGCAACCCGACTGGGTGCTGGAGCCGTCAGATGTAGCCCTCCGGCGAGCGCGTCAGCGTGACGCGCTGCCGGGCACCTGCACGGCCACGGCGCGCACACGGGGACCGCCGTGCACCCGCGCTCGCCGCACCATTGGGCCGGGAACGGGTGTACGGCGTAGCGTGAGTCTTCCGCGCATGCGCCCTGAAGCCCGGCGGACGGAGGCGGCTTGTGCCTTCTGACAGGGTCATTGTCTTGTTGGAAGGTAAACCTTCGGCCCAGTCTGAGGTCCTGAGCACTCCGGAGAAGGTTTTTGTCCAGGATATCCCTGCACTTGGCCGCATTCATCTTTCCCTCGATTGCAACCAGTCGTCCTGTCCCTGCAGCTGAAAAACACCCCCACAGCATGATGCTGCCACCACCATGCTTCACTGTTGGGACTGTATTGGACAGGTAATAAGCAGTGCCTGTTTTTCTTCACACATACCGCTTAGAATTAAGGCAGCAGGCTTTCATGTGTCTTGCACTGAGGAGAGGCTTCCGTCAGGCCACTCTGCCATAAAGCTCCAACTGGTGGAGGGCTGCAGTGATGGTTGACTTTCTACAACTTTCTCCCATCTTCCGACTGCATCTCTGGAGCTCAGCCACAGTGTTCTTCTTTACCTCTGTCACCAAGGGTCTTCTCCCCATATAGCTCAGTTTGGCCAGACGGCCAGCTCTAGGAAGGGTTCTGGTCATCCCAAAAATCTTCCATTTAAGGATTATGGAGGCCACTGTGCTCTTATGAACTTTAAGTGCAGCAGAAATGTGTTTGTAACCTTGGCCAGATCTGTGCCTTGCCACAATTCTGTCTCTGAGCTCTTCAGGCAGTTCCTTTGACCTCATGATTCTCATTTGCTCTGACATGCACTGTGAGCTGTAAGGTCTTATATAGATAGGTGTGTGGCTTTCCTAATCAAGTCCAATCAGTATAATCAAACACAGCTGGACTCAAATGAAGGTGTAGAACCATCTCAAGGATGATCAGAAGAAATGGAAAGCACCTGAGTGTCACAGCAAAGGGTCTGAATACTTTAGGACCATGAGATATTTCAGTTTTTCTTTTTTAATAAATCTGCAAAAATGTCAACAATTCTGTGTTTTTCTGTCAATATGGGGTGCTGTGTGTACATTACTGAGGAAAAAAAATGAACTTAAATGATTTTGGCAAATGGCTGCAATATAACAAAGAGTGAAAAATTTAAGGGGGTCTGAATACTTTCCGTCCCCACTGTATAAAAAATGTACATGTCAATTGTGCGCTGATATATTAGCTATTCAGAAAATGTTTGTTATGACATGTGTTCCTGCTCTAAATAAAGATTTTATATAAAAATAAAAAAAACACGTATATGCGTTTTGACATGTTTTTATCGCATTCATGGTGCATTTTTCACAGGACATGTGACTCAAAACCTGCATAAAAAATGCACCTGTGATTTTGTATGCATTTTTGCTGCATTTTCTATGCATTTCAATGGGGAGGTACATTTTTGGTGGGTTTTTTTTACCGCACCAAACCTGCAGCAAGCATGATTTTACTAAAAGCAGCGGACCTGCAAATGGATCAGTGTGAAGAGTTCCATAGGATTACATGGTCACATGTTTTTCTTCCTTTTTTTTTTACACAAAAGTGGAAGAAAACGGATCACTGTGAAAGCAGCCAAAATGGGTAGTGTTAGATTAGGCTGTCATACAAAGATTCATGGTCAATATAAATTATATAACAACAGCAACAAATTACACTATGTATGTCCTGCAGAGTTCATTCATACTGAGCTTCCTTTCTTTATAAACTTTATGTTTACGAAGCAAAAGTTTGCTTTACATGTAAACAAATCAAGCAAGCATTTCAACTTTGAACAATTATTTGAAGTATTTTTGATTATTTTCAGCAATGTGCACCAATAAAGTCTGAAAATATTAACCATGTGGCAAAGAATATTTTTTTTATGGCAAAATAACGTAAAATTTATCATCAATACTTAGCGTAATTTTCCTTACCTGATGGACTCCATGGCAGGACTACATGTGGGTTAACCCCGCCTCCTCTCTAATGCTATTTGAGCTCACCACTAGAGACTGCGTTCCATTACTAGCCAACTCTTTGACCAATGGGTGGGAACTCCATCTGCCATGGAGTCCATCAGGAAAGGAAAATTACAGTAAGTATTGATAATAAATTTTCAGTCTTCCTGACAGACTCCATGGCAGACTACCTGTGGGAAATGACTAGCCAATCCACACGGGTGGGTATGCTGATCAAAAGAAATTTAATTTAACCCGTCAACTCACAGGACTCTTTAATCAAAGTTCACAGAAGATAGAGACGCAGGCTCTATGCAATAATGTGACACAAAGGTACTAATGGAGGCCCATGAGGCCGCTTTACAGATGACGTCTGAAGCCACATGCCGGGCTGCTGCCCACAACACCGCCATACCCCTGGTGGAATGTGCTGTCACTGCCTCTGGAGGAATCAAGCCCTTGGCCCTATAGGCTTGCTGGATGTACTGGACGATCCAGGCCGCAATCTTTCTGGACGAAGCTCGCTTCCCTCTGTTACTGCCTGAGTACAAGATAAACAGTTAGACGGAGCGTCTAAAGGAGGAAGTAACTTGCAAGTACTCTTTCAGTATTTCGCCTACATCCTGAGGATGAACCTCAGAGGACCCCGGGGTCCTGAATGTAGGCAGGACAATTTCTTGGTTCTCATTAGAACACTGAAGTAACTTTCGGGTTTGAGCCGAGCATAGGGATGAGGAACACCCAGTCCGGAAAGAAAGTCAGGAAAGGTTCTTCATGACCCAAGGACCCGATCTCCGAAACCCTTTTGGCCGAAGTGATGGCAACCAGGAAGGCAACTTTTGCAGAAAAATCTTTGATAGGAAGCGGAGTGGATCCTGCGGTACTGAGACCAGTCAGCGAGTCAAGAACAAGAGGAAGATCCCATTTGGGGAATCTTGGTCTTCTTTGGGGCCTGAGTCTTGTCGCCCCACAGAAGAACTGCCGGATTAAAGGATGAACGGCCTTGATCTTCCGGAGAAGGCTGACAGAGCAGAGACTTGAACTCTGAGAGAGCTGATGGATAGAGACAGATCTAGGCCGGATTGGAGGAAGCAGAGGATATCATGGACTCCTGGATCCCTGAACGATCTGCCCATAGAGGATGAGGATTCAACAAGCTTGGCCCATATCCTCTCATAGGCTTTAATCGTGCTCGCTTTTCTCAAGCTCATGAGGGTGGAAATCACTCTTGAAGCGCACCCGAAAGATTCCAACCTTTCCCTCTCTAGAACCAGACCATCAGTCTTAGTGACGCCAGGACTGCCCCTGAGAAAGAAGATCCGGTTTGGTAGGAAGAGGCACCGGGTCCCGGAAGCTGAGCTGGGTCAGGAGGGGAAACCATGGCCTGTTCGGCCAGTAAGGTGCAATCACTACCACCTTGACTGCTTGCGCTTGGAGTGTTCGTAGGAACCTGAGGATGATCGGAAGCGGGGGAAAGGCGTATGCCCTGTTGAAGCTCCACTGATCTGTCAGTGCGTCTACACCGAAGTCTCTAGTGGTGAGCTGGGAAAATCAGTGAGCCAATCACACAAGCAGGAAATTATGTTTCTAGGGAGTAGTCAGTACACACTTTGTGTACAGAAAACTCCAGGTAGCCATATTGCACAGTATTCTCAGAAAATTACATTGGCTGCAGATTGAAAAGGAAAGGTAATTTTTAATAACATTCCATTACAAAGTGATTAGTGTCGCAATCATATGCGCTATATTATTTTTTTTTATTTGCAATTTTTTTTCCCCACGAAAGTGGAGTTACCCTTTAATGGTTTGTGGACACTCACTGTTATACGAGTCTTGTTGTTGGTGAGTTTGCTTATCTGCTCCTCCAGAGCCCTTCTGTCCTTTTGCAGCTCAGTCATCAGTGAAGACACATCTTCCTATAAATGAAGTAATGCAAAATATTAGGCAACAAATAGTGACTGTCATGCAAATTTAATTTCAAATAATGGGGAAACGTTACAACCAAATTGTTAGAAAAATGAAAGTCTGTAGTTTTGGCCCTGTGGATGGCCAAGGGGGTCCTGCAATCAGAGTTGTTAACAGATCAATTCACTATTCAAAAATCCTTTGAAGTAGGCAAGTGTCACATGTGACACCTGCTAAACACGTATATTTACTACTAAACCTATCCAATTTTAATACAAACAAGCCTCATGATATCTGGGCAAAGAAAGAAAATTAGAAATGTATTTTTTAGCTCAATGTGCTGTCGTTTGCATGTGCCTCTCTCCCTTCACTTCCCTCTTCCCATTGTCACTGTGCTGCAGCGAGTTCCTCTCACCCTTAGCTTCCCTGCTCTGTGAGCAAAGTGGGCTCTGTGTGAAATTCCCAATTTGCTCCTTCTCCTCCTCCTTCCGGGCACTAATTTGAGCCAGACAGCAGGAGTGTTTGAGCCAAATGGAGTATCAGAAAGAGGACTTGCTGTGCAGCAGTGGATCATGGGATATGTAGTTCTTAAAGGGGGGCTGCTCACTACAAGTGAATGGAGGCTTACGGCTCAGGAAAATTACCAGGGCTCGAGAGAGAACTGCGTGGGCAGCGAACAGAAGCAGACCTCCTGCTGTTGTCTGCGCTGGATTTCGGGCAGACAGTGTGAGGAAACCAGTGTGTGCAGGCTTGCGCCATGCTTGCCTGGTCTCAGGACAGATCCTGTGGAGGCCAGAGCAAAATACTAAGCCACAGAGAGAGGCTGCGCCTTGAAATCCAAGCTGGGGAGCAGTGGCAGCCCATCCATTAGGGGTGCATGGGTACCACCCCCTGTCCATGCGTCCGGGCCCCTAATCTAAATGCAGGATCCCGGACACATTGTATTTCAATGGGTTTTGTTTTTTTTTTAAGTGCGTGATTAGAGCCAGAGGCACTAATAGGCTTCAAAAAAGGGTAAGCTCGGGGCACAGAGCACTGTGCCCCGAGCCCACCCAGTTGTGTGACAATAGCGAATGAATATTCGCTATTGTCACACTGATTTTCCTCCTGGCCAATCAGGAAGCCGGTCTTGGGACCCATCACCTGATTGGCTGAAAGGACAGGTGATCCTATTGGAGGCCTAGGAGGAGGAGACGCGATGTAAGCTGACGCCCGCTGCCCATTGGAGCGCTGCCCTCCCGAGACCTAGATGGGGTAAGTACGGGGCTAGATGACCGACCGCCGGCGGGGGTGGGGATGCGGTTGACCCAACCGACCGATAGCATGGGGGGGTGGGGGGGTGCCGCTGGCCGACCAGGGGGGGTGGTTGTTTGCCACCCCCTCAAAAAAAAAACACCAGCCGCCACTGCTGGGAGACCTGCCGCCGTGTGCTACCACATCAGAGATGACCTGATCGTGAGGACTTTTGGGACCAATGATCGCCAAGCATGCTGGACCTGATTCGTTGTATACCAGGAGTGAGCGGAGCTATCAAGCTTAACTCTTATTGCCCATAGTTAATGCCATAGAGACCATTTCTTAACTAACAGCCTATTAGCCTACTGCGAATTGCAATAAGGAGACAGTTTCACATACACCACCTCACAGAAGGGCCCCAAGGAAAGCTAGCCAACGCTTACAAATAGGCCCCAGGTACTTTGTAGACACTACCAGGGGTACCCCTTAGTCACGTTCAGAGTCACTATTGCTAACAATTACAGTGAAGTTTCATTTATGCCATTCATTCTTTCATGATTGATGCTATTCTTACTAATACTGTGTGGAACATTTAGTGGGGCTTAGCCTTATTGCGGCGTAGGTGAACAGCCGTAGGTGAGGCTAATATTTCAATCAGTTACCCTAACAAATTCTGTTATTTTGGTTAAGTGTCCTATGCATTGAATTTGCTTACTCTTCAATAATACAGCCACCTTATTAATCCTCAAGTTGCTTGTTGTCTATTTTCTGTGTACTATCAAAAAGTGGTAGAATAATAATTCTTTAGTTACACAGGTGTAACTAACCTATGACCAGGTGTGTCAGTGGGGACCGAGCAGCTTCTAGAGTTGCGGCATAGGGCTCAACATACCAAGCAGCTCCTGGAGGGTAGTTCTACAAATTTATATTGTTTGACACATATTTATCAAAATGAAAAATTCTATGATTTTCTCTTCATTTCTTTTTCTTTTATTTATTAACTTAATAAGTCTTGATATTTCAATAATGAATGAATTGACAAAGTCAGGCCCAACATAGTCTGCTATTCACTATGGAAAGATTTTATTCTTTATATCCACATCATTACTTTTTATTGTTGGGAAACACATCACCATTGCTATTAGAATTTAATTCCAACGACACCTATATTTTGAGTTTTGGATAAAAACAGGAAACAGTAGAACCTTGGGTTTAAAATCCTGTCTGGGGTTTCCACATGAAATTTCAAGTGAACATACAGATTTTGCCCTTATTTACTCCGTCCAAAACAACTAAATAAAGTTTTGTCTGAAATCCAATTTCTGATTCATTCCTACTGTAGAATTGTGCTTCTGCTTCATCTCGGGGATCTGATGTACAGTTGCCCTTGATCAACAATTGTTTCCTGAGTAACGGGAATTTTCCCAGTGAACTGAATCAAAATTGATAAAGAAAAAATCCCTTGATATGATAAATGTTCCCTTCAGTGTGTTCATACTGCCAGGCTTTTTAAATGAAATGTACACTGTTTTTCTATAAATTGATTTATTATATTTGGGGAAAAAAAGGATTTTTATTTTGATGTTTTAAGCCAGGCTAGTTTGGAATATTAGAACTCTTGGATCACTATTTCAGCATGTTAAGATCCCTTTGTATTGGCCAAAGCTGCTGACCTACTATGTCACCAAGCCACAAATCAAGTCAAGCATTTTGCATGCAGTCTTAGGTGGCTCAGTGCTTGTTGATAAATGCACATGCATGATGTATGACATCTGATGCTAAGTTATGCCTACTCTTGCATCTTCCAAAATGAGATAAACTGCAAGTGGGTCTTCAGATAAAAGAGTTTCTTTATTTGATTAACGCATTGTATGTTAGGCTATTTCCACAATTTTAATTGAATAAAGAAACTCTTTTGCCCTGTACACACGATCGGCCATTGATCTGGCATTCCGACAACAAAATCCATCGTTTTTTCCGACGGATGTTGGCTTAAACTTGTCTTGCATACACACGGTCGCACAAAGTTGTCGGAAAATCCAATCGTTCTGAACGCGGTGACGTAAAACACGTAAGTCGGGACTATAAACGGGGCAATAGCCAATAGCTTTCGTCTCTTAATTTATTCTGAGCATGCGTGGCACTTTGTCCGTCGGTTTTGTTTACACACGATCGGAATTTAAAGGATCGGATTTTGTTGTCAGAAAATTTTATAGCATGCTCTCAAACTTTGTGTGTCGGATATTCCGATGGAAAAAGTCAGATGGAGCCTACACACGGTCGGAATTTCTGACAGCAAGCTCCGATCGCACATATACCGTCGGAAAGTCCGACCATGTGTACAGGGCATTACAGTACATCTGGAGATCAGTGTGAAGTTCATATCATTTTGGTAGATTTGTGATAAAAAAAAGGTGAATCAGTTTAATATGCCTTCTCTCGATCTGAGCATTTTACACTGTTTTTGGATTTAACATTGGATCTAACATTAAAGGACCTGACAAATAATTGTGGCCTTTTTCCCTACAGCCACCAATCAGATTCAAACTATCACTGAAAGTTAGAATGTGACCAGCACTGAGAGGTAACCCTCTCAGCCTTTGTAAGGCTTCACTGAGTTTAGTGAAATTTTTAAATACAACAAGGGACTAAATATGAATATGACTGCTTTTATTGGCATATGTAAAGGGGATCTATAGTGTTTTGTATACATATTTTGTTATTTTTTTTCAAGACAAAATATATATACTTTAAGTAGATTTTAAAACGTAGTCAGATAAATTTGAAACATTGCATATACATATTATACATAAGATTTGTTTATAAACCCATTCTTAGCTATTATTTTGAAAAAAACAACATATGCTGTTAACAGAACTCAATAGCTCAAAATTCAAATTTACAAACACCAACTAAATGAATCAGAAGAGTGATCCTATCCCTAACATTTCTCTACTTGCACTCTTTGGACAGGCCCTCTGGTGTTTCACTTAGAGGGAGTCTGAGGGCAAACAGTTTCTACTGTGCTCCCTCCATAGATAACCCATATTGATATATAATACCAAAGTCATGGGCGAACCCTGTAATATATGTTTATTTGTAGAATAAAAACTGTATATGCTTTTTTCTTGTACAAAGAGTTTTATTGAAAATATATGTCAGCAGAATAGTACAAAATAGTGATGGATACATCATGAATTAACAGGCATAAGTCTGCCGGGGTCCGGCAGGTATAACTGACATTCAAGGATCTATACCTGGTCTCAGGCAGCTCAAGGCCGAGGCCAGGCTGCATACTAAAGAGAGTCTACATCTCATGTTTAGTAGCATAATGGTAGACTGCAAACACTGAATATTATGTTTGCAAACAATCATAAACAATTAAAGGATGCATAGTGGGATGTTATTGTAATACTTAATATTGCCTTAATGGGAAAAAGAACCAGATATAAAGTCAGATTAAATTGGTTAACTTCGAAGAAGCTAACATACCTTTGTATGAAATAATTTTGTTACCTTAAATATCCAAACTCTGTGGACTGAGGCCCAAAGGCCAGAATAAAGAGGAGGAAAGAGAAATTGAAAGTAGAAGAGAAGAAAAGAGAGGAAAAAAAAAAAAAAAAGGGGGGGGGGGAAGGAGGGGAGAGGCCCTGGGGTGGGGGGAACGGAGTCTCATTATAGGGAGAGAAGTGTTAGGTCAAATCTTGATGGACGGTTATGGGTCACCCAGGGTTGCCATATCCTGAGAAACTTATCATGCGTGTCCAACAATATGGCCGTAAGTTTCTCGTTTACCATGATATCATTCACACAATTTTTAAGTGCTTCAAAGCTAAGATTCTGAGTTTTCCAGGCCCTTGCTATGGTCAGTTTAGTTGCGGTAAAAATATGTGCTGCTAATTGGCGTTCAGGACGAAGAAGTTCCGCAATCGGTTTCCACAAAAGGGCCTCAAAAGGGTCCCGCTTTATAGTGGTATTAAAAAGATTGCGTAGTAGTGCGTATACTCTTACCCATAATCTGCCAACCCTGGGGCAGGTCCACCAGATATGCGACATCGTACCCTCCTGTGAGCACCCTCGAAAACAGAGGGGGGAATAAGATGGAATGAAGCTTGCTAATTTGGCCGGGGTATAGTACCATCTATAAAAGACTTTATAAGCGTTCTCCAAAAAGAGAACATTCTTAGAGCATTTGGATAGCATGATAGTCATACCTTGCCAGTCCTCCGGGTCCAATTGTTTCCCGAGTTCGGCCTCCCATTGGAGATGATAGGGTCTCAATGGTGGTGTTTTGGAGTTAATTATAGCAATATATATGAGGGAAATTAGACCCGGGGATTGTGGGCGCGATCTACAAAGGCTTTCAAATGGAGTCATGGTAAAGGGGGCCGAATGGGATTTTATAAGTCGTTGGAGAAAATGCCTAATTTGCAGGTAACTGTAGTGTTCCCTAAGGGGGATATCATGTGAGGAACGTAAAGCCGCAAAGGGGATGATCTTGGTTGGGGTGAGTAACGAATGAATATCTGTAAAGCCGTTATCAGACCACCATTTAAATTGCAGTGGATTATCACAACCTGGTGGAAATAAAGGGCAGTGGAGGAGACGAAGTAGTGGGAGGTGAGGAGAAATTAGGCCTGCTGAGTATTTAACCGCATCCCAGAGTTTAAGGGAGTGAGCCAGACAGGGACCTATGGTTGAGGGGCGATGTGCTTTGGGAAGCCAGGGAAGAGAGGCTAGTGGTGTTGGGTGTGCGTCAATTAAATCCATGGTGGCCCATAGTGGCATTTGTTGTTTCTCATGAAGGTGAGATAATGGGGCGATACCCGCAGCGGTGTAATATGCTTGCAGGTTAGGAACTGAAAGACCACCATTGATTTTGCGCGCATATAGTACTTGTCTCTTGATCCTAGGTCTCTTGTGGCCCCATATAAACTGCATAAGTTTACGTTGATGTATCCGAATGATATGGGGGGGCACTTGGACTGGCAAAACTCTAAAATAATAGAGCAATTTAGGGAGGTACGTCATGCGCACCGTCGCTATTCTGCCGAACCAAGAAATCGGGAGTGTGGACCAAGAGGCAAGCATAGCCTCCAGCTTTCGGAAAAGCGGAGGAAAATTGGCTTGGTATAATCCCGGGTACTTCGGAGTAAGTTTGATACCCAAATAGGGTAGTGAGGTTAACCACTGAAATGAGAATGCCGCTTGTAGGGATTCCAGTTCCGGGGCCCGAAGGTTGATGGACATCGCTTTAGATTTCGCCGGGTTAACTGAAAGGCCTGAGAATGAGGCGAAGGAGTCTAGGAGGGAGAATAAATTGGGGAGGGAGATTCTGGGTTTAGTAATGGTTAATAGGATGTCATCCGCAAACAGTGACAATTTGTGTGCGGTGCCTGCCACTTCTACTCCTGATATATCTGGGTGGGAGCGTATGGCCTCCGCCAGGGGTTCGAGTGCTAGTATAAATAGAAGTGGGGAGAGTGGGCATCCCTGACGGGTTCCCCTCCTAATGGGGAAAGTGGGCGATTCATATCCATAATAACGCACTTTAGCCTGGGGGGAGTGATATATGGCTGAGACCCAACTCAAGAAGGAGGTGCCGAAACCGTAGTGGTTGAGGACCTGTGTCAAATAGGGCCAAGATAAGGTATCGAAAGCCTTATTAATATCTAAAGAAAGAAACATTGTTTCCAAGGACCTTTCATGAGCTATATGTTGAATTTGGAGAAGTCGTCTAATAGCATCCCCTGCCTGCCTACGGGGGACGAACCCCACCTGATCTTTTTTTATCAGACGCGGTAGGAAGGAGTTCAGGCGATTGGCCAAAATTTTCGTCAATATCTTCATGTCAATATTAATTAAAGAGATTGGCCGAAAATTTGCCCAGGAAGAATGGTCCTTGTCTGGTTTAGGAATCATCACTATGTTGGCGGTCAGCAAGTCTGGTGTAAATGGGTGACCTCCTTTGACCGAATTATACATAGCCACTAGGTGTGGGGCCAGGACCTCTGCAAATTTTCGGTAATACAGAGCAGTAAAACCATCCGGGCCTGGTCTTTTGCCTATTTTCAGTTCCTTAATGCACTGGAGAACCTCAGAGACCTGTATATCTCGATCCATTAGGGAGATATGGGAATCGGATAGGGAAGGTATAGATAACCCTTGTAAGAAAGCATTCAGGCCCTGTGTTGAGGAGTGGTTTGGGGGGGAGTAGAGCTTGGTAAGTCGGTAGCAGAATTCTTCCAAGACCCGCTGGGGGTTTCCCGTGAGGATGTTATGGCGGGTGCGCAAGGTTATGGGGGTAAATTTCGGGGTAAAAGTACGTAGTCTATTGGCCAGCTGAGCATTAGGTTTGTTTGCCTTAGCATACCATTTCTGTCGGGCCCAACGTAAGGAGCGGTCCGCTTCATCTGTCAGACATAGTTCCAAGTCTGTACGGGCCTTGTCTAAAGATCTACGGTTAGCCGAGGTAGGGGCTGATTTAAAGGCCGCCGAGCGGTCTTCCAAGCTCTGCTCTAACTTGCGTCGGGCCTGAATCCTTTCTCTTTTGCGTTGAGACGCTATGCGAATAATGCGACCCCGGAGGACAGCTTTATAAGCCTCCCAAAGTGTTATTGGGGACGAGACAGAACCTGCATTAAGCCTAAAGTATTCCGCAGAAGCTTCCTGGATTTCACTAAAGATTGGTTTGAAGGATAGAAGTGAATCATTCATCACCCAGGGAGCATGCTGTGGTTTGTTGAGTAGGGAGTGACAGACGGTTAGAATAGGATCATGATCTGACCAAGGGACTGCTAAGATCGAGACCGAGTCTATTAACGGGAGATGTTTCCGTAACATAAACGAATGATCGATTCTGGAGTGGGAGTGATGAGGATGGGAGTAATGGGTGTAGTCCCTGCCCATGGGATGAAACTCTCGCCATATATCCACTAGGTCAAGATTTTGTAGGGCTTGCAGGAATTTTTTTGAAGCAATAGAACAAGCTTTATGTTCCGCCGGGTACTTATCAAGGGCAGGATTGAGCGTCACATTAGAGTCACCCGCCAACAGGAGGGTGCCTTTCTGGTGGACCTGTAACAGGGAGCAGACATGAGACAAGAATGGGCCCTGATTGTCATTCGGGGCGTAATAGGTCATAATCGTTACCTCATTGTCCTGAATAGAACCCTGCAGAAGAAGGTATCTACCATTAGGGTCAGCTATCTGTTTGTTGCAGATAAATGGGACTGATTTACGTATAGCTATAAGAACCCCTCTCTGCTTAGTAGGACCATTGGCCAAATAGACCTGGGGATAGTTTGCTGCGAAATATTTGGGGCAGGAAGAGGAAGAAAAGTGTGTTTCTTGGAAACAAGCTATGTCTATTCTTTGTTGCTTAAGGTACTTAAAAACCTTGACCCTTTTTTGGGGAGAATTCATGCCCTGAACATTCAGGGACAGCCAATGAAGGGTCATTGGGTCTGAGGTATAGCGCTATGGATTACTCCATCCGCACACCCCAGGGGCCGAGGGAGGGGGGAAGGGGGGAGGGAGAGAAGAGGGAGAGAAGAATAGTAAAAATAGGAAAGAACATAAAGTGAGAGAATACCGAGAAGAGCTCGGATTGGAATGTGTAGTGAGTACTTTGACGTATCACGCCGTGGGCAATAGGGCCCACAATGGGGTGGGACCATAGCCAAGACGGGTATCCTAGCCAGGTACCAACACTTAAGGGGAGCAGTGGTCCGTCGGAACCACCGGCCTATAGTGAAAATAATTCAGTATAATTAAACAAAGTGAACATAGAATTTAACTAAAACTTAGATCTAGAAATAGCATCAATACAAGCAGCTTAAAATGAAGTGCAGTATGAAAACCCCGGTGCCTTATCGGCACTTGAGATAGTAGGTGCAGGGGTCCCCCCGCCAGGGGCGACAGCCACAAGACCATCCACCCCAGAAGGCGGGGCGAGACCCCACAGCAATGTCAAGTCGCCAGCCCTGTCACCCCACTGAACAGGAGTGAAGGGCCTCGGAGTGTGAGCAAAAACAACCAACCTACATAACATTCAGTGGAGGCATGTCCCTAGCCTAAAACCCCCTACCCCTCTCCCCCCTACCCCAACCAGTCTCAAATGTGGTTTCCTTAGACCGATGAACCCTCTACTCCATGAGAGCCATCAGCAATGCAGAGGTGGATTGGGGGGCAAACTGGTGCCGGAGGTCCATCAGGGAACCCCATGAGGGGTAGTCCTTGCCCGAGACCGCCATCTCACAATCGGGGCAGTCTATAGTCGGACCACGGCCCCCCAGCCAAACAACAGTCAACTCGATGGGGCAAGGGAACAGCGAGGGGACTTCCTCCAAAACAAGCTGCTGAACTCCTCAAGTTAGGTTGGATTTTAAAAAGAAAACAGTCAACAACACACACCGGGTAAGCGGCCGAGAAAAATTAAATGCACATCAAGGGTAGATGGGGATTTTCATCCATTGTTGGTTTTTTGGAATCTTTGGGCCTGCAAATCCCGCAGCGCCTGGGATCCAGATTGTGATCTTTGTGATGCTTGAGAGGATTGACGAGGAGGCCTGGCGGGGCCTGGTTGGGAATGTGAAGCCTGGGCCTCAGGTTGGGACTGAGGAACGTCCAATTGCAGATCCTGAAGATGTTGTTTGAGGCCTGATGGGGAAGTGGCATGGAACTGGCGACCTTGATAAGAGAAGGTGAGTTTAAATGGGAACCCCCATCTGTACTTGATTTGATGGGATTGCAGGACTTGGAGATAAGGTTTGAGACCTCGGCGTCTAGCAATGGTGACCGGCGAGAGGTCCGCGAATAATTGGAGGGGGTTACCTTGGAAAGAGATATCCCGTTGTTCTCGGGCAGATTGTAAGAGTTTCTCTTTGGTCCTATAATAGTGGAATTTGATGATAACATCCCTTGGGGGGCCTTCGGAGGGTTTAGGGGCTAGTGACCGGTGAATGCGGTCAAACTCCAGCCTGTCCACCGGAATCTCAGGGGCCAGTTCTTGAAAAAAAGCGGTGGCTGTTCCCTGTAGGTCAGTGATCGTTTCGGGGATGCCGCGAATACGGAGGTTGTCCCTGCGGGCCCTGTTTTCCGCGTCCTCTAATTTATCTTTGAGAGCGTCTATTTCTGCGGACATTTTGTCTACCTCCTCTTCATGGCCCTCTAGCACAGTGGTGGCCAGGTCCATGCGGTGTTCCAATTGATTGGTACGGTGTCCTATCTCTTTAAGGCCGCGGACCAAATCTGAGGAAAGCTTTCGGGAGGCAGCCGTTATCTCATCTCTGACAATGCTGCGGAACTTGGCTAGCATAGCATCAGGATCAGCAGGGTGAGAACTAACGTGATCCGTGGGAAAGAGATGGAGGCTTTCGGCAGGAGATCCCTGATCCAGTTCAGAGAGCTGTGTATCCTCATCAGGCTCTGGGGGTTCGGGCGCCATCTTGGGTCTGCCTTTGCCCAGGGCTGGGGATTTGTTGCTGCTCTGCCGATTTTTTAGTTTGTTTTTCGTGGAGCGGTACATTACCGCTTGCGGCTTCAGGAGATTCCTCTGTCTTGTGGGGTATAGCAGTCCCCTCCTCGTGTCTTCTATGTTGGATTGGGCCGGGTTACGGTATCCGACGGCGCGGAGCGGAGGAATCAGACTTCCATTGCCTTCGCTCACGCGTATGCGCCCCTCTTTGTATATGCTTTTTTCATAGAAAAAGTATATATATATATATATATATATATATATATATATATATATATATATATATATATATATATATATATATATATATATATATATATATATACATATATATATATATATATATATATATATATATATATATATATATATATATATAAATTTTTTTTTCTTTTTAAATCTAACCCAAAACCTCTAGAGCAGGGGTCTCAAACTGGCGGCCCTCCAGCTGTTGCGAAACTACAAGTCCCATGAGGCATTGCAAGGCTGACAGTTACAAGCATGACTCCCACAGGCAGAGGCATGATGGGACTTGTAGTTTTGCAACAGCTGGAGGGCCACCAGTTTGAGACCCCTGCTCTAGAGTTTCCTTTTAACAACAAAAGTACAGTTAGAACTTTTGAACTTGGTATCACTCCTTTACTGGCAGATTCTAAATTTACACTCACTTTCTGATTATACAATACGATTACTTCTCTGAAGGGTGTATTATTATTTTTTTTTTAGACTGCAGCTTTAATAATTATAGTTAACATGCCATAACATGGTGCTCCTTAGTGCAAAGCTATACCTAAAGGCATGCAAATACATGAAACATGTATCTACACATCACTAGCTGACTACAAAATACTGAAAGCATTGACTACAGATATATTTGATAAACCATATTTTATTTTCCATACAAAAATCACCCCCTGTGTACAGATTTTAGGTAAAAAGATTTTTACTATCACATGAAATATACCCATACATTCAAATCTAATTTTTTTTTATAGTATTAATATAGTAGGACTGCGTATGCATACCTTCATTCGACTATACACACTTGTGAGTGGTGTGATGTGGTGATGCTTGTGATCGCCAATAGTTCCGCAAAGGCCACAGATAACTTCTTGGTCTTGCTCACAGTACAGGCTGAGGGGGTTATTGTGATTTGGGCATGTCTCAGATGCAGCTTGCTCCTCACCTAATACCTTCAGAGTCTCAATGAGGCGCTTTAATGTAACATTGGGAGGTGAGGAACTGTAGTCCACTTCTTGGCGACACACAGGGCACAGCAGAATGATGTGGGATTCCTTCATCAACCCCCATAAACAGTCTCTGCAGTAGGAATGTCCACACTGCAGCATTGCCGGGTCCTTAAATACCTCCAGGCATATTGGACAAGTCAACTGGTTCTCCAGTAAAGGGATCCTTATACTGAAAGCCATCCCTCTCTGTGTAGATCTGCAGTATAACACCAGCAGGTAGATATCACGTTAACTTGTTTTTCTAAAAAAAAAAAAAAAAAAAACTATGACATTCTTTTATCAATCATTTTACAAACTGGTTTGATAATGTAGTAAACTCCTTTATCTCTATCATGTACTTCTTCTTATCTGCATATAAACAAACTGAATGTACCATACAAGAACAGTGTGTACAGCAAGGGCTTCAGCCATAGCATAGAATAGCAGTGCACGTTCTTGTGCAAAAACATGAAATGGGATCAGCATACACAAATAATTTTTTTTTTCCTTTAAGCCCCACCCAGTATCCTATGTCGGAGGTATTGAAAGTAGCAGCAGGTTGATCTGGGTCAAAATTGCTATGAGTTTTGGACAGGCTGCAAAAGGTTAAGCTATGCGCTTCTTCTACGTCTCAGGACTCCAGGGAGGCGATCATACCACCCATTTTCTCACATTTACACACCTGTCAACATGAGGAGAGCTTGAAACTACTTATACTGCAATAAGTGCAGTTCTACTACATGGAGTGGTGTGAAGATGTCACTGATAGAGTCCTAAAGAAACATTTTTGGTTAATTAATACCAGAATACAATTGAAATATACGTTTTAATTCGACTTAAGGATCCGTCGCCCGCACCATGGACCCCCCGCCCCTCTCATTTGCCCTCTTATTCCACTTCTTCCTTTACTTTTTTTTTTTTCTTTCTCTCCTCTCCCGTTTCACACCTTCCCTCTCCCCTTAGACAGCCAAGGGTGTCACTTTCCCCATTTTCAAAAAATATTCTAAAATCCTTTTTGGTGTGCGTTGACACCATGAGTATGACTGCTCGCAGGCCATGTGTACAGGTTCTGAACTTTGTACTTCTGAACTTTTTTCACTAGCCGCTAGTTTGAGGCATATGTACATGGGATTTAATGAGGTCTAACACCTTTTATCTCAATGGTAGTTTAGATTGGGAAGCTTAAGTGCTAGTGACTCCTTTTTACTGCAGTGCATTTTTATGTACACTCTTCTTTTATGGTTTTCTAAAATTGTGTTGCTGATGTGTGTTCTTCATGGCCTATTTATACCCATTAATATTGTCTTGTTATATTGCATTATTTTGACGCATACCAATAAATGAAGAAATTAAAGTAAATACAAGTTTTAAATGGACTTACCCCTTTAAGAGAGCAAGCCATTATTTATGGAAGAATTTTGCTTATGTATTAAAGTGGAACTCCATCCATATCAAGAATGTCTGCTGTGTCACCTAAGGTCTGGCAGATGCTGTCCCCTGTCAACTGTCTGACTTCAAAATCTGTCACCCAGATAGCATAGCCTAATACCAAATAAGACCGCACTATTGGTAGTTGTGAGATATGGTGTGAGATCAGGCAGCTAACAGGACAACAATTGTCATACCTTATGTGAGCTCTTATCAGTGGCACTTAATGTGATGTTTCAGGCTCAGATGAGGTCAAATCAAAATGGCAAAGGGCAAATAGAAATCTTTCAGAAGAAAGGCTGCACAGTTACAGTTTAGCATTTTCTCACTTTAGGATTCTACAGTATATTCATATTCTTACTTTTTTATATTACTGTCTGTATCCCTCTGTGGTGATTTCCCTTCACTTGCTGTTACAAAGGCACAAAAGAAAGTAGGAGACAAAATTATGCAGTTATCACCAGAACAAGTGTCCCTTTCACACTCACAAATAGGGCTATTGGTGGATTCCTGCAGTAAGAATCATCAGATTCTTTTTTTCTTTTTTTTTTGCTTCACAAACATACATAGAGATAGGATACTTTGACATAAGTTGAAACTATACAGAAAAAAGATCCTACACATAATGAGTCAGCAAGTATCGTTGAGCAATGGCGTTAGAACAAAGAGAAACTGGGGTTGACTGACTGGTCTCAACTATCAATTGGTTTGACTCATTGGTTAGGAGCATGGGAGGAAAAATTAATAAGAGTAAAAATCGAATAAAATAAGAGAGGCGAGAAAACTAGCATTAATTAATCTAAGCGGCTAAAGGTTGATTAGGAAACGTCAGCTTTCTCAGTGGCATTGTCTCTGATGCATAGAATGCAGGACAGCAGATAAGAGACTGAGGAGGTAGTGCTAGAAGAAGGGTGCAAAGATATGCTCCTATTAAGAGTCAGAAAGGGAAGAAACAAAAAGTTTAGTTTAAATAAAGTAAGAGTGGTGAGGGTGGCGCGGGTAAGAGAAAGTGGTGTGACTAGATTCTGCAATACGTGTTTCTATTGGAGTGAGTTTACTTGCACTGATGAATTCAAACAATTACTGGCAGTCTAATGCCCCGTACACACGGTCGGATTTTCTGACGGAAAATGTGTGATAGGACCTTGTTGTCGGAAATTCCGACCGTGTGTAGGCTCCATCACACATTTTCCATCGGATTTTTCGGCACACAAAGTTTGAGAGCAGGCTATAAAATTTTCCGACAACAAAATCCGTTGTCGGAATTTCCGATCGTGTGTACACAAATCCGACGCACAAATTGCCGCGCATGCTCAGAATAAATAAAGAGATGAAAGCTTTTGGCTACTGCCCCGTTTATAGTCCCGACGTATGTGTTTTACGTCACCACGTTCAGAATGATCGCATTTTCCGACAACTTTGTGTGAACGTGTGTATGCAAGACAAGTTTGAGCCAACATCCGTCGGAAAAAATCCTAGGATTTTGTTGTCGGAATGTCTGATCAATGTCCAACCGTGTGTACGGGGCGTAACTGTGCTGATGTCACGGCAGCACCAAGGTGGGTCGCCGAGGTCCTTGAATGTTTCCAAAATATTTATACAGTGAATGTGGCTGAGGCCTCTCCCTGTGTCTTAGACGGAGTGGGCCCCACAGATTGTACCCTACCCCTCCTCCTACTTTCCTTCCTTTTCCCCTACCCCTTTTTTTTCTTTTTTCTTCTCTTCCTCCTTCCTTCATGACCTTTTGTAAAGACTCTTCTCCCCTAACTACTGCTTGGAGGCAGAGGGGTCTCTCTAAAAACCGAAAGACACAACCCACGATGGGTACATAGATTCCCCCTTATTGAGACAGACCTCTAGCCCTCTCCCCACTGCTTCACAATTGTATTTTCTGCTATTATGTCTTAAGGGCCATACACACACGGGCCGAATATTGGGCAGCATCAGCCGGTTCAATAGAAAAAAATTGAACGGCAGCCGGTCTGAAAAAGGTCATGAAGGAAAAAGGTCTGTTGATCGGCACCTGATCGGCGCTCTCAGCCAATGTTCCTGTCAGAACACAATAGTGCAGCAGGAGAAATCGCTGTACTAACATCAGCTTATTAGTACAGTGGCTCCTCCTGTGCGCTTCAGTTTTTTTCGCTTGACCCACTGGCTTGAATGAAAAAGAAACCATTAGTGTGTACCAGGCTTAAGGTTAAGTAATGTACCTCGATCTCTGTCCAGCCTCACATACATTCTCACATGGCATTCTAGCTTCTACTGCCTTTTGAGCCCTCCCTTCTTATCCTAGCAATTTATACAGTGTTTCATATTTCCTGTTATGTATGGATTGATTATTTTTACCAACTTTCTTCTGATAATTTCTTTCATATTCTTTCCTTTGTATATGTGTTAAATAAACTTATAAATAAAGATTGCTAAACAAGACAATAGGAGAAAATGGTGTGAAGAAGAGAAAGGAAGTTGGGGGTGGGGAAAGTCCCGCCAGGTATATTTGCTCAGGGAATGCTCCCGTTAATCATAAAGAGAGTAGGATATGGTCAAAGTTAACATGTTGACCATGTTCCAGCCAAGGACACCATGTTTTCAAACATTTCTAATAAGAAATAGCAGATTCTAGCAGCTGGAATCACAAGTGTGTGTGAACAGCTGCAGCAGCTCAGCCTGTACAAAGCAACAACAGGAGCTGTGAGGACCTGCGCCTGTCTGCTAATGTTCTTATGTATCCATAAATCCAGTGGTTACCTGTGGCTAAGGATAGATGGCCTGCCCTGGATGCAGACAGGTTGCCTCCAGGACTGATCGACTTTGCCAAAACACCATGGGTCACAGACATGTCTGACGGCCTGCTTGGCCCTGAAATGTTGCACTTTTTTGCTGTGATATGATCCCTGAATAACATTGCTTGTATGTGACTTGAGGATCCATGGTGTGCTTGTAAATGTACATTTATGAGGTTGTTGCTTCTTTAGCTCTCTATTCCAGGAACTTGTAAAATGGGATTATCGATAGTCGTCAGGGCTGATCATCTGCTCCTAACCCCAGGTAACCAGCAGTGGCTCCTATCAGCCTCTGATTGTTTTTTTCAAGCAAAGTTGCCATAGCTGTTCTCTTCTGCCTCTGATTCCAGCTGCAGAAATTGCAAATTCTTCCTGCAGGAAACTGCTAACAGCCCTATTTGCTTTTGCGTGAATAAGGCCTAATGTAAGATTTTCCCTTCATCTGCTGAGGTGTCAACATTATAATATTGAGGTGCGAACATCAAAATATTGAATTTCCCCTCAACCCAGTGGGGACACAGACGGTAATAAAAACTTGACAAGGTTTCTAGCACTTACCCATGCTAACCAAAACTCAAACACTTAAGAATAAACTATAAAAAATATACACTTTAAGTCAAACTGCTTACTCTTTCCTGCCATATGTTGGGTTTATCCAGCATTATGAGTGTGTCCTCATCTAAGTACTTTATTATAGCACAATAAAGCAAATTTTAAGTGGTTGGAAACCCTTACATGTACCCAGTGAAGAGACTGGCTTTATGTGATATAGACAGACATGAAACAAATCCTCCTACATAAGTTGTACAAATTAATTGCAATCTTCTCTTCTCTACAGTAGTTCAGTAGTTCATTTATACAGCTTTTCTGAGCTTTCAGAAAGCAATGAGATAAAGTTACCCTCATTGAGGAGAGCTAAGAGCTGATTGAAGGGAATGGACTCCCTCCCTTCACACAACACACAGGAACAGAGCTGAGGCTATCAATCACATGCTGTGTACAGGAGCTCCCTTTCCTGTCACCTTTTTACCTCTTGGTCAGGAAAACTTGTCAGATTTGACTCATGCAAATAGCAGAGGAACAACGCAGTGGATAGAAAGGACACGTAGTGCTCTGGATGGAGACAAGTAAACACAATATAGAGCAGGGGTCTCCAACTGGCAGGCCTTCAGCTGTTGCAAAACTGCAAGTCCCGTGAGTCATTGCAAGGCTAGCCGTTACAAGAATGACTCCCACAGGCAGAGGCATTATGGGACTTGTAGTTCCGCAACAGCTGGAGGGCCACCAGTTTGAGACCCCTGCTATAGAGAGATATATGCTTTGTTCACATTTCATGTCAGAGATTTACAACCCCCTTAAGCATATAATGATTCCATATGTACTAGACTTGTGCACAACGGAAAATTTTGTTTAGTTTCGTTTTCATTGGTAAAATACATAATTTTGTTCTGTTATATTCATTATGTTACGTTAATTTGTTTTCAAATAATTAGTTATTATTCATAGAGTGTCGATATTCGTTATACTAAATCTCAAATCATGTCGAATTCATTCATTATATCCACTATAATTTCTTTCATATTAGTTGAAATTCGATATTTATGTATGTATATATATATTTGTGATAATGATTCGTAGTTTGGAAAATCGTTTGTTTATTGAATCTATTAACACACGCAATGACAATGTCTCTTTTCCTCTGCTCAAACAATACAACACCCTTCTCTCACTCAGTTCTCAGGAATGCACTTTGCCAGTAATCCAACCTCCAGCACAAAATTAATCAGCTGATTGAACTGTAAGATTTACTTTGAGCTCACCTTTTGTTTCATTAGAGCTTTAACAAATACCGAATCGTGTCGAATTCATTCGTTATATCGCTATAATTTCTTTCAGATTAGTTGAAATTCGTTATTTCTTTATTCGGACATTCGGATGCATCCGAAATTCCGAAAGATGCAAAATTCGTCGGAATTTGGTTTCGTTACCAAACGCATTGCACATATCTTATATGTACAGTACTCTTCATATTTGCTATCCAATGCATGTGAAAATATACAATGATCTTTTCAACAGCTCACACAATATAATTAACTTCTTAAAAATGTCATGTAACATTTACTATTTATTTAAGCATATTTCTATGTTACTTGTATGATGTAGAGAGAATAGTCCAGCTAAAAAATTTGTAGCACATTACTAATGATCACTTCTTTCTGGGTTTCTTTATTTCATATTGATCTTTCAGTGGTTTTAAAGCCTGAAGGTTGTTTTACCTTCATGCATTCTTTGTTTGAAGGTAAAAAACATTCAGTTTGCAGTGCCCCCATAGCCTTCCTAATACTTTCCCGAGCCCAATCCTCATCCACCGATGTGCATGAAAGCTGCTATCTCAGCTGTCTGCTCCTCATTGGCTGAGAGACAGCAGCGGGGGCCATTGGTTTCCCCTGCTGTCAATCACAGCCAGTGAGGAGGGGGGGGGCAGGACCAAGCCCTATTCTGTGTGTCTTATGGACACACAGAGCGGGTCTCGGAAGCAAGCATGTGCGTACCCATTATGGTGGCACTCGGGACAGGGAGGAGCCCAGAGAGCCAGCAGAGGACCCGAGATGAGGAGAATTGGAGCAGCTCTGTGCAAAACCACAGCACAGAGCAGGTAAATATAACATGCTTGTCATTAAAAAAATAAATTGTGCTTTAGTATCAGTTTAAAAATCATTAAAAATGTGTTTAATTATTTTCATATTTTCCTTTATTCTGTCAAACTGGCTGCAAAAAATGATAGCAAGTTCACGGGCTCCAGCTGCAGCCATGAGCTTGTTTCAACCATTTGAAAACTCATGCGATTTTTAAATCATTTAAAGAATTAGTTTACCCAAAACTGATATCTGTGTTTTGCAGGGTTTTGAAAATTTCAGAGCAAACAGGTTTGATTCAAAAAGCAAAAGAGACTTGAATTCAATATTTGCCACGTTGATGAAGTCTCTTCACTTTTCTATGTATCGTACTTTTATCATTACATTTGTTCCCTTCTGTCACAGCAGTGGGAGTTATCAGGGAATTAAGATTTTAGTTTTCTTGTTATATATCTTACATGAACTTTAATGGCAAATCTCCAATAAACTAATCAATGTGCAAAATAAACACTAATTATAATAAAACATACAACGCAAGATCACTGTTTGGATAACAGCTATGCAAACCAACCAATTTGAAATCAGATTTTACATTTTAATGATGAAACTTGAAATTTGGTTAGCTGCTGTGGTCAGAGGAACATCATTGTTCTGAATATCTGAACTACTGGATAATAAAGTTTTGAAGCATATTTATTTGCTAAACTACTATGGAAAGATGCAATTAAAACACAAGAGTGATAGAAAATCTAGCATAAAATACTAAGTGCTTGGATATTTGATGTTGCAAATGAAAGCATACTTTCCTATTCAAGACATACAAATTATTAGACAACTTATTATGATTTTATGCTTCTATGAGTGGCGCATTCATTTTTATAGTCCAGAAACATACCTGTTTTCCCAAGAAGCAGCCAAACTGCAGGAATGTGCGTTATGCTTCTGCGTATTGACTCTGCTACCTTCTTATCTGCTGGTCATATGAGGTGTGCTTCATATACTTGTTCTAGAGGTAAGGAGGTACCAAGAGGAACAATCAGATTGGATAACACCAAGCGAATATTAACCCTGAAACATCTCTTTATGTAAACAGTAGAATATTAATTTTAGCAATAGAATTAGGGGTGTGTCTGTGATAAAAACTTGAGAATGTAGCTTGTAGAAGAAAGAAAATACGAAAAGTTTAACTATTTTATGAATAGGTAATATTTTTCAATTTATTTCAAGAGTATCTACTATCCAGTATATTTTTTCATGTTAATCACTTCAGCCCCGGAAGATTTTATCCCCTTAACCACTTCAGCCCCGGAAGGATTTACCCCCTTCCTGACCAGAGCACTTTTTACAATTCGGCACTGCGTCGCTTTAACTGCTAATTGCGCGGTCATGCAATGCTGTACCCAAACGAAATTTGCGTCCTTTTCTTCCCACAAATAGAGCTTTCTTTTGATGGTATTTGATCACCTCTGCCGTTTTTATTTTTTGCGCTATACACGGAAAAAGACCGAAAATTTTGAAAAAAAATGATATTTTCTACTTTTTGTTCTAAAAAAAATCCAATAAACTCAATTTTAGTCATACATTTAGGCCAAAATGTATTCGGCCACATGTCTTTGGTAAAAAAAATGTCAATAAGTGTATATTTATTGGTTTGCGCAAAAGTTATAGCGTCTACAAACTAGGGTACATTTTCTGGAATTTACACAGCCTTTAATTTATGACTGCCTATGTCGATTCTTGAGGTGCTAAAATGGCAGGGCAGTACAAAACCCCCACAAATGACCCCATTTTGGAAAGTAGACACCCCAAGGAATTTGCTGAGAGGCATGTTGAGCCCATTGAATATTCATTTTTTTTGTCCCAAGTGATTGAATAATGACAAAAAAAAAAAAAAAAAAAAAAAATTACAAAAAGTTGTCACTAAATGATATATTGCTCACACAGGCCATGGGCATATGTGGAATTGCACCCCAAAATACATTTAGCTGCTTCTCCTGAGTACGGGGATACCACATGTGTGGGACTTTTTGGGAGCCTAGCCGCGTACGGGGCCCCGAAAACCAAGCACCGCCTTCAGGATTTCTAAGGGCGTACATTTTTGATTTTACTCCTCACTACCTATCACGGTTTTGAAGGCCATAAAATGCCCAGATGACATAAACCCCCCCCAAATGACCCCATTTTGGAAAGTAGACACCCCAAGCTATTTGCTTTGAGGCATGTTGAGTCCATGGAATGTTTTATATTTTGACACAAGTTGCGGGAAAGTGACAATTTTTTTTTTTTTTTTTGCACAAAGTTGTCACTAAATGATATATTGCTCACACAGGCCATGGGCATATGTGGAATTGCACCCCAAAATACATTTAGCTGCTTCTCCTGAGTACGGGGATACCACATGTGTGGGACTTTTTAGGAGCCTAGCCGCGTACGGGACCCCGAAAACCAAGCACCGCCTTCAGGATTTCTAAGGGCGTACATTTTTGATTTTACTCCTCACTGCCTATCACAGTTTCGGAGGCCATGGAATGCCCAGGTGGCACAAACCCCCCCCAAATGACCCCATTTTGGAAAGTAGACACCCCAAGCTATTTGCTGAGAGGCATGGTGAGTATTTTGCAGCTCTCATTTGTTTTTGAAAATAAAGAAAGACGAGAAAAAAAAATTTTTTTTTTCTTTTTTCAATTTTCAAAACTTTGTGACAAAAAGTGAGGTCTGCAAAATACTCACTATACCTCTCATCAAATAGCTTGGGGTGTCTACTTTCCAAAATGGGGTCATTTGGGGGGTTTTTTTGCCACCTGGGCATTCCATGGCCCCCGAAACTGTGATAGGCGGTGAAGAGTGAAATCAAAAATTTACGGCCTTAGAAAGCCTGAAGGCGGTGCTTGGTTTTCGGGGTCCCGTACGCGGCTAGGCTCCCAAAAAGTCTCACACATGTGGTATCCCCGTACTCAGGAGAAGCAGCAGAATGTATTTTGGGGTGTAATTTCACATATTCCCATGGCATGTTTGAGCAATATATCATTTAGTGACAACTTTGCGCAAAAAAAAATAAAAAAAATAAAAAATTGTCTCTTTCCCGCAACTTGTGTCACAATATAAATTATTCCATGGACTCAACATGACTCTCAGCAAATAGCTTGGGGTGTCTACTTTCCAAAATGGGGTCATTTGGGGGGGGTTTGAACTGTCCTGGCATTTTATGCACAACATCTAGAAGCTTATGTCACACATCACCCACTCTTCTAACCACTTGAAGACAAAGCCCTTTCTGACACTTATTGTTTACATAAAAAAATAATTTTTTTTTGCAAGAAAATTACTTTGAACCCCCAAACATTATATATTTTTTTTAAAGCAAATGCCCTACAGATTAAAATGGTGGGTGTTTCATTTTTTTTTTTCACACAGTATTTGCGCAGCGATTTTTCAAACGCATTTTTTGGGGAAAAAACACACTTTTTTACATTTTAATGCACTAAAACACACTATATTGCCCAAATGTTTGATGAGATAAAAAAGATGATCTTAGGCCGAGTACATAGATACCAAACATGACATGCTTTAAAATTGCGCACAAACGTGCAGTGGCGACAAACTAAATACATTTTTAAAAGCCTTTAAAAGCCTTTACAGGTTACCACTTTAGATTTACAGAGGAGGTCTACTGCTAAAATTACTGCCCTCGATCTGACCTTCGCGGCGATACCTCACATGCATGGTGCAATTGCTGTTTACATTTGACGCCAGACCAACGCTTGCGTTCACCTTAGCGTGAGAGCAGGGGGGACAGGGGTGCTTTTTTTTTTTTTTTTTTTTTTTTTTCTTTATTATTATTATTTTTTTATCTTATTTTTAAACTGTTCCTTTCATTTTTTTTTTTTTTAAATCATTTTTATTGTTATCTCAGGGAATGTAAATATCCCCTATGATAGCAATAGGTAGTGACAGGTACTCTTTTTTGCAAAAATTGGGGTCTATTAGACCCTAGATTTCTCCTCTGCCCTCAAAGCATCTGATCACACCAAGATCGGTGTGATAAAATGCTTTCCCAATTTCCCAATGGCGCTGTTTACATCCGGCGAAATCTACGTCATAAAATGCTCGTAGCTTCCGGTTTCTTAGGTCATAGAGATGTTTGGAGCCACTCTGGTCTCTGATCAGCTCTATGGTCAGCTGGCTGAATCACCGGCTGCATTTTCAGGTTCCCTGTTGAGACAGGAGAGCCAGAGAAAAACACGGAAGATGTTGGGGGGGGGGGGCATTCCCTCCCACTGCTTGTAAAAGCAGTCTAGAGGCTAATTAGCCACTAGGATTGCTTTTACATGAAAGCCGACCGCTGGCTGAAAAGAATGATACCAAGATGATACCTAAACCTGCAGGCATCATTCTGGTATAACCACTCAAAGTCGTGAATGGCATACCTGAAGACAAAAAAATGGTTAACAATAAAGCACAGTAAACGGTAAGGTATAAAAAATTGCATACCTGAAAAGCAAACATGATAAAACATAATAACAATAAAACATTGCAGAATAGAATACAGTAAAAAAGAGCAGAACAATAGAGAGAGAATAGAGAGAGAGAGAACAATAAAACGACAACTATTTTTATTTTATATTTTTGTTTGTGTTTTTTTTTTTTTACACTTTTTTTTGTAACTAACTATAATAACTGTAACCGGCTCCAGGTTCGGGTCTCTCAAAATGCGATGGCATCTCGGGAGACCCTGTGAAAGTGTGCCTAGTCTGTGCAATGCTGTACCCTACGCTAATACTCAACTAGTGCATGGTAGCGTTCAAAACATTCACCAATGCAAAGACCAGGATTGTCAGGACAGGAGGGACAATAATAGCGGGTGTCACGGCTATATCCGCGCTTGCTGCAGACACAACATATTTTTTGGGGGGTTCGCTGGGTAGGGGTACTCGGGAGGACATAAAGAAAATGCCTCTCATGCAGCCGACTGCATTTGGTTGGGGATGTGAATGGGGGAAGTACGGGCGCTGCAGAAGCGGTGGGTTCCCAATTAGGATTGGCGAATGCAGCAGGAAGGGCACTATGGGCATGACGGGCCTGTGTTTGTCTTTTTGGTGGCAGCGGGACACTACTTGTGCTTGCCACCTCACCAGCTTCAACTGCACTTATGGGACTCGCCACGTCACCAAGTGTTACTGCAGTGCTGGTTTGACTACGACCGGGGTGTACTACGCTGCTGGTGCTTGCCAGTTCCCCAAAACGCTACCAAAAAAACTGTTAGCGATCGCAGGGATCAGGCCTGACTCTGCGAACGCTGCAGTTATGCGTTTAGAGTTTTGTAAGTGTCAGTGATCGATCGATACTGCACTTGGGTGGGCTGGGCCGGGCCGGGCGGAGGGGCAAAACGCAGGTGCTAGCAGGTATCTGGGCTGATCCCGCTAACACTGCGTTTTTGGGAACCCTAAACTGCTGGGGACGCTAGTATAGATCTGATCGGATCAGATATTGATCTGTTCAGATACTATACCACTAAGGGAGGCGTATGCTGCGTGCGTGGGTGTTAGCGGTACTGGCGCTAATCTGACGCTGCCTGGGGCTGGTGCTTGCCAGTTCACCAAAATGCTACCAAAAAAACTGTTAGCGATCGCAGGGATCAGGCCTGACTCTGCGAACGCTGCAGTTATGCGTTTAGTGTTTTGTAAGTGACAGTGATCGATCGATACTGCACTTGGGTGGGCTGGGCTCGCCTGGGCGGAGGGGCAAAACGCAGGTGCTAGCAGGTATGTGGGCTGATCCCGCTAACACTGCATTTTTGGGAACCCTAAACTGCTGGGGACGCTAGTATAGATCTGATCGGATCAGATATTGATCCGATCAGATACTATACCACTAAGGGAGGTGTATGGTGCGTGTACGGTGCGTGCGTGGGTGTTCGCGGTACTGGCGCTAATCTGACGCTGCCTGGGGCAACGCATATCACCGCCGGGCGATCAGGGGGCTAAACCTTTATTCAGTAATAAACGGCGGGTGCCCTGACACTATAAAAAATAAACTAACTAACCAGCGTCACCCGTAACAGTTATACGGTGATCAGTGGTGAAAGGGTTAACTAGGGGGCAATCAAGGGGTTAAAACATTTATTAGATAGTATATGGGGGTCCCTGTCGCTATAAAACACTGACGGCGAACCTAAATATTTACGTCCCTAACTAGCGTCACCAGTGACACTAATACAGCGATCAGAAAAATGATCGCTTAGCGACACTGGTGACAGGGGGTGATCAAGGGGTTAAAACTTTATTAGGGGGGGTACTGGCGCTAATCTGACGCTGCCTGGGGCGACGCATATCACCGCCGGGCGATTAGGGGGCTAAACCTTTATTCGGTAATAAACGGCGGGTGCCCTGACACTATAAAAAATAAACTAACTAACCAGCGTCACCCGTAACAGTTATACGGTGATCAGTGGTGAAAGGGTTAACTAGGGGGCAATCAAGGGGTTAAAACATTTATTAGGTAGTATATGGGGGTCCCTGTCGCTATAAAACACTGACGGCGAACCTAAATATTTACGTCCCTAACTACCGTCACCAGCGACACTAATACAGCGATCAGAAAAATGATCGCTTAGCGACACTGGTGAGGGGGGGTGATCAAGGGGTTAAAACTTTATTAGGGGGGGTAAGGGGGGTACCCTAGACCTACAGGGGGGTTACAGTAACTGTCCTAACACTGCTAACTGTCACAAACTGACACTATGCAGTAATCAGGAAAAAATAAAAAAAAAAAAAAAAAAACCTGCTTGGTGTCAGTTTGTGACAGGGGGGGGGGGTGATTGGGGGGGGATCGGGGGGCGATCGGGGGGGGATCGGGGGTGTAATGTATGCCTGGCATGTTCTACTGTGTGTGTTTGTGTTGTGCACTTACTTACATGTCATCTCTCCTCGGCGCTGGAACGGAAACTGACAGCCGAGGAGAGATGACATCACATCCTCTGCCTCTGTGTACTATACAGAGGCAGGGGATGTTCGTCAGTGGCTGGGAGCGATCGCGAGGGGGGGGCCACGATCGGATGGTCTCCCCCTCGTCTGTCATCGCTCCCAACCAAATGCCGACCGCAGCTGGCACCGGGGGGGGGTCCGATCGGACCCCCCACCCGCGGGAAGGCAATCACGTACTAGGTACGTGATTTTGCCTGCCCGTGACGCTCTGCTCACGTATATAGGCGTGAGGCGGTCGGCAAGTGGTTAATGACCAGAGAATTTTTTGCGATACGTCACTGTGTCGCTTTAACTGACAATTGCGCGAACGTGCGACGTTGCACCCAAACAAAATTTAGGTACTTTTCTCTCACAAATAGAACTTTCTTTTGGTGGTATTTGATCACATCTCCATTTTTTCTTTTTTGCGCTATAAACAAAAACAGACCGACAATTTTGAAAAAAAAGCAATATTTTTTACTTTTTGCTATAATAAATATCCCCCAAAAAATATAAAAAAAACTAATTTCTTCATCTGTATATTTGGTTATATTCCATTCTTAGGTGTGGACTGGGCTGTTGCCTCCCTTGAGGTGATCCCAATTGGAACCCCTTTTGTGACGGGAGGGCCCGTGGAACCCTGAATCCCTGGGAAAGGTTGGGAAACCCTTGTTTCAGCTCCCCATGCACCTCCTATGTTTAAGTCACCTTTTGTCCATTAGGGGCACAGGGTGCCTGAGAAAATATGACTTGGATTACTTAAAATGGGACAGTAATATTTATCCACAATATCTCCCAGGATATATATAAAGACTATTCTTGGTTTGTTTGATTCTGAACTCAACATGTTATTTGAAAGAGCTGATCACATTGACCTCTGTACGATGTAGGAGACAGGCCAACTCCTACTGGAGCTTCTGCTATTGTAAGTAGATGTCCTGTGTTTATACTTATGATAATGTATAATCTACTGTGTGAAGCTCAGTGACAACAAGTCTGACCTGTAGTGAAATCCTGACTAATCACAACAATGGCCAGGTGGGCATGGAGTCACCTTGGCTGCTTTAAGGGATTAATTAATTAGCTCATGTTAATTTATGTTTCTGGTTACAGGTGTATTGTTACAGTAATATGAGCAGGAGGGGTGGAACCTCCTCTTCAACTGTATATAAGACTGTATTCTTGTTCTAATAAACAGTTCATGTTCAGCAACCAAATGAGTATTGCCTTGTTTGTTGTTGTTGGAATATTTGATATCTATATTCAGACTGGGAGGAAGCGGTATATGACGAAAGCACTCAAGCGGAGTGTGGGACTTTTGTTACACCCTTGAAAATAATGTTTATAGATATAGGGTTGGTGGCGCTGCCCATCACCCAAAGAGTGATCCTCCACAGTGAACTACTCTTTCCGGGTGTGTGTGCAAGGAGGGAGGGTGATTTTCACTTCCGTCACCTGAAAAGTGAACTACTATTTGGGTCGCTAATCCCAGGTGGAAAGTGGGGGTAAGGAGTGTTTTCTGTGTTCTCTTTACCAAAGAATTTTTATGTATTGGTTTGTGCTCCTTTATGTAATGATATTTTATCCTTGTGATTACTTTGCACTTTGAAAATAAATGTGCAAGTACAAATACAAGATTGTGATATTTTCTTATCTGGTCTGCATGTGCTTTCCAGTTAAAGCAGAAATCTCCCACATGAAGACCCTGAACATGCGTGACTAATAATTGCTTGTGAAAGATATAAACACAATCGTGTGTCCCCAACGTGTGGAAGCAGCAATTCCCACCGACGGTGTCGCAGTGGTTTGTTAGGGTTTCTGATATTCAGCAGATAAAGCATCTTACAGCTGCCCTAGGGGAAAGGGAGGAGGAACACAACACTCGCTGGACACACTGGGACTTGTTTCAATTCTCAGATGAATATAAGTCCTACATTTGAGTATCCTGTCTTTGGGTAATTTGGGATTGTGACAGACCTAGCCGGGAAAGAGACTTTTGGAGGGGACTGTATGCTAGCCTCTTGCCGATCGATCGGGGGCCCTTGCATTTGGGGGAATGGTGCTCTTTGTGAGCTGTATGCCTGGGGACCCTGGATTTGCCATATTGGAATAGTGGTTGATTCATAATGCTGGGACAGATACTGTTAGGAGATGCTGATGTAAATTCCAACACCTGTCTGTCTATTGTCTGCTAAAATGTGTATTGTAAATAAGTCTACTATGGGATCTAAGAGTCATTAGATCCCCATTGTTACTTGTGTTAATTAACTCTGCTATTGTGTGAAGAAGAGTCTATGTTGATTGTGATAATGTTGATTAGATTTTCTGAACTACAAGACGGCCAGTCTGGCCTAACGGTCATGTCTGAGTCATCTAGGCTGTCTAAAGGGATTAGTTAATTAGCTCATGTTAATTAGGTTAATTAGGTTACAGCTGTATTGTTAGAGTAATATGAGCAGGAGGTGTGCACCTCCTCTTTTAGTGTATAAAAGCCTGTATTTTGCAATAAAAGAGATTCCTGTTTGAAGTTATATACAGCCTGCCTGGTGTTTGTTCTGAGCTATCACAACTGGACTAGAACGGCACAGAGCTGTAGTTCTAGTCACGGAGCATGGGATGACCGAACCATCAGACGTTGCAATCTGATTCAATAGCTGCAGAGGAGTGTCGGGAGAGTAGAACCGAGCGAGCAAAGGGGCTCGTTACAGGGATCTTGGGTCGTCGACCTTGCTGGAACTTCATACCCACCCCCCTTCCTTCCTACTTCCCCATTACTGCTCCCCCTTTATTCCTTTCCCTTCTTTTCCCCATTGACACCATTGGTGTCACTCACCCTTTTTTCCTATAAATGAGAAAATCCCCCCGGTTTGCGTTAACCTTTTGGTACCACTCTTGTGAAACCAGGATTGAGAGCCATAACCTATATGAAGAATGATGTTTAGGATCAGACCACTAAAGTATATTGGCTTGGTACCTGGCCAATAGGGATAAGTTCGCTTTACCCCCCAGGGGGTCCCCCTTCTCCCAGTTGGCCTTACTGAATAGTTTACACAGGTCCATTAAAACTATGCTTTTTACCGACTAGGAAGTTTCCTCTACTGTCCCGGTTGAACTGCAGGATACAGCTGTTGTAGGGTCTTTAGACCACAGTTTCCTGTTTTACTAAAACGTTGTAATGGAACCTTGATTGCTACCCCATTAATGTACATTGACATGTTTGTCGAGCTTTTATTGACTATTAATGGATATAGTTGATTGACATGTTTTATTCCTTGCTTTTTTGTATAATCTGCATTCCTTAAATACAGAATTAAAAAAAAAAAAAAAAAAAAACAAATTTGCGCCCGCTCGTGGAATGGCGACAAACTTTTACCCTTAAAAATGTCCATAAGCAACATTAAAAAAATTCTACAGGTTGCATGTTTTGAGTTACAAAGGAGATCTAGGGCTAGAATTATTGCTCTCACTCTACTGATCGCGGCGATACCTCAATGTGTGGTTTGAACACCGTTTTCATATGCGGGCGCTACTCACGTATGCGTTCGCTTCTGCATGTGAGATCAACGGGGCGCGTTTAAAAAAACATTCTTATTTATTTTACCTTTTATTTTTTATTTTTACACTGTTCTTTTTTTAAAAAAATGTGTCACTTTTATTTCTATTACAAGGAATGTAAACATCCTTTGTAATAGAAAAATAAGCATGACAGGAACTCATAAATATGAGATCTAGGGTCAAAAAGACCTCAGATCTCATATTTTTTTATAATAATTCTTTTATTTATTTTATCCAAATGTATTCATCTCTAAAAAATGTTGGTACATTCCATTTCTTACTTATAACCTTTATCTGTGTACTTCCATTATTTCATCATTATTACTTTAATATAAACAACAACCACATCACAAAAATAAGAGAGAAAAGAAGAAAAAAAAAACCTTCTCTCTTCCCTTCCTTTCTCTTTCCCCTTCCTCTTCTTCTCATCCCATTTACAATGAAAATAGAACATATAACTTTTCTTGGCAAAATCCTATAAAATAACGAAGGAGGTGAAGGAGAAAAAAGAAAAACCCTCCCTCTTTCATTTTTATTTAATCACTCCACATCATAAAATCCAATATCCTTCAACAATATCCTTTCTCTTTCCCCTTCCCCTTCATATACTCCCTCCTCACTTCCCTCCTTCCTCCCACCTCTTATTCAAACCTTGTGCCATTGTGCTTATCAAGTGTCTTATTTAGACCAATATATGGGGAGAGGGAAGAAAAGAAAAGCTTTTCCTTCCCTTCCTCCCTTATAACCTTCTATAACCCTAGTGGCCTTTCTTTACTAAATCCCACCCGTGTATATTCTCCTCTCATTATTTATATATAGGTTCTCCTCTTTTAATCCATCCTATAACATATATCTCTTCCATTCTTTATCCAAAGATAGGAAGGAAACAAAACTATGAGGCTAGGAGAGAAAGGAAAAAAAAAAAAAGAAAAAAAAAATATTTTAGGTGGCGAGTATGGAAACCCATCCCCACACACTCCTCCCCATTTTCTATCAGATACATCCAAGTTAGACAAACACCCCCTCCACTCTTTTTAATGGAGTGGTAACGTGCAGTAAGTATATCCAATCTATTCTGTTAGTATCTCTGAGAAATATTTTCTCCATCCTTCCCATGTGTCATTAAATTCTTCATATTTGTCTTTAATCAGATGTACCCATCTTTCAGCCTCCATTATTATATCTACCGTACTTCCTTTTTCCAGTCAGATAGTGTGGGGCACCTAAGCTGCTTCCAGTCCCTTGGTATCAGTACCTTCGCCTCATTTAACAGATGTGGGTGATACTTCTTTTATAGGACTTATTTGAGGATGGCATCCCATGGAACAAGAAATGCATAAAGGAGAACTCTATAGGTTTTAAAGTCAACCTCTTGATCCATGGGGCCACTGCTTTCCAGAATTTTTTTACCTTAGGGCATGTCCACCATAAGTGGAGAAAAGTGCCTCTTTGAGCACATCTCCTCCAACAGCATGCATCTGCCGTGGGCAAGATCTGTGCTAAACGTGCTGGAGTAAGATACCATCTGGTTAAAAATTTATATGACGTCTCCTGAATATGAGAGCTTATGGAGAAATAGTGAGTTATTTTAATCATCTTTTGTATTTGTAAAGTTGAAAAAGTATAACCTAATTCTCCCTTCCATTCCCTTATATAATAAAGGGTTGAGATGTTTTGGGCTTTAAGTACCAATTTATACATCCTAGATAACAAGTGTTTAGCCTCTGGATTATTTATACACCATGATTTAAAGGTGGTAAGAGAATTTAGAGGTCTCATCATGGGCTTCCTTTTGTTAAGAAAATCTACTATTTGATGATATCTCCAGTTGGCCATTGGAATATCTCCCCAAGTCGATATGAGATCTGCTAGAGGTAACAATGTACCCATTGGGGCTATCCTAGCACATGTAGCCCCACCATCTCTTCCCCAGTCTTCCAAATTTCTCCCATCCTCCTCTAGGGGGAACCACGGATATCCCACTATTGGTGTTAGTGAAGATATTGGGGGAGCAAATTTTCCTAAATTATTTAACTTATCCCATACCAATAAAGTTGTCTTGGTTATTGGTGATGTCCACTCAAACAGTCCCCTGAGTCCAGCTGGAATCCATGAGGCTCCTTCTAGGTTCCTACCTGCCATTGTCTTCTCTAGGTTCACCCAAAGTTTATTTGAGGAGTCATGGCGCCAGTTCATTATTCGCACCAGGGACATAGCTTTGTAATACAAATTTATATCTGGAAGACCTATTTCTCCCTCTGATTTGTGTCTCCGTAAGATATCATGACAACCTGGGATGCTTATCCCCTCACACAAAATTTGATAAATATCGAATCGTATCTGCTTAAAAAAGGATTGTGTAAGTGTTACAGGGACAGTAAATAAAGTGTAAATTATTCTTGGTAATACATTCATTTTAAAGACATTCACTCTTCCAAACCAAGTCAGGAGATGACCTTTCCAACTCTGCAGATCTTTTAGTATACTTAGTAACAAGGGGCCATAATTAAGATCGTATAACCGTTTTAGGTCTGGTGTAATATAAATCCCCAAATATAACAATGTATCAAAACTCCAAATAAAAGGAAAAGTATGTTGCATAGAGGACGCCATCCTAGTGGGCACATGGCTTGGCATCAACAGTGATTTCTCAAAATTTTGAAATTAGATAGAAAATCAAATTTATTTACTTTCTGCATTAATTCTTTTAATGATTCCTGACGATTGGACAAATAGAACAACAGGTCGTCCGCATATGCCAACACCTTATGTTCCACTGGTATAATATGGATCCCTGCAATCCTCCCATTCTTCCTAATTGTGCAGAGAAACGGCTCCAGGACCAAGGCAAACAACAGTGGGGAAAGTGGGCACCCTTGCCAAGTCCCATTGCGTATATTAAAATGCTCTAATAGCCCACCGTTTACCTTGACCCTTGCTCTGGGGTTATTAAATAACGCCACCACCCATCGCATCATTCCGCTCTCCTAGACCCGACTCCATCAGAAACTCGGACATAAAGCTTCAATTGACCCTATCGAATACTTTCTCAGCATCCTTTGACAGTACCACCCTTGGAATTTGATCGGGTCCGTTTTGAGCCCAATGTAATATATGTAGAGCTTGGATTGTATTGTCTCTGGCTTCACCGGCTTTTATAAATCCTGTTTGATCTAGGTGGACTATCTTTGCAATGTGATCCTGTATTCTAAGGGCCAAAATCTTAGATATAATTTTAGTGTCCGAGTTCAAGAGAGAGATGGGTCTATAGTTAGCACAATATTGAGGGTCCTTCCCCACTTTCGGGAGAACCATCACGTGTGCCACTAGTGCTTCAGGGGGCAACAGGCTGGACGATGTGATGGAGTTAAGGTAGTTAAATAGGGGATACATTAAGATTGACAAAAACTTTTTATAATATATATTTGTAAAGCCATCTGGGCCTGGGCTTTTACCCGTTGGCAATGCCATTATTACCTTACCCAATTCCTCCACCGTTATAGGTTGTTCCATTTCCTCAAGCGCTGAAGCCGGAATGGCAGGTAGTTCCGAGACCCTTAGGTATTCTCCATACTTCCGTCCCCAGTCCCCATTGAAATCGGATCTATATTATACAAGGATTTATAATATCGTTGAAACTCAGCCGCTATATTTTAGGTATCTATTAGTTGTTTATTATTCACCACTAAATTGTGGACATGCCTCAACTCTGGTTGTTTCTTCAGTTGTCTGGCCAACAACTTATCCCCCTTACTCCCGTGTTCGTAAAAACAGTGGGCAAAGTACTTTTGCTTATTTTTAACTTTCTAGGCATTGAGTTAGGTTAAGTCATAATGTTTCCAATCTATGAGCATCCCCTGGGTTCCGACCAGCCTTATTTTTAATTTCTAATGTATGTATTTCTTCTAAAAGATCTGTAATTTCCTTTTATTTCTCCTTTCTAATACGTGAACCTTGTGCGATCATTTCCCCTCTAATTACCACTTTGTGAGCTTCCCACACTGCTTGGTTGGATACTTCACCAGGTGTATTGATTTCGAAATATGATACCAATTTATTAGAGAGGGCTTCAAAGACCTGTTTATCGTCCAAAATGGACTCATTTAATCGCCATGTCCATTCTTTACTACCAGCAGCAATCAGTCGACTCAAAACTATTGGCGCATGATCAGATACCGTGATTGATCCAATTACGGAAGGTTGCACTGGGTGCAGATAAAATTGATCCACCATAAATAGATCAATCCGCGAATATGTATTTTGTATTTTAGAGTAATAGCTGTAATCTCTCTCTTGACTATGTAACACCCGCCAGCTATAAACCAAGTGAAGGGATCATAAGCTTTGTTTAATATGTCTTAGGGCTCTAAACGACAATGCTGTCTTACCTGATGAGGTATCTATCCCAGGTTCCAGTTCAAGGTTAAAATCACCCCCTAATACCAGAGCACCCTCCCTAAACTTCCCTAATGTTTTCAATGTTTTGGATAGAAAGTCTACCGTATGGTTATTAGGAGCATAAATTGAAGCAAATGTGTAGCACTGACCATAAATTCTACCCTTCACGACGAGAAAGCGACCTTCAGGATCCGCCTTCACTTCCATAGGTATAAATGGACATGATCTATGAAAGGCTATTGTAACTCCCCTGGCTCTCAAGATAGGGGACATCGCATGGAACCATTGGTTAAACAGAAACCAGGGCGTACGGGGGGTTGACCCTGCTGCGAAGTGCGCCTCCTCTTCATAGGAATACAATCTCTGCTCCCAGGATACACAGTTCGCACCAGAGACAGCCCCTCTTACAGGTTGAACCTAGACCCCTTACATTATTTGATACAATCTTTAAATCCACCATTTCTTACTCAATATGTGCAATTTATTAAACATATTACCGCACCACTCCATGCCCTCTCTATCAATTCTCTCATCTTGAGATCTAGAGGGGTCCGCTGTCTCTCCATTGGATGCATCTGGTAGAAGAAAAAAGAAAAAAAAAAGAAACCCCCCGCAAAAAAAAATTACAATAGCACAAAAAAATCACACTACGAACATGAATGCACAAATATATAACAAAATACCCACAATACAAATTATTTCCACTAAAAGGAGGACCAATCCCTAAAAAGGTGTAGCAGCCCTCTCTGGAGTTGTCTTCCCTTCTGCCTATATGCTGAATAAGAAGTCCCTTTTCTTGGGACCATCCTATTGGGGGAAAGATGATTAACGGTATGATTGAGGTACCCGGTTCTCCCCCGGACTCCAAGAAAATAAACCAAAAGTAAGAAAAATAGAGAGAAGGAGGAAACTAAGAAGTAAAAAAGGTTACAGTAACTTCACCACTTCGTCTTGCAGTAGTTTATACTCTTCAACACAAAAAGAATAATAACCTCTTCCCTAGTCTCCCCCCCCTAATAATAAGCCCCCTTTCTAGGAAAGTATATTCTTATCCCTCTTTAATACTTAATATCCTCCTCCCCATTATCAGTCCTTGTCATAAACCAGATGTGACCAGAACTGTGTGACTGCAACAGAGTGAACCAGACATAAATAGGTGAAAGTAAGTAAGTTTATTAAAGTACATGTATATAAATGTGAACACACCACCAATACAGAGTGAGCAAACTGAACAACCAAACAGTGATAATAAACCAACCAGCATATATAGCAAAAGGGAGTACCAGAATAGTAGTCAAGCCAGGCCAGGGTCATAAACAGGAGATCAGCAGATGGGGAGCAAACAAACAGGGAAACAAGATGGAAGGAATCAGGCTACAGGGCAAGGATCCAGAGATACAGGAACAGGTACAAACAGGTTCAGGATACAGGATACAGGAATCAGGGATCAGGATAACAGATATTTTTATCAAACTCCAGGAGATGATGTTTTTATCAGGATACAGGAATCAGGGATCAGGATAACAGATATTTTTATCAAACTTGCAGGAGAGGATGTCAGCCCCACACTGCCAGGAACCACCCCGCTGGTGGACGTCAGTACTGCGGCCCAAAGATCACAAAATACTACCAACAGGGGAAAGCTCCCCTGGCAGTTCCAGACTGCCAGGAGACACCTGCTGGTGGACCACAGTATTGCACGCCAAATATCAGGCAGTGTCATCAGCAGATTGAACCTTCCCTGACAGTCCTCTTATAACCAGTTCTCTTTTAATTAAGCCCAGTTCAACTTTCAAATATGCCCATTAGCAGTTGAGCTTTGTCCCCCTTTATTTGTTAGCGTCTTCCCTCGACCTCTAATTAAGACTTGACTCCACTGCTCCGGGCGTTGCAAAGGAGATTTAATACTGTTCATTCTCCAATCTGGGAAGTCAACTAAGGGGAAGTCCAATATTTCTAAAAAATTTTGTAAGTCATCTTTAGATCTAAGGACCGCTGTCTTTCCGTTCAGGGTGGTCGTTATACGGAAAGGGAAGCCCCAACAATATTTCACACCAGTAGCCGGCATGGCTTCTAATAAAGGTCGAACACTCCGGCGTTGCAAAGGTGTATGATATGTTAAGTCTGGGAATAAAGATATCTGGGATCTTTCATATTCTATCATGGAATTATTGCGGGCTGATTTCATAATTGCCTCTTTCGTTGAAAATTTGTGCAATTTACATGTAACATTTCTGGGTTTGTCCGCAATCTGAGGGGCGTAGGATAGGGATTGGTACACTCTGTCTATTTTGATCGTATCTGGTAATGAAGACCCCAAAATCTGGTGAAATAAACCAATCACCATTTGAAGTAAATCAGGGGCCTTTTTTACTTCAGGCAACCCCCGTATACGGATATTCTGCCTGCAGTCTCTATTTAGCTGGTCATCCATTTGACCAGATCCATTTGATTTAAAGAGTTTGATACTTCTTCATGATATTTAACCATTTCTTGAGTGTCGGCCACCACCTGCTTGATATCATCTTGCCTTGTCTCCATCTCTTCTACTCTATATCCCAATGCCATTGTGTCCTCCCTAAGCCCATTCACAATCTGCTTGAATGATAGTTCAACTGCGGCAATAAGTGATTGTATGTCTGTTTTAGTGAGGAGGGCTCTCAGATGTTCACTACGTTCCCTATCCAAGTCCATCCTTAAAACTTCTGTTTGAGATATCACTTGGTCTAGGAGACCTGAATCAAGGGGACAGATTGCTGTATCTGCATTGCCGGTCTTTTTTCTGCATCACATCACCATCTCCATACGGAACAGGTCGCTGGATAGCAGACTCCAAACCCCCCCTGGACAATACACCGTCATAATCAGCCCCCCAGGCACTCCCGCCAGGGGGATCCCCAAGTCCCGCCACTTTGCTTCCTATTACCGGAGTGTCCTGATCCATATCCAGCCCCCGTAGTTTTTTGTCAGGGCTTCCATGGCCGAAACCTGAACCGACCGTTCAATGGATGTGTCCCTCCGATACTTTTGTCCGTTTTGTCCGCCTTTGTGGTCGGGAGAGCCATGCCTTATCTGATCCTGACCGGACATCTTCCTTGCTGTCTGTCCTTGGTCCGTGCTCTGCGGAGACAGGTAGGCTCTCAAACCACCTATCTACAGCTTCCCTTTACCAGGGGGCTGTGAAGCCGTATGACAGTGTGTCGACATGCTGGGCTGCGAAATCCGGAAGAGGCGAGGGGGAAGGGCTATCACCATAGCTTACTGCTGCTCGTGTCTCTCAGAGCCGGGGAGTCTCCGCACGCTCACATAGCATGTCTACTCTCCATACCAAGCCCCCTCCCCTCAGATCTCATATTTACACTAAAATGCAATAAAAAAATGGCCCTTTAAGAGCTATGGGCGGAAGTGACGTTTTGACGTCGCTTCCGCCCTGCAATGGTATGGAGACGGGTGGGGGCCATCTTCCCCTCACTCGTCTCCATACTCAGCAAGAAAGAGGATCCGATCGCCTCCGCCGCTGCAGATGGCTCTGGTAAGCGGTGGAGGGCACCGAAGCGCGGCGGGAGGGGGGCTCTTCTCCCACCGCTGATAAAATTGATCTTGCAGCAAATCCACCACAGAAACCACTATTATCGGAAACCGGACCGCCGGACGAAGAAGAAGATACCAGGGTTATGGCAGCTAGCTGTTGCCATAACAAAGATATCCCTCTTCAAAATTAGGATGTATATCAAAGTGCGGCGGTCTGGAAGTGGTTAACCAGAGTGATTTGTGCCTAAATTTGGCCATGAGTGTACCATAGAACAAGTGACTTCCGTGCTCCCCTTCAGTTCCCCACTCACCAGAATCCTGCACCCCTTCAGGGGTAGAAATCGTGTAGTGAGTGTCTAGGCAGTTCACAGGATGATCACCTCCTCCATGGCTCAGTAGATACTGGGGTATCTGGACACCTCAGCTCCATTCAGGGGCTATCCTTGTTGAGTAAATAATTGCAGTGAACACCTCTGTGGCTCCCTATAGGGTATCCTGCTTCTGCTGATAACGACACCTGACTCCAGTCACTTCCTGCGGGTCTGTTATAATCACATGACTATTCCTAGTGCTGGGAATCAAAAGAAACACAGGCAGCCAATCACATGAGCTGGAAGCAACATGCTTTTATCAGTGTTGCTTCCAGCTCATGTGATTGGCTGCCTGTGTTTCCTTTGATTCCCAGCAACGTATTTACCCGAGGATGTACCAGATTCCGTTCTTTAAGGAATCTTTAACTGGACTTTCATTGTTATTTTAATTTAATTTTCTATTTTTTATTTTTCTTGGAATTTTTTAAGTTTATTCTCCATCATCTTTAGGATTGTGTTTATATCTTTCACAAGCAATTATTACTCACGCATGTTCAGGGTCTTCATGTGGGAGATTTCCGATTTAACCGGAAAGCACATGCAGACCAGATAACAAAATATCACAATCTTGTATTTGTACTTGCACATATATTTTCAAAGTGCAAAGTAATCACAGGGATAACATGTCATTAAATAAAGGAGCACAAACCAATAGATGAAAATTATTTGGTAAGAGAACACGAAAAACACTCCTTACCCCCACTTTCCACCTGGGATTGCACACTCACCCGGAAAGAATGGTTCGCTGTGGAGGATCACTCTTTGGGTGACGGGCAGTGCCACCAACCCTAGACCTATAAACATTATTTTCAAGGGTGTAACAAAAGTCCCACACTCCGCTTGAGTGCTTTCGTCATATACCGCTTCCTCCCAGTCTGAATATAGATATCAAATATTCCAACAACAACAAACAAGGCAATACTCATTTGGTTGCTGAACATGAACTGTTTATTAGAACAAGAATACAGTCTTATATACAGTTAAAGAGGAGGTTCCACCCCTCCTGCTCATATTACTGTAACAATACACCTGTAACCAGAAACATAAATTAACATGAGCTAATTAATTAATCCCTTAAAGCAGCCAAGGTGACTCCATGCCCACCTGGCCATTGTTGTGATTAGTCAGGATTTCACTACAGGTCAGACTTGTTGTCACTGAGCTTCACACAGTAGATTATACATTATCATAAGTATAAACACAGGACATCTACTTACAATAGCAGAAGCTCCAGTAGGAGTTGGCCTGTCTCCTACATCGTACAGAGGTCAATGTGATCAGCTCTTTCAAATAACATGTTGAGTTCAGAATCAAACAAACCAAGAATAGTCTTTATATATATCCTGGGAGATATTGTGGATAAATATTACTGTCCCATTTTAAGTAATCCAAGTCATATTTTCTCAGGCACCCTGTGCCCCTAATGGACAAAAGGTGACTTAAACATAGGAGGTGCATGGGGAGCTGAAACAAGGGTTTCCCAACCTTTCCCAGGGATTCAGGGTTCCACGGGCCCTCCCGTCACAAAAGGGGTTCCAATTGGGATCACCTCAAGGGAGGCAACAGCCCAGTCCACACCTAAGAATGGAATATAACCAAATATACAGATGAAGAAATTAGTTTTTTTTATATTTTTTGGGGGATATTTATTATAGCAAAAAGTAAAAAATATTGCTTTTTTTTCAAAATTGTCGGTCTGTTTTTGTTTATAGCGCAAAAAAGAAAAATTGGAGATGTGATCAAATACCACCAAAAGAAAGTTCTATTTGTGAGAGAAAAGTACCTAAATTTTGTTTGGGTGCAACGTCGCACGTTCGCGCAATTGTCAGTTAAAGCGACAAAAAAAAAATTCTTCATCAGTTTAGGCCAATATGTATTCTTCTACATACTTTTGGGGAAAAAAATCGCAATAAGTGTATATTGATTGGTTTGTGCAAAGGTTATAGTGTCTACAAAATAGGGGATAGATTTATGGCATTTTTATTATTATTAATTTTTTTTTTTTTTAACTAGTAATGGCGGTAATATGCGATTTTTAGCAGGGCTGCGACATTGTAGCGTACAGATCAGACACTTTTTTGGGACCATTTACATTTATATAGTGATCAGAGCTAAAAATAGCCACTGAGTACTGTATAAATGTCACTGGCAGAGAAGGGGTTAACACTAGGGGACGATCAATGGGTTAAGTGTGTCCTAGGGAGGTGTTTCTAACTGTGGGGGGAGTGTAGTGACTGGGAGTAGAGAGACATCACTGTTTCTAATCTCTAGAAACAGCAGATGTCTCTGCTCTCCCTGACAGAACGGAGATCTGTCTGTTTACATTGTCAGATCCCTGTTCTCTCTCTCTCAGGAGCGATCGCAGGAGCCCGGCGGACATCGTGGCCGCCCGACAGATTTATTAAAACATTAAAAAATTCACTCACATTTCATAAGTGTCAGACACGACACTAGGGATTGAATGCATTTGTGTATTTCAAATCGCCTCTGGCCCCTATGGTCGAACGCGAGCCAGGTGGAGGGGAGGACAGAGCCAGGTGCAGGGGAGGACAGAGCCAGGTGAACAGAGGAAAGGGGGGATGCAGCCAGGTGGAGGGGAGGACAGAGCCAGATGAAGGGGGGGCAGAGCCAGGTGAACAGAGGAAAGGGGAGGATGCAGCCAGGTGGAGGGGAGGATGGAGTCAGGTACACAGAAGAAAAGAGGGCATGCAGCCAGGCGAAGGGGTCACACACCAGTGATAGGGTCTGATCCTCCTATGGAAGCCTTTATCCCTATCATCACCGGTCCCCCCATCCCCAGCGCTATCCCCCCACCTGATAAGTTCTTACCTTGGGGGATATACCGTGTTTCCCCGAAAGTAAGACATCCCCTGAAAATAAGACCTACTTCCAGTTTTGCTTCTCGCTGTAATATAAGGCATCCCCCCGATAATAAGGCCTCCCCGATAATAAGGCCACCCCGATAATAAGGCCCCCGAAGCTACCCTAAAGCATCTGACTACTCTGGACCGTAGCAGCGGGCGCTGCCACGCAGCTCACTGATTGTCCGCAGCGCAGCCGGAGCTGTTCAGGCAGTGCGAAGTCTCTTTGAATCAGAGAGCCCGCGCCGCCTCCAGGACAAGCCTTCTGCTCGCTCTGCCCTGATGGAGTCTGGCTGACTCACAATTAGACAGTGAGTCGCGTGGGGCAGGAGTTGGGCACATTGTGTGGAATCTGGCTGGCACAGACACACAGGGGTGACTGAGGTGGAGGGGAAATCTGATAAAGGGGTGGGGGGGATGTCTGGTAAAGGGGAGGGGGAATGTCTGGTGAAGGTGGGATGGTAGAGAGACTAAATAATCCACTGTCCACTGGCACAGCGGTGGGGGGAGGGGGACTCACTTAAAATGACACAGGGTGGATTTGAGGGGGGGAATCAAAATGGCACAGGAGGATCAGAAGGGGGGGGGGGATCAATAAAATGGCACAATAAATGTGTACCGTATTCTTCTTCATGGAAAAATAAGACATCCCCTGAAAATAAGACCTAGCGCATGTTTGGGAGTAAAAATTAATATAAGACACTGTCTTATTTTCGGGGAAACAGGGTATAATATCACTGGCACTTTCTCTCCGGCTCCCTCCATGTGTCAACCAGTGGCAGTCTGTGTCACTGTGACACCTGTCCCAAGATCAGGGGATGGGTTTCCTCACAGGCTGTGAGTCACAGCTCAAGCACAAGACCTCCTCCAGCCCCTCCCCATTCACGGTCACAGGTCAGATGATCTATAGTTTCTGCACCCCAATCCCCGATGGCCGGTGTTCTATCAGATAGGCGCTACCCGGCCTACTGTGCATGCACGATGCGTTCCACAGCCGCTATGCATTCCACACATTATGTGTGATGGGTAGTGTCTTTCTGATAGAACGAAATTGAGCACACTGTGCATGCGCAAGCGGGGCGGACCGCGGCGGGAGCGAAGCACCAATTGCATACAATTACGAGTAGTTACGAGTAGATAATTGCCATGTCACATTCTCTATTGCAAATGTTAATAACCTTCATTAATTGTATTCCTTTAATTGTCATGTGCTATTCTGTATTCTACTTGTAATTGTAGGTAATTGTGGCTCGCTCCCGCCACGGCCCGCCCTGCTCAGTGTGCTGCTCAAAATCGTTCTATGCGCATGTGCAGTAGGCCGGGTAGTGGCTTTCTGATGGATAGCAGCTATCTGATAGAACACCGGCCGTGAATTTAGTTGGCGGCCGCAGAGAGGCTGGGTGAGGGATGGAAGCTCAAGGGAAAGCTCAGATTTGGGCCCCACAAGGACAATACCCAGTATGCCCTATGGACTACCAGTGTCTACTGTATAAGGACTACCAGTGTTTATAAGTATATAGTATGCACTTGTTTTTCTTTAATTGCAATGTAAGATTTATCTTATGTTTTTATTCATCTAGACTAATTGCCTAGCTCCTGAGGAAGCGCTTATGCACATAACATGTAAAGCTGCATCACGCCACATCTATTTACACCAAGCCTGATGGGATATTGATGGTTACCACACCAGGTGTCTGTGCGATTTTTCGGGAGTGATATGGTGCTCTTTATTGGTGTGATAAATGTTTACAGGCAATATGAATATTGTGAGATTTTATCAATGTGTATATGTTTTTAGTATTTTTTTTTGTAATAAAGATATTTCATTTTGAAAACACTTTTGTGTATCTCAGTGCCTAAAAAGTCCATGTAGTATTTCTATTCAGTATCTCAATTAGGTTAGGATGTGGCACATCATTCTAATGGTGTACAGTACCACCCTGTAGTGATACAACCATATTCTATATACGGTATGCCCAATGGCCAGTCTGGGCCTGGTCCCCACTACACACTGTGATGTAGAGGCTAGAAGAAGGGGCCACAATGAACAGTGGGGGACACAGGCAGTGGACACGACCAAAGGTGGTGAACTTTCAAAGACTCTTAGACCCCTTTCACACTGAGGCGCTTTCACGCTAAAAAAAAGCGCCTGAAAAGCTCACAAAAACCTATTTACATTAAAATCAATGAATGCTTTCACACTGGGGCAGTGCGCTGGCAGGGTGGTGAAAAAAACGCCCCTCTCCATTGAAATGAATGTAAAGCGCTTCAAAAGCCCCTGAAAAGCTCTTCAAAGGCGCCTTTAAAGCACTTCAAAAGTGCTCAATGTTTTACTGGCAGTTTACAAGCGCCTCAGTGTGAAAGGGGCCTCAGACCCCTTTCACACTGAGGCAGTTTTCAGGCGTTTTAGCGCTAGAAATAGTGCCTGAAAACTGGCTTCCATTCTCTGCAATGGGTGCTTTCACACTAGGGGGGTGCGCTTGCGGGACGTTCGGAAAAATCCTGCAAGCAGCATCTTTGGGGGCGGTTTGGGAGCGGTGTATACGCCGCTCCCAAAATGCCCTGCCCATTGCAATGAATGGGCAGCGCTTCCGAAGCACCTGAAAAGTGCCATAACACGGGAGTTCTTAACCCCTTTTTGGGGTTTAAAAGCGCCCCGATATCGGCCGAAAAGCGGCGGAAAAAACCCCGCTAAAATGAGCGGTGGTTTACCATGAATGCACAGACGGCGCCAGAGTGAATGGGGTCTTATGCCCCGTACACACGATCGGAAATGCCACCAGCAAAACTCAGATGAGAGCTTTTTGTCGGAAAATGCTACCGTGTGTATGCTCCATCGGTCTTTTGCTGGCGGAATTCCAACCAGCAAAAGATTGAGAGCATGTTTTCTATTTTTCGGACGGGAAAAGTTCCTATCCGAAAATGCATTAGTCTGTATGCAATTCGGACGCGCTAAAAATCACACATGCTCTGAAACAATTTGACGCATGCTTGGAAGCATTGAACTTCATTTTCTTGGCTCGTCATAGTGTTGTACGTCACCGCGTTCTTGACGGTCGAAAGTTCCGAGAACTTTTGTGTGACCGTGTGTATGCAAGGCAAGCTTGAGCGGAGTCCCTTCGGAAAAACCATCCAAGTTTTTTCTGACGAAAATTCCGATCGTGTTTTTTCACATTATTGGTGCTGCTTACCACCCTCTGAAAAGCAATCTGTGAGGTTCAGCTGTATTGTAACAATTCGGATGGGTGGCTGGCTGTCTCACACCAGATGCAGTCCAGTGCGTTTTTATTCTGCATCAAAAATGGACAGTGTTTAACATGGATTCCAATGGCCCTAGTTCACAGCAGTGCAGTCATCAGAAGTAGAACATGTTGCATTTTTTCTGGATGAAACACGGCAAAATAAATCAAAAACGCACATCTTCAACTTGGATGAAAAAAAAAAGGCAAACATTGCTCTGGAACGCATCAATTATGTGCAAGCAGAAGCGCATCTGGAACACAGAAATTGTGCTGTGAACTGGCCCTAAAACAGCGGCTCAGCTGCCCGTTTTTACCATCCCCTGGCTACCAATCTGGAAGGCCCCTTACAGGGATTGCAGCACTGGAACAGAAAGAAGGTAGGTGACACCGACCCACTGTGAGGTGAACAGAACTGCAGGTAGGTATTTTATTTAGAGACTGAGAGGACTGTAGCCATTATTGATACTAACTGACCAATCAGCTGTCTAACATTGTGTTAGGTAAAAAAACATTGGGAATCGGGGTTCGGGATTTACTCGTCACTGATAATGACGGCTTTACCAGGGATACATGTAAAAAAATAAATGAATAAAATCAGGCATACATAAAGGGCACGCCTGTCCAAGACGTACTTTACACTGACAGCTTCTAGACTAGAGTCTAGAATGGACTGTGACACGCCCCCGGTTAGTCAGGCAGAAGCTGATTGGCGGAGAGTGGTGAAGCGGCAAGCGCTGGGATTCCCTCAGTGGCGGAGTACTGAGGGAGGTCACGTGTTGAACGCGGAGTGAAGAGCGGCGAACTATGGCGGGAGAAGGGGTCGTCGGCGGCCTCCAGAGCCACCCTTGTACTCCGCGGGGCCGGGACACAGATGGGTTGGTGAGGCCGTACACCGAGGATGCTGAAAATGTTATTTGTTATGTCACGTAGTAGGTTTCAAGTTCCCTTGTTAGGCCGCACACTGCCCCTGCGTACCTGGCAGCCATTCCATCCAGGCGAGGTGGTCGGCATTTCCTGACCCCGGCCATGTCATGTGTAGAGCGCCCTCTACAGGCAGACCGTGAACTGCCATTGACAAATTATGTTTCTCTTTATTATAGCATTTTTAAAAGTTAATATACGTTACGTCCTGATTGGGGGGTCCCCTGCTGGCGCTCTCTGCGCCTCTTCTGAGTGCCCCCTTAGCAAGAAGTGTGCTATGGGGCTGGGTGCGTCCATACATATAGTGTTACTCAGTCATTCCCCCAGCTCCCTTCTCACAGGATTTGACTGACAGCAGGTGGGGACAGCGATGGATTGTGAGAGGTGTCCGCTAAGTGTTTGGGGGAAACCGATTTAGTCACTTGGCGCCTGCAATGTACTGCGGACGAGCAGCTGCTGTAGGCAAAGTGACATACCTGTACGTCGCTGCCTACTGCCGGGTTTAGGGCATGTGCCCCACGCCCGGCATGCGCTATGATTGTACACAGCGGAAGCCTGTCAGCAAGTCCCTACCAATGATTCATGGCTGGGACCTGCTGATCGGCTGCGTGCAATCACAGCACAGAGCTCTTGTGTTTATAAACACAGAGCTCTGTACAAGGGAGTGATCTGTCAGTTTCTGTAAAAAAAAACTGATATATTTTTTTTTTTTTTTTTGTAAAAGCAGCACACACACTACACATAGGCACATATTTAACCCCTTGATTGCCCTAGATGTTAACCCCTTCTCAGCCAGTATAGTGACAGTGTTTAGTATTATCACTGATCACTGTATTAATGTCTCTGGTGATATCAGTGGCAGTTAGGTCCCTTTCACAGTGAGGTGGTTTTCAGGTGTTTTAGCGCTAGAAATAGCTCCTGTAAAGCACCTGAAAACCACCTCCCATTCATTTCAGTGTGACATTTCACACTGGGGCGGTGCGCTTGAAGGATGTTAGAAAAAGTCCTGCAAGCAGCATCTTTGGGGCAGTTTGGGAGCGCTGTATACAGCACTTCCAAAACACCCTTCCCATTGAAATGAATGGCCAGTGCTTCCAAAGCGCGTTGGAAGCGCTGCAACACGGGCGAATTTAACCCCTTCTTCGGCTGCTAGCAGGGGTTAAAAGCACCCCGCTAGGGGACAAAAAGCGCCGCTTATACAGCGCTAAAGCCTCAGCTGCAATCCCAGTGTGAAAGCCCGAGTGCTTTCACACTGGGGCACTGCGCTGGAAGGACGTCAAAAAAAGTCCTGCAAGCAGCTTCTTTGCAGCGCTATACACTCCTAAAGCGCCCCTGCCCATTGAAATCAATGGGCAGCATCGCTGGCAAAGTGCTTTTTTTCAAAAACATGTAGCAGAATACATTTTGGCTAAAATTTGTGTATATATATATATATATATATATACACACACAATTGATCACACCTAAAGTACTGACGGCCTATCTAATTTCTTGAGACCCTGCGTTTTTCATTTTTTGCAATATAAATGAAAAATTATCGAAAAAAAAATTTATATATATATATATATATATATATATATATATATATATATATATATATATATATTATAAATTTTTTTTCGATAATTTTTCATTTATATTGCAAAAAATGAAAAACGCAGTGGTGATGAAATACCACCAAAAGAAAGCTCTTTTTGTGTGAAAAAAAAAGATATAAAATGTGTTTGGGAACAGCATTGCAACTCAGTGCCAATAGCAAAAAATAGCCTCGTTATGGAGGGGGTAAAATCTTCCGGAGCTGAATTGGTTAAATAAAGTATTGGTGTTGATTGGGGCTAGTTCACAAAAACCCACATGCTACAATGCATGTGTTATCTGGTGTATGTTGTGTAGGGATGATGAGATGTGTTTATAATATCCACTTGCCTACTAGGCCAATTCTGACATTTCTCTCCTACATGTAAAAATCATATTTTTTTTGGCTAGAAAATTACATAGAATCCCCAAACATTATATGTTTTTTATCAGAGACCCAAGAGAAAAAAATGGCAGTCGTTGTATCTTTTTATCTCGCACGGTATTTGCACAACAATTTTTCAAATTATTTTTTTTTGGGGGAAAAAAAGTTTTTTAACCACTTGACAACTGGGCACTTAAACCCCCTTCCTAACCAGACCAATTTTCAGCTTTTGGTGCTCTCACATTTTGAATGACAATTACTCAGTCATGCAACACTGTATCTATATGAAATTTTTGTCCTTTTTTTCACACAAATGGAGCTTTCCTTTGGTGGTATTTAATCACCGCTGGGTTCTTTATTTTTTGCGCCGTAAAAGAAAAAAGACCGAAAAATCTGTAAAAAATAAATTTTTCTTTATTTCTGTTATAATATTTTGCAAATTAGTAATTTTTCTTTATATATTTTGGCCCAAATTTATACCGCTACATATCTTTGGTAAAATTAACCCAAATCGGTGGATATTATTTGGTCTTTGTGAAAGTTATAGAGTCCAAAAGCTATGGTGCGAATATCTGAAAATTGATCACACCTGAAGTACTGACGGCCTATCTAATTTCTTGAGACCCTAACATGCCAGAAAAGTACAAATACCCCCCAAATGACCCCTTTTTGGAAAGAAGACATTCCAAGTTATTTAGAAAGATGCATGGTGAGTTTTTTGAAGTTGTCATTTTTTCCCACAATTCTTTGCAAAATCAAGGTTTTTTTTTTTACTTTTTTTCCCCCCACAAAATTGTCATATTAGCAGGTTATTTCTCACACACCGCATATGCATACCACAAATTACACCCCAAAACACATTCTGCTATTACTCCCGAGTATGGCGATACCACATGTGTGAGACTTTTACACAGCGTGGCCACATACAGAGGCCCAACATGCAGGGGAGCACCTTCAGGTGTTCTGGAGCACCCAGGCCAATTCTGACATTTCTCTCCTACATGTAAAAATCATCATTTATTAGCTAGAAAATTACATAGAACCCCAAAACATTATATATGTTTTTTTAGCAAAGACCCTAGAGAATACAATGGCGGTCGTTGCAACTTTTTATCTTGCACGGTATTTGCGCAGCAATTTTTTTAACACGTTTTTTTTGGAAAAAAAACTGTTTTGTGCTTTACCAAAACAGTAAAGTTAGCCTAATGTTTTTGCATAATGTGAAAGATGAAGTTACGCCGAGTAAATAGATACCCAACATGTCACCTTTCAAAATTGCACGCGCTTGTGGAATGGCGCCAAACTTTGCTACTCAAAAATCCCCATAGGCGACGCTTTAAAATTTTTTACTGGTTACATGTTTTGAGTTACAGAGGAGGTCTAGGGCTAAAATTATTACTCTCGCTCTACCGTTCGCAGCGATACCTCACATGTGTGGTTTGAACACCGTTTTCATATGTGGGCGGGACTTACGTATGCGTTCGCAGGAACAGGGGCGCTTTAAATTTTTTTTTTGTTTTTTATTGTTCATTTTACTTTATTTATTTTAGTTTGATGCTTTTTTCCAAAAAAAAAAATTTTGACCACTTTTATTCCTATTACAAGGAATATAAACATCCTTGTAATAGGAATATGGCATGACAGGTCCTCTTTACAGTGGGATATGGGGTCAGTAAGACCCCACATCTCACCTCTAGGCTGGGAAGCCTGAAATGAAAAAAAAAAAAAACGATCCTGGCTTCGATCGTAGCGGTGAGTCGGTAGAAGCGCGGGAGGGGGGGACATCCCCTCTCGCCTCCCGTAAGAACGATCAAGCAGTGGAACAGCTGCTTGATCGTTCTTACGGGAAAAAGCTGATATCTGAATGATGCCTGTAGCTGCAACCATCATTCAGATATCTCCGCACAAAGTCAAGGACGTTGTATTACGGCCGGCGGGCGGGAAGTGGTTAAAACGCTTTTTTTTTTTTTTTTTTTTTTAACACAAAGTTGTCCATTTATACAATATTTCTACCACATAACATGTACATACCAAAAATGACACCCCCAAAATAGATTCTCATGCTCCTCCTGAGTACGGCGATACCACATGTGTGAGACTTCCACAGCCTGGCCACATACAGAGGGCGAGTACAGCGCAGTATGGCTCAGCATGGTAGGGTATGGCGGGATATTGCGGGGTGTGGCGGGGTGTGGCGGGGGTATGGCGGGGGCATGGCGGGGGCATGGCAGAGTATGGCGGGGGCATGGCAGAGTATTGCACAGCAGTGTAGTGGGGATGGCTGAGCATGGATGGATGGATGGCTGGATGTCTCTGTGCAGCGCTGTGGGCACTACACATACAGCCCACAGCGCTGCAGACATGCATCCATCCCCCTCCCCGCTCACTGTGTACCGATCGGTACACAGGAGGGGAGGAGAGGAACCGGCGTCATTAGATGACGCCGGTCTGTTTACATGTGATCGCGCCGTCATTTGACGGCGCGATCACATGGTAAACGGCCGCGATCAGCGGCCATTTACCGGGATCCATGATGCGCCGGGTCCTCTGGACCCGGCGGTCACGGATGTGTTCGGGTGCGCGCCCCAGGGGGCGCGCGAGAGGGGAATTCTGGGAGGACGTCATAGTACGCCCTCCCAGAGTTATCCAACCGCCCTGCAGCCGTCATTCGGCTATGAGCCAGTTGGTAAGTGGTTAAAAAAGTGTTTCATGCTTTAAAAAAATGAAAACAGTGAAGTTAGCCCATTTTTTTTTTTTTTTTGCATAATGTGAAAAATTATGTTACGCAGAGTAAATAGATACCTAACATGTCGCACTTCAAAATTGCACACGCTCTTGGAATGGCGCCAAACTTTGGTACTTCAAAATCCCTATAGGCGACGCCTTTAAAATTTTTACTAGTTACATGTTTTCAGTTACAGAGGAGGTCTAGGGCTAGAATTATTGCTCTTGCTCTAACCTTCGTGGCGATACCTCACATGTGTCATTTGAACACCGTTTTTTATATATGGGTGCGACTTGCGTATGTGTTTGCTTCTGCGTGCAAGCACACGGGGGACAGGGGCGCTTTAAAATTTTTTTTTTCTTATTTCTATATTATTCTAGTTTGACACTTTTTTTTTTTTTTTTGATCACTTTTATTCCTATTCCAAGGAATGTAAACATCCCTTGTAATAGGAACAGGTCCTCTTTACAGTGAGATATGGGGTAAAAAAGACCCCGCATCTCACCTCCTAGGCTGGGAGGCCTGGAAAAAAAACAAAAAACGATCCCGGCTTCCCAGCCGAGCGAGGCGGCGCTATTTGTTTGAATGCAGAGGCCGGGTGTGACGTCATAAGATCGCCACCCGTGCAGTCCTATAGCCTGGCGTGGTCTCTGCACTGCTGTGCTTACCACATTGCTGCTGTAGGTCCGGAACCGCTGACTGGGCCTGCACCTCCATCTACCGCATTCGGTAGTGAAAACCGGAGCCCCCCGACCTCCACCTGCTCTCATGGATGCAGGGGTGGCGATCTTCACCAGGTAAGTTTTACCTGGCCTGTCCAAGGAGCCTCTGCCTGCACCTCCCTGGCTCTCCTGGTTTGGTTCCAGATGGTGTCTCCCCTCTGGAGGAAACACAAATAACTGAGGAGCAAGCAGGGGAGGAGGAAATTTAAAGATGGCTGGCGCAGTGTTTCCTACAGAGTGGAGGAGTCAACGTCTCTCGTGGCTGTCCTGAAAGCTGATTAGGGGAAAAAGCCCAACAAGCAAAATCCCCTATCATTTAAATGGCCCCTGTTCTCTATTGTGAAAAAAAAAAAAATGGCCCCTGTTCACATCTGAGCGTTTTGTAGCCTGAAGCAAAATGCCTAAAGCTCATAAAAGTACATGAGCTTCTTTTTGGGTAGATCATAGGCGTTTTTATGATTTTTTTTACATTGGTGACCTTTTGACCAGTGCAAAGGAAGAAGGAAGAAGAACTTTGGAATTTAAGCAGTGATATCTGAATGATGCCTGCAGCTACAGGCATCATTCAGATATTGTCTTTTAGAGCCGGCGATTCCCTACACCATAGGAACGATGATAGTGGCTGTTCAGCCACTTGATCGTACTTACAGGCGGCGAGAGGGGACGTGCCCCCCTCCCGCCGCCCTCCGATGCTTCTACCAACTCACCTCTGCCATCGATGAGTCGGAGAAGGGATCCGCTGGCCCCGGATGCTGACCATAGAGATTTCCGGCGGACCAGATGATCCCCGGAGTCTCTATGATCGTTCGGAGGCCGGGCGCGATGTTATGACGTCACGCCCGGCCTCTGCATTCAAACAAATGGCGCCGCCTCGCTCGGCTGGGAAGCCAAGATCGTTTTTTTTTTTTTTTAAATTTCAGGCCTCCCAGCCTAAAAGGTGAGATGTGGGGTCTTCTTTACCCCATATCTCACTGTAAAGAGGACCTGTTATGCTTATTCCTATTACAAGGGATGTAATAGGAATAAAAGTGATCAAAAAAAAGTGTCAAACTAGAAAAATAATGTGGGTGCTACCAATCGCCCGAATAATAGCTATGGATGCAAGCGGCGTAGGGTGGGGAGCACATCTAGGCTCCCGAGTAACACAGGGAACTTGGGGGGGAAAGGAAGAGATGGCGAGATCATCTAATTGGAAGGAGTTGAAGGCAATACTATTAGCACTTCGATCCTTCCAGAAAGAACTGAGCGGTCATCACTTACAGGTCAGGCCTGACAATTCATCAGTAATCGCCTACATCAACAAGCAGGGGGGAACAAGGAGAGTTCCTGCAGAGTGGAACAGATAAAGGTCTAAGCCTCAGCACAGTGAAAAGTCAGGTTTCAGCACTGTCCGTATATCAGAAAACTAGCATCCAATCCATGGATAATTAGACTCTTTAAATCCTTGAGCAGGCAGAGACCAATACAAGCTCCGGCCTTCCCAAAATGGGACCTGTCATTAGCGCTACAAACTGACAGCGGACCCTTTTGAACCACAGGAAAATTGCAGTTTTTATTTTCATTTCAGGGGCCAGGAAAGGGCACAAGGCCTCAAAACGCACCATAGCCAGGTGGCTAAGAGGCTATTGGCCAGGTTTATACGTTAGGAGGCATGTAGATCCCAGAGGGTATCGGGGCACACTCCACAAGATCAGTGGCAGCGTCGCAGGCAGAGAGAGCTGGAGCAACGCTGGAACAGATTTTTAAAGTGGCAACATGGTCCAGCATCGCCACTTTTGTAATACACCTATAGGGTGGACCTTTGGTCTGCAAAGAATCAGACATTTGGACACAAGGTCTTACAAGCTGTAGTCCCGCCCTTAGGGTAAGTGCTCGATTATCCTCTCAGGTGGCTGTCCTGAAAGACCATTAGGGGAAAAACGAAGTTACTGGTAACGTTCTTTCCCGGAGTCTTTCAGGACAGCACAGGTACCCACCCAAATGTATAAAATACTTGAGATTTCCTTATAGGAAATGTTATATAGTTTGACATGTGTATCATATGTTCTTGTGTCTCCCCTGCGGACTGGAGGTGCTCTTTAACCACTTGCCGACCAGCCGCCGTCATTATACAGCAGCAGGTTGGCACGATCCCGCAAGCCGTCGTAGCTATAAGTCGGGCCCTTTAAGTGGGATAGCAGGCGTACACTCGGGGTGCCGATGCTCATGACAGGCGGTCGTGATGACCGCCGGCCACGAGCGATTGCGGGCCGGAGAGGCAGATCAGGGACGTGTGTGTAAACACAAAAATCCCTGTTCTGTTCTGAGAGGAGATGTAGATCGTGAGTTCCTAATAGCTAGGAACCACGATCTGTCATCTCCTATAGTCAGTCCCCTCCCCCTACAGTTAGAACACACAGGGAACACGGTTAACCCCTTGATCGCCCCCTAGTGTTAACCCCTTCCTGGACAGTGACATTTATACAGTAGTCAGTGCAATTTTTTTTTTATTTTTTTTCTTTAAAATTGTCTCTCTTCTTTTTTTTTTTTTTGTTTGCGCAAATAATAAAAAACGCATAGATGATCAAATACCACCAAAAGAAAGCTCTATTTGTGGGGAAAAAAAGGACGTCAAGTTTGTTTGGGTATATCGTCGCAATTGTCAGTTAAAGCGACGCAGTGCCGTATCGCAGAAAGTGCTCTAATCATTGAGCAGCCAAATCTTCCGGGGTTGAAGTGGTTAAAAACTGAGGAGCCAGCAGGGGAGGAGGAAAATTTAAAGATGGCTGGCACGGTGTTTCCTACAGAGGGGAGGAGCCAAGGTCTCTCAGGTGGCTGTCCTGAAAGACTTCGGGAAAGAACGTTACCAGTAAGTAACTTAGTTTTTTGGGGCGTTTTACGAGCTGAAACCGCTCAGGTGTGTATGCAGCCTCATGTCTGTGAACTGTAGCATGTTACAATTGGGCTCGGTTCACACAGAGGCAACTTAGTCCCCTGGCAAGTCGCACCCCATTCAGTGCAACTGAACTGTTCTGTTGCTCCGACTTATAAAAAGGTTCCTGCAATACTTAGGGGCGACTTCAGAGTAGCTTGCATTGACTTCTGTTAAAGAAGTCGTTTGCAAGCCGAGATGAAGTTGCGCTGTGCCGTGCTTGTGTGAACCGAGACTCGGGAATGAGTTCAGGCATGTTCTGATCCTAGTCCAAGGCCCCCAGGACACTGTCTCTGTTCTGTGGCAATTATTTGCAGCTGAGGCATTCCCCACCCTGCAGCTGCACATATGTAAGGAGCAGATACAGGGACAACTTCCTCGCAAATTCGGACTAGGAACCGAACACTCTTGAGCTCATCCCTATTTACGACATTACACAGTAATGTGAGGAAGTTGCGCTGTGTAAACTGCATCACCTACAGCATTGTGGTGTGAACAGGGCACTTTTAAAACTATAGGTTTTTTGTGTTCTAGCAGTGAGCATGGATTGATCTGTGCAACTGAACACGTGGTGTAATGGTGTAAATGGACCTTTTACTTAAAACAGAACTTCAGCCAAAAGGGGAAGTTCTGCTTGAAGTTGTCCCCCAACACATTTGGCATGTCATTTTTTTTTTTTTTTTTTGTAGGGGTGGCTAGAGAGTACCTAGTTTTGACCGGTACCTGCCTGCTCCCACCTCTGCTCGAATTGGTGATATGAAGGAAAGTTGGCCCCCCCCCCCCCCTTCACTGGGACACATCGCAGGTCCCAGGAGGCTGCGGGACCATTCACAAAGTGCAGCAGGAAGTTGCCTGTGAAGCTGCAAACTGTCACAGTAGGCTTCCCACACTAAAGATGCCGGAACCAGGAACCGCCAGACCAGTGACAAAGTAGCCAGGGTGAGGGCGGAGCTGGATCCCTGGACAGGTAAGTGTCCTTATATTAAATGCCAGCAGATACAGTATTTGTTGCTGCTAACGTTTATTTTTTTCCAGAGCGATGAACCTCTCTAAGTGTTTGCCCATGTGAAAGCTCTGTTTGTTAGGGGTGTTGAATTTAATCGCAGCATCGCGATTCGGCATCGATGCTGCGACCGACATAATCGATTTTGGGGTGACCTCATCTGCGTGTAGCGCTGTGCCCTGCCTCTCCGAACGGAGCTGAAAGCAGCCGAAAGGTGCTGTGCCACGCCTCTCCACACTGAGCCGAGGGTGTTAGCCGCGCCCTCATTTCCTGCCTCCCGCTGACGTCATTCCCAGCTGCGTCGCCGTGTGTTTAGCTGGCTACTACGAGAGAGGAGACATGTGGAGCGAGTGTCCCCGATTCCTGGTCTTCAGAGAGTCCTCCTTGGCTCACTGTCACATAGGCTGCTGCGGGTCACCTAAGCCAGCGTCCCGCACTTGTCGTCCTCACAACAGGCTGCTGCAGGCAGTGGGAGACCCGAGCGAGCTAGAACAATACTGGATGGCCGCGCTTGTCCTCCTCACAGGCTGCAGTGGGAAACCAGTGCACACTGTCATAATCGGGTACTTAAGTCAGACACATATCTGATGCACCATTATATGCAAATTTTTAATGAATTATGGTTTTTTTGCATGTCTTATTGTCTTAGTGATTGAGCCATGCATTGCATGTGTGGGACAGTGATGAGCAAAACCATTATTTATTTATTTTTTGTATGATTTATCAAAGAAGTTGTGATGTGAATCAATCACTAAGACAATAAGACATGCATAAACCATAATTCATGAAATGGCATACATTGTAGTTTGGGGGACGTTATGGGGACATTGTCTGCAGTCTCTGTCCATCTCTTGTATCATGCCTGCAGTCTCGGACCCTCTCTTGTATCATGCCTGCAGTCTCGGACCCTCTCTTGTATCATGCCTGCAGTCTCGGACCCTCTCTTGTATCATGCCTGCAGTCTCGGACCCGCTCTTGTATCATGCCTGCAGTCTCGGACCCGCTCTTGTATCATGCCTGCAGTCTCGGACCCTCTCTTGTATCATGCCTGCAGTCTCGGACCCTCTCTTGTATCATGCCTGCAGTCTCGGACCCTCTCTTGTATCATGCCTGCAGTCTCGGACCCTCTCTTGTATCATGCCTGCAGTCTCGGACCCTCTCTTGTATCATGCCTGCAGTCTCGGACCCTCTCTTGTATCATGCCTGCAGTCTCGGACCCTCTCTTGTATCATGCCTGCAGTCTCGGACCCTCTCTTGTATCATGCCTGCAGTCTCGGACCCTCTCTTGTATCATGCCTGCAGTCTCGGACCCTCTCTTGTATCATGCCTGCAGTCTCGGACCCTCTCTTGTATCATGCCTGCAGTCTCGGACCCTCTCTTGTATCATGCCTGCAGTCTCGGACCCTCTCTTGTATCATGTCTGCAGTCTCGGACCCTCTCTTGTATCATGTCTGCAGTCTCGGACAATCTCCTGTAGTCATTTGGGGATGTAAAAATGTGCGCAGTAATCGTGATGCATTGCGGAATCAAATCGTGGACAGGATAATCGTAATCGAATCGTGAGGCCAGTGAAGATGCGCACCCCTACTGTTTGCCCACACAGGGATGCACAGGTGTTTCATGCATCCCTGTGCAGGCAGTCCCATTCATGTCATTTGGGATGCCACTGCTGCACAGATACAGCTGCTATTCCCAATTTGACATCCAAGATCCACAAATGTCAGATTAGGAGCAGCTGCAGTCCTATTGACATGAATGGAACTGCCAGCGCAGGGATGCAAAAAAACCTGAGCAAGCATGGCCCTCTCACAGGTGTGTGCTTAGGTACCCCCACGTGATTGATGTGGGATTCCCTGCTGACAGCTAAATGTAAAATAAAAAAAAAAAAATGTGACCCCCCCCCCCCGCCAAAATCAAAAACAAAATGGCGTGGGGTCCACCCCAAATCCATACCATCCAGACCCTGGTCAGGAGAGAGAGCCATACCAGGCCTCATGCCCTCAACATGGGGGGGTGGGGGGTGGTACATGTTGATGGAGGCAAGAGCCTCTTCAACCCTGGGTTGTGGTTGTTTTTGACAAATCTTAAAAATCCAAAAAACAATTTCCCCCGAAGTAGATTCATTGTCAGCCGCGTCGCCCGCTGGACCTGGGGAAAAAAAAAGTACTCGTCAAAGGCTAACCGCCCACTGCACGCTCCTCCGTTCTCTGATGGATTGACGATGGATCAACATCAGAGGACATTATTTATTTTTATAAAGTAATTGCCAAAAACGTGTTTTGTATTTTTTATTCTAAGTGACACATTTTTTGGTGTCAGAATTAATGGTTCCCTATGAGAGTCGTCTTAACTGACTTATCGGTCTGACTATGAAAAAGGTTCCTGCAATATTTTGGTCCGACAATCTTAACTGATTTGACTTGTGGCATGCGACTTGTTCTCTGAGATCAAGTGTATGCAATGTAAATTCCCCCCCACAAATGGTGTTGGGTTGGGTCCCCCACCCCCCAAATTCATAGCAGGCCCTTATCCGAGCATGCAGCCCAACAGGTCAGGAAAAGTGCGAGGGGGAGCGAGCGCCTGATCCCCCCCCCCCCCCCCCCTCCCCCCCTCCCCTTCTGAACGATGCCAGGCCACATGCCTCAACACCTTCTCCCCATGTTGATAGTGACAAGGGCCTCTTCCCTACAACCCTGAACGGTGGTTGTGGGGGTCTGCGGGCAGGGGGCTTATTGGAATCTGGAAGCCCCCTTTAACCGCTTGCGAACCGTCGTAGCTGTACATCTGTCCCTTTAAGCAGCAGTGCGCACCCGGCCGACGGCTGCACTGCGGGGGTGTCGATGCGCGTGGCCGGGGGGGGGGCACGAGAGCCAAAACAGGGACGCGCGTGTGAACACACAAATCCCTGTTCTGAGAGGAGAGACAGATCGTGAGTTCCTGCTAGCTAGGAACAATGATCTGTCATTTCCTCAAGTCACTCCCATCACCCTATACTTAGAACACTAGGGAACACAGCCCCTTGATAGCCCCCTAGTGTTAACCCCTTGCCTCCTAGTGACATTTACACAGTAATCAGTGCATTTTTATAGCACTGATTACTGTATAATTGTCAATGGTCCCAAAATTGTGTCAAAAGTGTCCGATCTGTCCACCATAATGTCGCAGTCCCGATTAAAAATCACTGATCACCGCCATTACTAGTAAAAAAAAAAAAAAATCATAAAAATGTCATAAATCTTTCCCCTATTTTGTAGACGCTATAACTTTTGTGCAAACCAATCAATATACGCTTATTTTTTTTTTTTAATGACCAAAAATATGTAAATATATATATGAGAGAGAGATATTATATATCTAAACTGAGGAAAAAAAATGCGCTTTTTTTTTTTTTAAAAAACAAAAACAAATTGTGGATATTTATTATAGCAAAAAGTACAAATATTGTGCGTGGGTTTTTTTTTTTTTTTTGTTTATAGCCTAAAAAATAAAAACCGCAGAGATGATCAAATGCCACCAAAAGAAAGCTCTATTTGTGGGGAAAAAAGGACGTCCATTTTGTTTGGGTACAGTGTCGCACGACTGCGCAATTGTCTGTTAAAATGACGCAGTGCCGTATCACAAAAAATGGCCTGGTCATTGAACAGCCAAATCTTCCAGGGCTGAAGTGGTTAAAAAACCAGACTTAAAGGGCCTGGTATGGATTAAAAATAAAAATATTTTATTATAAATTTCGCATGCGGTTTTATCCATACCAGAAGCAAAGGAATTGTTTTGATTGGTCAAAGGACAAGTCGCAATCATATCAAAATCGGATCCCGTATATTGAAGTCACATGGAAGTCGGACCCTAAAGTGCAGGGCAAAGTCGGAAGGAAAGTCTTGCAAATTTGTGTCGGATCAGTGTGAAAATAGCCTAAAGGTTTCCTGAGCCTTTAATGTCTGATTCACACTTGTGCAGGTTGCAGTTTGCATATTGCAGGTGCATTTCGCATTTTTCAATACAATCTTTAACCACTTCCATACCTTGCAAATTCTGACACTTACTCCTACGTGTAAAAATCATCATTTTTTTGCTAGAAAATTACTCAGAACACCAAATATTTATATATGTTTTTTAGCAGACACCCTAGGGAATAAAATGGCGGTCATTGGAATTTTCTATGTCCCATGGTATTTGCGCAGTAATTTTTCAAATTCGATTTTTTTTATTTTTTTTTGTGGAAAAAAAAAATCAAATTTTCATGAATAAAAAAAAAAAAAAAAGTAAAATTAGCGATATATATCACGCTAACTACTGTTTTTTTTTTTTATTCATGAAAATGTGATATTTATTTTTCAAAAAAAAAAATTTATATATATATATATATATTATACAGTGGCTTGCGAAAGTATTCGGCCCCCTTGAACTTTTCAACCTTTTGCCACATTTCAGGCTTCAAACATAAAGATATAAAATTTTAATTTTTTGTGAAGAATCACCAACAAGTGGGACACAATTGTGAAGTGGAACGAAATCTATTGGATATTTTAAACTTTTTTAGCAATTAAAAAACTGAAAAGTGGTGCGTGCAAAATTATTCGGCCCCTTTACTTTCAGTGCAGCAAACTCACTCCAGAAGTTCAGCGAGGATCTCTGAATGATCCAATGTTGTCCTAAATGACTGATGGTGATAAATAGAATCCACCTGTGTGTAATCAAGTCTCTGTATAAATGCACCTGCTCTGTGATGGTCTCAGGGTTCTGTTGAAAGCGCAGAGAGCATCATGAAGACCAAGGAACACACCAGGCAGGTCCGTAATACTGTTGTGGAGAAGTTTAAAGCCGGATTTGGATACAAAAAGATTTCCCAAGCTTTAAACATCCCAAGGAGCACTGTGCAAGCGATCATTTTGAAATGGAAGTAGTATCAGACCACTGCAAATCTACCAAGACCTGGCTGTCCCTCTAAACTTTCAGCTCAGACAAAGAGAAGACTGATCAGAGATGCAGCCAAGAGGCCCATGATCACTCTGGATGAACTGCAGAGAACTACAGCTGAGGTGGGAGAGTCTGTCCATAGGACAACAATCAGTCGTACACTGCACAAATCTGGCCTTTATGGAGGAGTGGCAAGAAGAAAGCCAAGTCTCAAAGATATCCATAAAAAGTCTCGTCTAAAGTTTGCCACAAGCCATCTGGGAGACACACCAAACATGTGGAAGAAGGTGCTCTGGTCCGATGAAACCAAAATCGAACTTTTTGGCCACAATGCAAAACGATATGTTTGGCGTAAAAGCAACACAGCTCATCACACTCAACACACCATCCCCACTGTCAAACATGGTGGTGGCAGCATCATGGTTTGGGCCTGCTTTTCTTCAGCAGGGACAGGGAAGATGGTTAAAATTGAGGGGAAGATGGATGCAGCCAAATACAGGACCATTCTGGATGAAAACCTGTTGGAGTCTGCAAAAGACCTGAAACTGGGACTGAGATTTATCTTCCAACAAGACAATGATCCCAAACATACAGCAAAATCTACAAAGGAATGGTTCACAAATAAACGTATCCAGGTGTTAGAATGGGCAAGTCAAAGTCCAGACCTGAATCCAATCGAGAATCTGTGAAAAGAGCTGAAATCTGCTGTTCACAAACGCTCTCCATCCAACCTCACTGAGCTCGAGCTGTTTTGCAAGGAAGAATGGGCAAGAATTTCAGTCTCTCGATGTGCAAAACTGATAGAGACATACCCCAAGCGACTTGCAGCTGTAATCGCAGTAAAAGGTGGCTCTACAAAGTATTAACGCAAGGGGGCCGAATAATTTTGCACGCCCCACTTTTCATTTTTTTATTAGTTAAAAAAGTTTCAAAAATCCAAAAGATTTCGTTCCACTTCACAATTGTGTCCCACTGTGTGTATGTATATATATATATGTGTGTATATGTATATATATATATATATATATATATATATATATATATATATATATATATATATATATATATATATATATATTTTATTTTTGTATAATGTGACAGATGGATGATCCATTCCATATGAAAAAGATGTCGGCACAACTTGTCCCCATCGCCACCCCCTGTATCTGGAGGAAGTGGGCGCCGTTAAATGCAAAAGCATTGTGCAGCAAAATGAAATGTAGCGCTCGCATGATGAACATGTGTAAAGGTTTGTCATCTTTGTCCGATTGTGAGATAAAGCGTCCCACCGTTTCAACTCCTTTCTGGTGTGGGATGGAGCAGTATAGTACCTCCACATCAACCGTAACCAGAATTGAGTTTGGTGGGATCCATATATTTTCTAGGTATTTTAACAACTGAGAGGTGTCCCTGATGTAAGAGGGCAGACTCGTGACTAATGGACGCAATTGTTCGTCTATATATTTGCTGAGGTTTTCCGTAATACTCCCCCTCCCCGAGACAATGGGTCTACCAGGGTTTTTTTTTAATCTTTGTAAATCTTCGGGAGACTGTAGAAAGTCGGGATTTTACAGTGGCTGGTGCGAGCAAACTCCCACGTTTGTTGGGTAATAGTGCCGTCTAAATAAGCCTGATCTACTAATGAGAAAAATTCTTTGTCAAACCTTTCAATTGTAAGTCTAGAGATCGGCTGATAACAATTTTTGTTCGATAGAAGCTTGTTGCACATTTGCACGTATTGGGAATTGTTCATGATCACAATGTTCCCCCCTTTATCGGAGGGTTTAATTGTTAACTGATGTTGGTTACTTAATGATACAAGTGCCTCTCTTTCTGTGTTGGACAAGTTGTCTGGTGATTCTTCGTTTTTAAATGTTGTATCTCTCTAGATGTCATTGTTATAAAAGCCTTTAAGTTGGGGTTTGAATTTAAAGAAGGAAATTTATTAGATTTTTTTTCTTCAATTTGGATTTGCCTTGAATGCCCCCTGTAGTTGGGGTGGTATTCAAAGCTAGCAATGATTCAATGTCTATGTCATCAATAAGGTCTTTTTGTTCCTGGTCTTCCAGTAGGGAGACCAGATCCTCCAATGCTTGATTCTCTTTATTGGAGGGTTCATGAGCTAGTTTTGGTTTCGCATAAAGGCTTTTTAGTAGCAATTTCCGTGCGAATAGATGTAAATCTTTGATGGTTTCAAAGATATCGATATTGGAAGATGGGCAAAAGGTCAACCCTTTGCTTAATAGGTTCATTTCATCACCAGACAGCTTGTAGTCAGATTAATAATATTCAAAGCTCTGTCTTCCCTAGAGTCCATTCTTGGTTGTCAACATCCATCTACGGATCCATCCCTAGTGGAAGGAAAATAAGGGGTTTGCGCTATACTAATAAAGCATAATAAATAATTCACAGTGAAGCAAAGTTCATATAGTGCTCATAAATGAAAATAAGTCCATGTGCAAAAAAACATGGTGGTAGTGAAAAAATTCATTTAGGTGAAACATCAATTCAGTGTCATGAAAAAGTCCGCACCACCAACAATATACAAAAAACATCCAAGTGAAATTGATGAAATTCTGTGACAGCAGCGAGGGGTCCACCACCAAACAATAGAAGGGGTTACTCCTTACCAGAAGGCCATGACCCCCCACCACAGAGGGTCACAGCAAGCAGGAATCTTTGGGAGCCAAGAAGTGGAAAATGCCAGCGGTGTCCACCAGGGGTCATCACATCCTCGGCAACTCAAGCAACCCGGGGCATAGATACCATAAAATATAAAGGGGCTCGCATAGTGTAAAACTGATTTGATTTATTAAAAATTAAAAGATAATACAAATGCGCACTTACAGAATGTAAATGGATAAGACAGCCTTAAGTCCGGCTCCGTGGCCACCGGAGCTCGGACAAACCCGTCCTACTGGAATGTGAATCGCTTGGGGGTGACGTCAGCGCGTCGGCGGTCTCCCTAGTGGAGACCGCCGGAGGATCAGTAGTTGGATAACCCTACCCAGGAGGGCCACCACGTGCATTGCCTAACTTACGTGCTCAGTACCCATCACCATAGAAGGAGGTTGTGTTGGTGGCGTAGCCTCAGTTATGTGTCTCTTATTGTTCGATCCTTTTTGTGGTGAGCGCCAATTCTGTTTCCTAGAGGCTTTTCCAGAGGTCTGTGAACATGCAGAGGAGAGCGAGTTAAGAGATGAATTGGAGCCCATTTTTGACATGGAATCATCACATTGGGTATGTTGCTAATCTGCCTTTAGATTTTTGATGATTTTTTTCGTGATTATATAGTTTCCATCCACCCTTTCCTTTCATCATGACCGCCTGCTTGTTTTGATTACATGCTTCGTTTGATACTTTTACGCTCTACTGTATGTGTTATCTGACATTTCTCTTTGTAATTCTAGAATTTATTTGAATGTTAAACCTTTTGAAAGCCTGGCCCCTGACGAAGGTATTGGAACATCACATACCGGAAACGCGTCGGACATTTGGGCACTCACTTTGTACGCCTATTGCATATATACATTGGCTGGTTGATTTTTCATGTAGCACATGTTGTGCATCTTTGTCATATGTGTTTTTATATGTATTTTATTCTATACTATTAAAGATTATTTTTTATATACATTTGCGAGTGGGTGGTCCATTTAAAGTCCCAATTTAGGGGGTTATACCTTTTGATTCAACAACAAGATCGACAATTTTGTGTCAAGGACAAGGGATCCGTTGGCATACGGAACCGATGCCTTAATTCTTCCTCCGTTCCCTCCTGTTCTGCTGCTTCCGCGCCTTCTTCGCAGGATCAAGCAAGAAGAGAAGGAGGTGATTCTTGTGGCCCAGGAGATCTTGGTTTGCCAAGATCATAAAGATGGCGGTAGGGGACCCTTGGACCCTACCACTGTGGCCAGACCTTCTCTTGCAAGGTCCGGTATTCCATCCTACCTAACAAACGCTAAATTTAACGGTTTGGCTATTAAGACTCACATTCTGAAAGACCGTGGGCTGTCAGCTTTAGTAGTTTCTACTTTGGTTAATGCTAGGAAGCCGGCCTCCAGAGTCATATACGAAAGAGTCAGGAAGGCATATGTCTCCTGGTGTGAATCCAGGGGTTGGCACCCCAGGAAATATGTCTTAGGTTGGATCCTTGAATTCTTACAGATGAGATTAGAAATGAAGCTGGCCTTAAGTACTATCAAAGGCCAGGTGTCGGCCTTATCTGTGTTTTTTTTAAATGACCACTTGCTTCACACTCTCTGGTTTGTAACTTTTATTCAGGGGGTAACGCAGATTAATCCTCCAGTTAGGTCACCCCTGAACCCTTGGGACTTAAATTTAGTCCTGTTGGCGTTACAAAAACAGCCTTTTGAGCCAATACAAGATATTCCCTTCGTCCTCTTGACGAGGAAAACTATTTTCTTGGTTGCCATATCTTGTGCAAGAAGAGTATCAGAATTGGCTGCTCTTTCTTGTAAAGAGCCATATTTGATTATTCATAAGGATAATGTATTATTTATTTTATTTATTTTAGTTACTTATATAGTGCCGTCAATTTACGCAGCGCTTTACATATACATTGTACATTCACATCAGTCCCTACCCTCAAGGAGCTTACAATCTAAGGTCCCTAACTCACATTTATACATATTAGGGACAATTTAGACAGGATCCAATTAACCTACCAGCATGTCTTTGGAGTGTGGGAGGAAACCAGAGTACCCGGAGGAAACCCACGCAGGCACAGGGAGAACATGCAAACTCCAGGCAGGTAGTGTCGTGGTTGGGATTCGAACCAGTGAACCTTCTTACTGCTAGGCGAAAGTGCTATCCACTACACCACTGTGCCGCCCATTGTATTGCGGCCTCATCCTAAAGGCCTCATCCTAAATTCCAACTGAAGGTAGTGTCAGGTTTTCATTTAAACCAGGATATTGTTCTGCCTTCTTTTTTTTCCAGAACCTCGTTTTGTGGAAGAGAGGTCACTACGTTCTCTTGATGTGGTGAGAGCGGTCAAGGTCTATTTGAAAGTGACCGCTCAGATTCGTAAAACAGATGTTTTGTTTGTGTTGTTTGTTTTGTTTGTGTTGCCAGAGGGTCCTAAAAGAAGACGGGCAGCGTCCAAATCTACTACTTCTAAATGGATTTGTCAAGTGATTGTTCAAGCTTATGGTTTAAAGAAGAAAATTCCTCTTTTTCATATTAAAGCGCACTCCACCAGGGCTGTTAGTGCTTCTTGGGCAGTGCATCACCAAGCCTTCATGGCTCAGATCTGCAAGGCCACAACTTGGTCTTCAGTCTATACATTTACCAGATTCTATCAAGTAGATGTAAAAGGTCATGAGAATACCGCTTTTGGGTGCAGTGTACTGCAATCTGCAGTAGAAGTACTCTAGTCTCTTGGTGCCCTACTTTTGTTGTGTCTACCTCCCTTCAGTTGGCATTGCTATGGGACATCCCACATAGTAACTACTAATGGCTCTGTGTCCCGTGATATACGATAAGAAAATAGGATTTTTATAACGGCTTACCTGTAAAATCTTTTTCTTTGAAGTACATCACGGGACACAGAGTTCCCTCCCTTCTAATACACGTGTATTGCTTTGCTACAAAACTGAGGTACTCCCAGTAGTGGGAGGGGTTATATAGGGAGTGCACTTTTTGTCTTAGGGCGTGCCAGTGTCCATCACCTGAAGGTGGCCTATAACCCACATAGTAACTACTATGGCTCTGTGTCCCGTGATGTACTTCAAAGAAAAGGGTTTTACAGGTAGGCTGTTATAAAAAACCTATTATTTTTATTTTTAGCACTGATTACTGTAATGTCACTGGCTCCCAAAAAAGTGTCAAAATTGTCAGATGTCCGATCTGCCTGCCGCAATCCCGCTAAAAATCGCTGATCCCCGTCATTACTAAAAAAAAAAAAAAAAAAAGCATAAATCTATCCCCTATTTTGTAGACACTATAACTTTTGCGCAAACCAATCAATATACACTTCTTGCGATTTTTTTTTTTTTTTTATTTATTTTTTTTTTTTATTTATTTATATTTTTGGCCAAAAATATGTAGAAGAATACATATTGGCCTAAACTGATGAAGAAATTTTATTTTTTTTTTACTTTTTTTGGATATTTATTATAAAAAAAGTAAATATTGTGTGGTGGTGTTTTTTTTTTTTTTTTTTTTTTTTTTTTTTTAAATTGACGCTTTTTTTGTTTATAGCGCAAAAAATAAACACAGCAGAGGTAATCAAATACCACCAAAAGAAAGCTCTATTTGTGGGAAAAAAAGGACGTCATTTTTGTTTGGGTTCAACCTCGCACGACTGCGCAATTATCAGTTAAAGCGACACAGTGCCATATCGCAAAAAATGGCCTGGTCATTTAGGGGGATAATCTTCTGGGGCTGAAGTGGTTAATGATCATGGTATCACTGTGCTTGATTGGACAACAAACTCTCCTGACCTAAACCCAATAGAGCAGGGGTGCCCAACCTTTTGAGGAGCGAGGGCCACTTTATCGACTCGGTAACCGGTTGCGGGCCACAATGAGCTTAAAGGGGGGATGGCAGGTTTGTGTCCACTCTGCATATGTAGAGCAGACACGGATGCAACCCACTCTACCCTAAGGGCCCTCCGATCCGCTCAGACAGAAGGGGACAGATCCCCTTCTGTTTTTTTTTTTTTTTAAGGAGATCGGATTGCAGATAGGCGGGTGTAAACGGACACAAGTCCGTTTACATCTGCCGCTCTATAGAGGTGAGTCCGTTTGAGTCCACCTGAAAAACGCAGGCGGACTTGATCGGACCGATCATGTGAAAGGGGCCTAAGGCTGCTTGCTTTCACACTGATGCACAGCGGTTTACCTGCTCCTCAACTGACCTCAATGCTTCCTGTCACAGGCGGAGTACATTTGGTATCACTCCGCCTGTGAAGGAGCCGGCGCTATACAGGAAGCATCGGCTCTGCTTCCTCTAGCGGTGGCTCCGTTCTTTGCACTAATGCTCGGAGATGGCGGGTCGGGAACCCGCGAACTGGGCTTGCCGACCTGCCATCTCAGAGCAAGACATGGCGGGCCACATGTGGCCCGCGCCAGCGGTTGGGCACCCCTGCAATAGAGAATCTGTTGGTAGTGTCAGGAGAAAGTTGAAAGACACCAGACCCAACAATGCAAACGAGCTGAAGGCCGCTATCAAAGCAAACTGGGCTTCCATAAAACCTCAGAAGTGCCACAGGCTGATCGCCTCCATGCCACGCCACATTGATGCAGGAATTCATGCAAAAGGAGCCCCGACCAAGTATTAAGTGTGTACATGGGCATACTTTTCAGTAAGCCAACATTTCTGTATTAAAAATCCTTTTTCTTATGTTATAATCTGGGTTACTGAATTTTGGATTATAGCTGTAAGCCATAATCAACATTTAAAAGAACGAAATGTTTCAAATATATCACACTGTATGTAGTGAATCTATATAATATGAGTTTCACTTTTTGAATTTAATTACTGAAATTAACTTTTTGATATTCTAATTTTTGAGATGCACCTGTAAATTTTGCCATTTTTAGCATTGCGCTTCTTTAACTGCCAATTGCGCGGTCATGCAACACAAACAAAAACATGGCCTGGTCATGAATAGGGTAAAACCTTCCGGCGCTCAAGTGGTTAAAGCAGTTTTAAACCCAAAAGCAAACATATTTTTCTCTTTCGTTCATTGACGGACACAGCCTTGACCATAGGGGAAAGGGATCACCGCTCCAGGTGGAAATGTGAATATAGAACTCTCCTCGGAACTGGAACACCAGGTGCTGGCTAAGCATATAGTAACATGAGGCAAAAGAAGTTCTGGACAGCCGCACTCCGGAATATAGCCTTTGTTTGTAAAAAGTCCAACAGATACAAGCCACAGCAAAAAATGGGACAAACGAGCTGAAGCGTTTCACACTTAACAGTGCTTCTTCATAGCTTATTCATAGCTTATCATAGCTATGACTAAGCACTGTTAAGTGTGAAATGTGTCAGCTCGTTTTGTCCCTTTTTTTTGCTGTAGCTTGAATCTGTTGGACTTTTTACAAATAAAGTCTATATTCCGAAGTGCGGCTGTCCAGAACTTCTATTTTTTTTTTTTAATTCCTTTTATTTTATTTATAAAGAAGGCATAGATACATAGTCCAGTATAAAGCAGGTCATACATTTTCATACATTAAACGTTTTGGATCCGGTAGATTGAGACCGTAGACCAAGATCAAGTTATCCACCAAACAAGTGGGGTAATACATGTGTGTTCCAGCCAACTATACATCATTCCTAAACATAATAAAGCAAGGTAGCCTACACATGGGCCTCCTTGCATAAGCCTTGAACAGATCTTAAACAGTATTGATATATAATGTAATGCTTAAAACATTTTAAGACAAATGTGGCTAATGCTGTACGAGTATATATTTCCTGCTCACCGTGAATAGCATATTCTCATTATTTCGTCAACGCCGTCACCACGGCTACCTGGTGAGCTTATCCGTACAAAAGAACGGAATAGGAGGATAGAGGAAAGAATAAGAAGGGAAGCGGGGAGAAGGAAAGACAAGAAGGGCTTAGGGAGGAGGGGGAGAAGAGATCAAAAAAGAAGGGGGTTGGAAGGGTATGGCTGCGACACCGCCCCCCCATCCAACCCACTTGCCAGACCCCAAAGGGGCGAGTACAGGTGCCTGTTTTATTAATATCTACGGGGTTGCCATCTCAGGTAGGCTGGGTTTGTGCTTGTGCCAACTCCTGTAGATATGTGTTAGTACCAACAAAATATCTCCAGGGTCTCCAATTGTCAATAAATTGTTCCTCCTTGTTTTGTAGAGTTGCAGTCAGTTCCTCCATACGTAGGATACAGTTTACTTTCGAATACCACAGGACCCTGGTAGGTGGGAGGGGATCCCGCCATAACATGGGAATACAGGCTCTCGCTGCGTTCAGGAGTTGCATTGTCAAAGTTTTCTTGTATTTACGAGTAGGTCTGGTGGTTAGGTGTAGAAGGCATGCAGCTGGGTTATCTTTAAGTTCGACCGAGGTCAAACTTTGAATAGTCGAAGTCACCTTCTCCCAAAAGGGTCTCAGGACCGGACACGACCAAAAGACATGTAGCATATTTCCCACCCCTGTGGCACACCTCCAACACCTATCCGACAGCGTAGGATTCATTTTGTGCAACATATATGGGACTCTATACCACCTGGTCAGGATTTTGTATCCCGATTCTTGATAATGGCTCGCAATCGAGGACTTGTGTGCCAAAGCCAAGACCTTCTCCCTTTGTTGTGTGGTAAACTGAGTCTCCAGGTCTCTTTCCCACTTCAATAGAAACTCTGGAGTCGTGTCCTCTCCCTGAATAGTGAGGAGGCTATATAAAAATGAGAGTGCGTATCTTATCGGTTCCCCAGATTTACAAAGGGATTCCAGAGGAGTGTGACCACGAGGGACATAGGGAGCCTTCTGAAGAGTCTGCAGAAAGTGTCTAAGCTGGATGATACTGAGACTGTCTAACGGAGGTTCAGTGAGTCTAGAGATGGTGGAAGAAGATGGAAACTCCCCCTGGGGCCAAATCTCACCCAGGGACTGTTTCTCATAAGTAATTAATTGTCTCAATCTACGACTTGTAAGTCCGGGAGTAAAATCTGGGTTACCTATGATAGGTGTCAGGGGGAAAGGTAACAGTGATATGTCCGTAATACGGAATATTTTCCTCGCTACCTGGAGGGTAGCACCTATTAGCTGGTGGGTTTTCTGGTCCTCTGGGAGTGGGGACAAGAGCCACAGGGACGAGAGCAGGGGGATAGAGGAGTCCTCAATTTCCATTCCCACCCATTGTTTTGAATCCTTGTTGCAATGCCAATCAACAATCCTGGCAAGGTGTACAGCTCGGTAGTACCGAGAGATGTCTGGGAGACCGATGCCCCCCCTCTCCTTGGGTCTGGACAGTGTTGCATGTTTATTCTGGGGGATTTATGAGACCAGATAAACTCCCTCACGATAGACTGTATTTGCTTAAAGAAGGTCGTTGGTAGCTTTATCGGTAATGTTTGAAGTATATATAAAACCCGGGGTAGGGCCGTCATTTTCAGGGCATTGCAACGCCCAAACCAGGTCAAAGTGAGTTTGTGCCAAGTCTGAAGGTTTATTTTAAGTCTCTGGAGTAAGGGTTGGAAGTTACTTGTGTACAGGTCAGAACTTCTATTTTGCCTCACAGCCTTGACCATAGCGCTGCCTACAGGAATAGGATACTAGGCAGAAAAGAAAAACTAAATCCCTATGGGCAATCCTGGCTGGTATAAACTCCCTCTCTGTTCTAGGCAAACCAGTTAATTTTGCCTAGTGCCTTAGAACCTAGTTCCCTGTTAGGACATGTGGTTCCATTTCCTTTTAAAAAATTTATTATTATTATTTTTTCTTTCCTCTTTTTACTTTTCTGCGGAGATCTTCAGTCAACAGCAGTGCTAGGTGACAGGCCGCATATACCTGGGCTTCTGACGTTTGTGTCACAGTGCTTCCCTGGGTGACAGCCCCCCACTTTGGTGGAAAAGAGGACCTGTCAGTGGAGCATCACTTGTTCTCCATGGAACTGGTAAGTAGCTGCCCTCCCTCCCCATTTTCAGACCATGGTGCAGGGCGCAGGTGCACCTAGGGATGATCGGTCCATTGTTATCATCTGGCTACCTGAGCCCCCTTCCCTTCTCCCCCTCCTCAGGGCTGTGTTCCCTTTTCTGGGTAGCTCACTGGGCGGTGGCTGGGGCTGAGGATCTCCTTCCTTACCTCCTGGACCATGCAGGGTTAACTGGCTGCAAGGTGGGAGAGCGCAGTGTCCTTCAGTCTGTCTATGCGGGTTACCTAGCTGCAGGGCAGGGGGAGGCCAGTATTTCCTGCAGTATAGTGGTTTCTGTGTCTGCGCAGTATCTGCCTTACAGTGCGCCGGGTGCCTGAAGCTGCTTGATGGCAGCCATCTTCCTTGATCCTGACTGTATTACCCTGAGGGTTTCCAGTGGTCTTGTGGTGGCCATTTTGGTGTTGTTTCATAGGCTGTATGCATTGACTGTCGGCAGGTAGGATCGCAGCAGCCATGTTTTTGTGGCCCCTGGCGGTGGCCATCTTACCCTCCTCTGGCACTATCATGCTTGCTATTAGGCAGCTCCTCCCAGGTTCCTAGTTGGTCTGGTGTGTTCTCCACGTGGCATTTTGTTCTCCTATGGTGTGGCAGCTTCCAGTTTCTGTCTGTTGGTGCCTAATTCCAGGCAGTGGTGAGTCCTGCTTGGGGTATACCTCCTTTCTGCATGTGGCCCAATAATTTATTTATTTTTTCTTTTCTTTTCTGATGGTCTTTCCCGATGGATGTTGTGTGTTTTTTTTTTTTTCCACCTCCATGGAGGCACAGGATCACACCTCCCCAACTGACCCCCTTCTGTATTCACAAATCTGGAGTATTTTGTTTCCCAGGTGGAGGTCGATTGGGGCATAAGGCGAGCAAGTGGCCCCTGCCCTCGCTCTCTCCTTTTGGCTTTGTCAAACCATGAGTCTGGCTCTGTTTTGCCACAGCTGTTGCCTTCCCTGGGGGTCTTGATGACGTGAGTCCTCTGTGGTTTTTGCTGCACAAGAAAGGGTTCTGGTTGCCACACTTTTTATTGCCTCAGTGTGGGAAACCTTAAAAGTTGAAGTTTCCTCCTGGGTTGCAGAGGATGTGGCGGTCCCATTTGGTACACACAAGCCATCGTTGGCGGCTAAGGTGTTTCCTTATCCCACATATTTTGACAAATTTCTAAAAAATCTATTTATTGGAAAAAACAGACAACAAAAAACAAACAAATATTCACCGTGAGAGACCCTCGCAGAGGTCAATTACATGAGTATACGTTAGACAACTGAAATAAGAGAGGGCTACATCTGTGAATTTAAATGTGTAGCTCACAACAATATAGTAAATAACCCCTAGGACCATTAAAGGGTGTAATTTAGGCGGTTGTCGCTCACACAGCACCAAAATAAAAAAGAAAGGTATGTATCACTCTGTGGACATATCAGAAGCAGTAGAGGGTTCAGCTAGCCATTTAGACCATATACCTTGTCATACTTTCTACGGCAACCTCTGTTCATGTATGTGTCTTTATACAACGGTAGACTATATTCATCAATTTCCAAAATGTAATAGATGGAGGAGTTGGCTTTTTCCATTGTAATATTGCTTTTCCAGCATAAAAGAGCAGTAAACCAGCCATGGTGCGTTCTGCCACTGTAGGTATATTTTCAATCAGGCCTAGCAGACATAGACATGGAAGACCGTATGATAGCAGATGATGATTGGTTTATTAAGGACAGTATTTCCTTCCAGTATCCGATGTGGGAAAAGTCACCCAGGGCACTCACGCGCCGCCAACATTCAAGTGAGCATGATGAATTCATTTTATGCAAGTGGTATGGAGTAAAATATGCCCGGTGGACAATTTTTTACATTTTATTAAATGGTCATGTAAAACGACCAGAGTTCAGAAGGGGAGATCTCAAATATTTTCTCAATCATCATCTTGTCTAGGTCCAGTATGTCCCACAGCCATCGAGTCCTGAGTCCCTCCAAAGTAGGTAGGGATATGATTACTACGTGGAAGTATATATATTTTTTTTTTTGGGGGGGGGGGCGCGCGCGTATGAACTGACATCAGAAAGCATGGGAGTGTTGTAAATATCGAAACTGGTGGTGTGGAGGGACATATAGATGTAAATGTAAGAAAATTGGGATAATGGGATCGATGGTTTACCGGAGATGATTTGAGAAGTCAGCTAGATGTTGTATTTGGTCCAAGCTTGTGGCTCCGGTATCATATAAAAATGGAGCAGGGAAGGATTGCATCACAGAGGGGTGTTTGGAGACACTGCCAACTTTGGGTACTGTTCACAAGCTAGGCCCACCCTCCAAGCCCTTATAGTAGTAATCGTGGAAGGCGTTAAAGAATAGGCAGCGTGAGGGCCTGTAAATCGTAGAAATTTAAGGACTTCTAAAGAATCAACCGCTGCACTTTCTAGAAGTGTAGAAGGTTTAGAGAGATCGGGTTGCAGCCGTGAACCAGTTGAGTGGCTGGAAAATATTTGAGACAGTCTGGCTAGGCTGTGCCACCCTGTGATTGCTTGAGGGTGGACAGTTTGTCTAGGGGTTTGTGGACCCCAGAGGAAGAAGGAAAATTTTGGTATCCACTAAGGGGAGTGGCGAAATAAGTATGTAAATTTGGGAAGGATTTAAGGTTGAAAACCTTTTCTAAAAACTGGAAACCAACGGTGAAAAGCATCCGTTTTTACAGCTTTTCCATACCAGGATTATGCAAGTTTAGCAACAGTTATGAGCATTTTGAGGTTAGAAGTGTTTTCAAAGAGAACCTCAGGACACCCTCCCAAATGCCCACAATGCATGAAAAACAAATTATTAACTATTTCAGCCACTCTGTAAAAGAAGAGAGCGCAGTGGGCTTGTAGATGGCCGTCTTATTTTTTGTTTTCACTATGTATCCCATCATGAGCATGTGTGAGCAAAATGCTCCTGATATTGCTGGGGCTCCGAAGACATAGAAAATTGCGTGAGAGGACCAGAGGACCTATTTTAGTGGCATATCAGAGGGGCAATGGCTTCGGGATGAATTGGAAATGGCAAAGATTTTGTCCAATTAACCTTTAAGCCAGTGATCTTGGAAAAGGAATCCAAAACCTGGAGAGCTCCCTGGAGGGACTGGCCAGCATCATTTTAAAAACGATAGCAGGTCGTCTACGTACAAGGCCACCCTCTCCTCCAACCAGCCAACCTTAAGGCCTTTAATATGTGGGGAGGTAGGAAGGACCTCTGCCACCGGTTCAATAGCAAATAAGGCTGGAGAGGGGGGGCAACCCTGCCGGGTGCCTCGTGACAGGTTGAAGGAGGATGACAGGCCACCACCCAGCTAAACGGCTGCTGTGGGACCATGGTAGAGCACTTTTAGCCAATTAACCAGTTGCTGACTGGGCCATAGCCGAATGACGGTTAAAGCGCGGTCGTATAACACTGGGAGGCCGTCATATGATGTCCTCCTAGAATCTCGCTCCCGCACGCCCCCTGGGGCGTGCACCTGGTAATGTCCGTGACCGTCGGGTCTCCCAGACCTGGCATGTCATGGATCAGGGTAAAGGGGCAATGACACTTGCCCTTTACCACATGACCGTCATTGGATGGCGTGATCACTTGTAAACCGGAGCATGTCTGGTTTGGCTCCTCCCCTCTCCTCATCCTGATCAGTACAGTGTGTGAGGGGAGGGGGGAGCTGGGTGCAGCAGCACTGTGTGCTGTATCTGAAGTTACCACAGCGCTGATCTGTGCCCAGCCATGACTCATCCCTCCATGGCTCATCCATGCTCCATTCATGGCTCATCCATACATCCATGGTTCATCTGTGCCGCATCGGTGCTCATCCGTGCCGCATCGGTGCCGCATCGGTGCTCATCCGTGCCACATCAGTGCTTATCCGTGCCCCATCCATGCCACTACAGTGCCCATCAAATGCCTCACAAAAGTGTAATGGGTAGTTAAATTAGATTTGAAATGTATATCCCTAGAACACCTTACGCTGTTCCCTGCATGTTGGCCCTCTGTATTTAAAAAAAAAAAAAAAAAGCGTTTTTTCATTTTCTTTCCACGTTTTTCAAAAACTTGTGGAAAAAATGACAAGTTCAAAAGGCTCATTCTGCCTCATAGAATATACGTTGGGGTGATTACTTTCCAAAATGAGGTCATTTTGTGGGTGTTTCCATTGTCCTGGTGCTCCAGGGCCTTCAAAAGTGTAAGAGGTAGTCTAGAAATGATATATGTAATTTATGCTCCTAGAACCCTTGATGGTGCTCCCTGTATGTTGGGCCTATGTATGTGGCCAGGCTATGTAGAAGTCTGCCCAATCACCGTTGTTTCCCAGGCAAAGGCTCTGTCAGGTGAGTTTTGCTGGGTCTTAAAGGGATCCTCGTACTGACAGTACCCCCCCCCCCCCTTCCTCGAGGGGTTGCCCCCCCAGGCTTACTTAGACAATGAAGCTGTAATTTATATTTAAGTTGGTCAGCATGAAGATCACGAGCCGGGACCCAAGATCGATCCTCTTGGCCGAAACCACTCCAATGAACGAGATATTGTAAGGAATTGCGTACTTGTCTGGAATCAAAAATATATGCCACTTCATATTCCTGACTGTCCAAAATGTCCACAGATTCTGGTTCATTTACTTTGAGGCTGGAATTACCAGGCTTCAACAATGAAACGTGAAAGACCTTTGGAATGCACATAGATGGGAGAAGTTTTAATCTACAGGCCACAACAGGCCACAGGATTAACAATCTCTGAAATTTCATGGGGCCCGATTAATTTTGGGCAAAGTTTGTTAGATGGTACATGCAGGGACAGATTTTTAGACGCTAGCCACACTTTGTCACCAACTTTATATCCTGGTGCCTTTTGAGCGCCTCTTGTCAGCCATTCTCTTAAAAGCCTGCACAGAGTGAGAAATGACACGATTAACATTGGACCAGATTTTGGAGAAATTTTCAACCGTAGTGTTAGCATCTGGAACATCGGAGGGTGGAAGATCAAAGGAGCACACACACGAGGCTGCAACCCGTAAGCACAGAAGAAAGGAGAGGTCCCTGTAGACATGCTGGCACAATTATTAAAGGCAATCTCCGCCCATAGGAGGATGTTGACCCACTCCACATCATCATTGGCCGTTAGACAACGTACCATCTTCTCTAAAGTCTGATTAGTCCTTTCTGTTTGGCCATTTGTCCTAGGATGATATGCTGAAGCATACGATCACTTAATCCCCAGCTGAGAGCAAAGGGCCTTCCAAAACTGGGCTATAAACTGAGAGCCACGGTCTAAAACAATGTTAATTGTTGCCCCATGGAGCCTGAAGACATGTTTAACGAATAAAGACGCCAGTTCTTTAGCCAATGGAAATTTTGGAAGCGGAACAAAGTGGGCTGTCTTGCTGAACCTGTCTACCACCACCCAGATCATGGAACATACCTCGGACAGAGGCAAGTCAGTGATAAAGTCCATAGATAAATGGGTCCAGGGACAGGTAGGTATCGGAAGAGGACAAAGGAGACCAGAAGGCTTAGAGGTACTGCTCTTGCTTCTGCCACAAACTTCACAGGCCTGGACGAAGGCTAACACATCTTGCCTAATCGATGGTCACCAGAGGTTGCGAGAGATAATTTAAAAAGTCTGTCTAAATCCCAGATGTGCTGCAGGTTTCAATGCATGTACCTGCAAACGAAGAGCCAGGGGCACAAAAGCATACCAGAGGGAGTGGAGGTAGGGGCCTCAGCCTGTGCAGGTAACAAGGCTTCAGATGTCAGTCTGGGTGAAAGACAAAATCCTATCCTCTGGGATAATGGGTTGTGGAGGAAGCGGAGGAGGAGACTCTGATTAAAAAAAGCTTTCAGACAAGGCGTCGGCCTTAAAGGGGTTGTAAACCCTCGTGTGTGTGTGTGTGTGTGGTTTTTTTTTTTTTTTTTTTTTTTTTACCTTAATGCATCATATGCATTAAGGTGAAAAAACTTCTTCTGACACTTACCAGCCCCCCCATTTTACTCACCTGAGCCTGTTTGCTCCCACGGCAGAGACACGCACTACCTCTCTGCCCATTGTCTCGGCTCTTGATTGGATAGATTGATAACAGCGCAGCCATTGGCTCCCACTGCTGTCAATCAAATCCAATGACGGGGGCGGGGCAGAGTACAGCATTCTGTCTATGGACGCAAATGATGGACTCGGGAGCGCGCCTGCACGGTTACCCCCAGGGAGATCGCTTCTCCTAGGGGGTATCGCGATGCGGGGAGGAGCCGCGAGCGCCGTTGGGGAACCCCAGAAGACGAGGATCGGGGCCACTCTGTGCAAAACAAACTGCGAAGGTAAGTATGATATGTTTGGTATTTAAAAAAAAAAAACGAGGGTTTACAACCCATTTAATATTTTTTGGCCCTGGTAAATAAGAGATTGTGAAGTCAAACAATGACCACCATGCTTGACGTGAGTTCAGTCTTTTAGCAGAACGGATGTATTCAAGGTTTTTTTGGTCAGTTATAACTATGAATGGATAGCGAGCTCCTTCCAGCCAATGTCTCCATTCCTCCAAAGCTAGCTTTATGGCTAGAAATTTCTATTGCCAATATCTTAAAGCGGGGTTCCACTCAAATTTTTAACTTAATCTTACCCCCTTCAGTTAATTGCATAGATGTTCAAATGCCGCACGAAAATTTTTTTTATCTCTGTAATTACCTTTTATATTGTACTTTATTGTGGCACTTCCTGTCTCTCCTACCATGGGAGTAGGCATGTTTATTGCCTTTCCCCGGCGCCGCACTGTCTCCTGGGAGCTTAGTGTAAGGCTTCCCAAGATTCAGTGCGGAAACAATGATCATGCATGTGAACAAGCTGTGAATGAACAGCATTCACCGCATCCAGGAAATCAATGCTTGTGGGCTTCACATGCCCACAAGCAAGATGGAAACAGCCAGCATCACATTTTTTAAGTTATTCTCCAGTACGAAAACAGACAGAAGTGGAAATATTACACCCAAACTGTGAGTATTATTTTGGGGTTAGCAAAGTGTCTCAATGACCTAAAAAAAAAAAAAAAAAATTGGTCGCCGGACTCCCGCTTTAATTTCGCTTTACGGGACAAGAAGGCACGGGTGGATGGCAGCATTTACGGGATCCTTTTGTGACAAGAGCGCCCCCACCCCTACTTCAGATGCATCTACCTCCACAATAAAAGGAAGCTCAGGAACAGGATGACGTAGAATTGGTGCAGAAGTAAAGGCTTTCTTCAGCTCAGTGAAGGCCGCCTGGGCTCCAGTCCAGTCCATTTAAACTTAGTCGGAGCCTTCCTGGTGAGAGAGGTTATGGGATGTGCAATGGTGGCAAAGTCCTTTTTTAATGAATTTCCGATAGAAATTTGCATAGCCCAGGAAACGCTGAATTGCCTTCAGGTCTGAAGGTGGTGCCCAGTCTAAAATGGCTTGAATCTTGGCTGGATCCTTGGCGAGTCCTGTGTCAGAAATCGGGTAGCCCAGGAAAGGTACTTGTTTGACATGGAATAAACACTTTGCGGGATTTACAAAAAGCAGTGCGTCCTCAATCGGGCCAATACCGAGCACATGTGCCTCTGATGTGTTTCAAGATTGGGAGAATATATCAAAATATCATCTAAGTATACAAGCATGAAGCGACCCAACAGTTCACAGAAAATGTCATTCGTAAAGTTCTGAAAGACAGCTGGCGCATTCCTGAGACTGAAAGGCATGACAAGAAATTTGTAATAACCATGCTTGGTGTTGAAGGCGGTCTTTTTATTAGTCTTTCCCGGATGCGCACTATATTATAGGCTCCCCTTAAGTCCAGTTTGGAGAAGATTTGGGAGAATAACTCTGTGATGAGAGGAAGAGGATACCGATTGGGAACAGGTGTCCTTTTAGTTAGACCTCTGTAGTCATCACCCAGTCCCCCATCCTTCTTTGGGACAAAGTATCCTGCGCCTGCGGGAGAAGTAGAGGGACGGATGAATCCCTTAGCTAGGTTCTCCTGGATATACTCTTGCAAAGCAAGATTCTTTGGCTCAGACAGTGGAAAAACTCCCACGAGGAGATGTAGTGTCAGGCAAGAGGTCAATGGCACAACTGTGATGAGGAGGTAAAGCATCAGCAATCCCTTTGGAAAATGTTCCGAAAGTCCTTATAACAAAGCGGAATCTGTTCCACTCCCACTTGACAGGCAGCAATTCGAACAAGATGCAGTTTTTTACATACTGATTGGACCAAGCCAAAATATTTCCTGCTTGCTAGTCAATTACTGGATTGTGCTTCTGAAGCCAAGGATCAAAGGAGTGGATGTGGAGTCAATGACCAAGGCATGAAATCTTCCAATGAAAAGCCCCCAATTGTAACTGGAAAGGGTCGGTAGATTGGAGCACTTGATAATGTGAGAGAGGCGATTTATCCACAGAAATCAGGCAGACTGGGCAATCTAGAGCATGAGTTTCCAGGGACAAAGAGGTAATCGGTCTTATCAATAAAAATTTTCAGTGGCTTCAGAATCTACAAAGACCAGCAGTTCATGAACCCCCATCCAAAGTGACCCAAAGTGAATAACAGCGGGTAATAGTACGCGATTGTCCTCCTGGGGAGATGAAAGCAGACCTAATGTGACCTCCCCACAATCGCCTAGTTCCTAGAGTTTCCAGGGCATGTAGGGCAAGAACAGAGCATATGACCCTTGTGGCCACAATATAAGCAGAGTCCTATGTTATGCCAGCGTGTGTGTTCCTGGGCAGATAAATGGGTGGAGCCTAACTGCATAGGTTCTTCCTGAGACCTGGAGGTGGAATAATTAGGTGGTAAGGGAGGAACATTATTTGCTACAGCTGTATTGAGTTCTCGCTTCCTCTCCCGCTGGCGGCGGTCAATTCTAATAGCTAGACACATAGCCCCCTCCAGTGAGGTTGGGTGGGAAAAGTTAACCAGAGTGTCCTTAATTGCAACAGAAAAGCCTATTCTAAACTGGCTGCGGAGAGCTGCATCATTCCAGCCAGATTACATTTCAGCAGTGTTAGTCCCTTGCTGTAAGTTACACAGGGTTGATTCTGCAGTAATGCAAATAATAAAGCGCAGCGCTAGGTTATGCACAAAATGACCCAATGCTTGAATAACGTGTATCAAAATAAAAGTGCAAAACAATACAGTAAATGTGCAATATGACCTAAGACATAAATGACATATGTTCAATAAAGTGCAACTGTGCAGTGCAATATAATAGGCTCTCCTCTCTCCCGTTTTATCTGCAACTCTGTCTGCAGTAGTACAGAGACACGCGTAGTGTCGTCGTGCATTTGCTTGGTCACGGCAGCCCATTCATTTCAATGGGCTGATGTGCCGTGTGAAACACAAAGGTGCATGCACCTGTTCTTTTTGATCATGTGGTTCCCACAAATGCACTGCAGGCTGAGATGCGTGGAGGTGCCATTCAGACTGAATAGTAGCCCAGCTTGTCTCGCAAGAGCAATAGTTTCTTAGTTCCACCTGAATTTAACCACATGCCGACCAGCGCACGACGCTGTGCGGCGGCACAGCTAGGCAAATGGGTGTACAGGTATGTCCCCTTTAAATCGCGGCACTGTGGGAGCGTGCGCGCCTGCCGCCTACTCCGTGACCGTGCCCGCAGGTCCCGCTGACTCTGTCCGCCGGTGTCCCGTGATCGAGTCACAGAGGGGCAGTACGGGGAGATGCCTTTGTAAACAAGGCATTTCCCTGTTTTGCCTAGTGATATGACAGGGATCTACTGCTCCCTGTCATCGGGAGCAGTGATCGCTGTCATGTCAGCGGTAGCCCACCCCCCCCACAGTTAGAATCACTCCCTAGGACACACTTAACCCCTTGAACGCCCCCTAGTGTTCCCTGCCATTTACACAGTAATCAGTGTCATTTACACAGTAATCAGTGCGTTTTTTTTATAGCACTGATCGCTGTATAAATGACAATGGTCCCAAAATAGTGTCAAAAGTGTCCGATATGTCTGAGAAATTTCATCGGACACTTTTGACACTCCGTGATACGATCGCGGGACACTGGCAGACATCGAGTCCGCGGGACCCGCAGGCACGGTCACGGAGTATGCGGTGGGCGTGCACGTGCCCACAATTTAAAGTGGACGTACCTGTACGCCCATTTGCCCAGCGATTGTGCCGACGTACATCTTTGTGCGCTGGTCGGCATGTGGTTAAATTCAGGTGGAAAAAGAAACCACTGCTCTTGCGAGACGCGCTGGGCTGCCATTCACTCTAAATGGCACCTCCACGCATCTCAGCCTGCAGTGCATTTGCGGGTGCGGGAACCACATGGTCAAAAAGACCATGCCATTTCCCTGCAGCTGCTTTTTAAAAAAGGTGTATGCACCTTTGTTTTTCACACGGCACATCAGCCCATTGAAATTAATGGGCTGCCATGACTAAACAAATGCGCGACAACATTACACGTGTCTCTGTACTACTGCGGACAGAGTTGCAGATAACCGGGAGAGAGGAGAGACATGGACAGTAAACTCCACACACAGGCTTCCATCTGATGTCTATGGATCTCTCCGGAGGGGGACGCCAGCATATTCCATTAGCGGATCTTTGATTCTACTAAGCACTGTTTGACCCCCCTGAGAAAGGGAGGTCGCAAGTTTTCTGGTAAGCCTTTTATCTTAATGAGGTGATGGGTATCATTGTGTCGAGCACCGATCTATGTTCCACATTGCATTTGAAGTCACTTTATTGGATTTCTTGAGGAACAGCCTTCTTTTTTTTTTGTTTGTTTTTGTTTTTGTTTTTTTTGTTTTTTTTGCAACCCTCCCATACAAGCCACATTTGTGGAGAATTGTTGGTGTTATATCTTTCACGTGGATGTTTTAAATGCTCCGAGCAAATACAGATGGATAAAGCAAAAACTGTCTTCATTTCATGCTGCAAAGCAACAAAATGTGATTATTCTAAAGGGGGGGCAGGTGATTATTTTCTATACCCACTGTACTTTAAGTAGAATTTCTTTTTAAACCAGGGTTTTTAGGGTCACTTTTAAGGTCTGTCTGCTATCGGCTTTGTACCTACTGTTTTGTTTTTTGTCAAGGTGGGGTGCTAAGGTGGTTTTGGGGACCCCTGTTAAGACTATCTCTCGTTCATGCAATTGATTGTAAACAAGTGTATAAAAAAAGGCAGTTGTTTTGTCATTGGGGCATAAAAATGTTATTATAGCTGTGTCGGTAAACTGCCCTTTTAGGAAAAGGTGTCTCCCTTCAGCAGGGCTGGAGTCCTGCAGGACCGCATGGGAATGGCGTTCCTGTACTTTTTCCAAAGCGGGAATGTTGTTCCCTTGCAGGACTGGCCCCAAGTATGCGAGCTGTGACAGGCAGTGTGGGTGTGCAGGAAGGGTGTCTATCCATGCCAAAGAGGGGTGTCGCACCCCCCCCCCGGACCACACATTGGGGGGGGGGGTGTCATCCCGGCAAGCTTGTCCTCCCCTCCCCATGTCATCCTCCTCCAGCGGTCTCTAACAATTGAATCAGTGTGACGTGTATTATAGGGGACGGCACCTTGTTACAGTGGCCGCTGGAGGAGGACCGGGGGGGGGGCACTCTGGGATGTTCACATCCAAGAACCAGACACTGATGAGGCTGCATTTGCTGGGCACTGAGGAGTGAGCGGCCCGGGGCCTGGGCCCCACTTTGCACAATCAATACAAGCAGCCTGAGGAGAGGGGCCCTGGCCTGGCACACTCTGCACTCCCGGCTTCACTCCTCTGCACAGACCAACACGTGTGTGGACACCTTGGGGCAGGAAGGGCCCCACATATCGGAGCCTGCATAAAAACATAGTGCAGGAGGGGCCCCCAGACCTCAGAAAGACTCTGCATATAGACGTGTGTGTGTGTGTAGTCTGATGGACTTGTGTCTTTTTTCAACCTCACCTACTATGTAACTAGATCTCACAAAAGTGAGTACACCCCTGACATTTTTGTAAATATTTTATTATATATTTTCATGTGACAACACTGAAGGAATGACACTTTGCTACAATGTAAAGTAGTTAGTGTACAGCTTGTATAAGGCCCCTTTCACACGAGGCGGGCTCCGTTTCTACGGAGCCCGCCTCGGTCCGCCGACTCAGCGGGAGATCTGTCCGTTGATCTCCGCTGAGCCGGCGGATGACAGGTCCCTCTCTGCTCACTGAGCGGGGAGGGGCTTGTCAGGCGCCGCTGCCGCCTATGGAGGGATCGGACGAAAACGGACAGCGTGTCCGTCAAAACTGACAGGCGGACCTGAACGGTCCGATCGTGTGAAAGGGGCCTTACAGTGAAAATGTGCTGTCCCCTCCAAAACAACGCAACACACAGCCATTAATGTCTAAACCGCTGGCAACAAAAGTGAGTGTACAACCCTAATTGAAAATGTCCAAATTGGGCCCAATTAGCCATTTTCCCTCCTTGGTGTCGTGACTTGTTAGTGTTACAAGGTCTCAGGTGTAAATGGGGAGCAGGTGTGTTAAATTTGGTTCTCTTTCTCTTTTTTTCTCTTTCTCACTAGTCACTGGAAGTTCAACATGGCACCTCCATGGAAAAGAACTCTCTAAAGATGTGGAAAAAATAATTTTTGCTCTACATAGATGGCCTAGGCTATAAGACCCTGAAACTGAGCTGCAGCATGGTGGGCAAGTCTATACAGCGGTCTAACAGGACAGGTTCCACTCAGAACAGGCCTCGCCATGGTCGAGCAAAGAAGTTGAGTGCACATGCTCAGCGTCATATCCAGAGGATGTCTTTGGCAAATAGACGTATGAGTGCTGCCAGCATTACTGCAGAGGGTGAAGGGGTGGAGGGTTAGCCTGTCAGTGCTCAGACCAGGGGTCTCAAACTGGTGGCCCTCCAGCTGTTGCGAAACTACAAGTCCCATCATGCCTCTGCCTGTGGGAGTCATGCTTATAACTGTCAGCCTTGCAATGTCTCATGGGACTTGTAGATGGAGGGCCATCAGTTTGAGACCCCCGGCTCAGACCATATGCTGCATGCTGCATCACATTGGTCTGCATGGCTGTTGTCCCAGAAGGAAGCCTCTTCTAAAAATGATGCACAAGAAAGCCTGCAAACAGTTTTCTGAAGACAAGCAGACTAGACATGGATTACTGGAACCTTGCCCAGTGTTCTGATGAAACAAGATAAACTTTTGGTTCAGATGGTGTCAAGCATGTGTGGCGGCAACCAGGTCTATGCGTACAAAGACAAGTGTGTCTTGCCTACAGTCAAGCATGGTGGTGGGAGTGTCATGGTCTGGGGCTGCATGAGTGCTGCTGGAACTGGGGAGCTACAGTTCATGGAGGGAACTATGAATGCCAACATGTACTGTGACCTACTGAAGCAGAGCATGATATCCCTCCCTTCGAAGACTGGGCCGCAGGGCAGTATTCCAACATAACGACCCCAAACACACCTCCAAGATGACCACTGCCTTGCTAAAGAAGCTGAGGGTAAAGGTGATGGACTGGCCAAGCATGTCTCCAGACCTAAACCCTATTGACCATCTGTGGGGCATCCTCAAACGGAAGGTGGTCTCTAGCGCAAGGTCTCTAACATCCACCAGCTCTGTGATATCATGAAGCTCTGGTAAACTCCTTGCCCAAGAGGGTTAAGGTAGTGCCGGAAAATAATGGTGGCCACACATAATCTTGACACTTTGTTCCCAGTTTGGACATTTTTAATTAGGGGTGTACTCGCTTTTGTTGCTGTTGTATTGCGGTCATGCAATACTGTACACAGACAAAAATTGCATCCTTTTTTTACCCACAAATAGAGCTTTCTTTTGGTGGTATTTGATCACCCCTGGGATTTTTATTTTGTGCGATTTTAAACAAAGACTGCAAATTTAGAAAAATTGTTTTTGATACTTTTTGTTATAAAAAAAAATTCCTAAAAACTCAATTTTAGTCATACATTTAGGCCAAAATGTATTCAGCCACATGTCTTGGGTAAAAAAAAATGTCAATAGTATATTTATTGGTTTGCGCAAAAGTTATAGCATCTACAAACTATAGTACATTTACTGAAATTTACGCAGCTTTTAGTTTGACTGCCTATCTCGTTTCTTAAGGTGCTAAATGGCAGGGCAGTACAAAACCCCTCCAAATTACCCCTTTTTGGAAAGTAGACACCCCAAGGTATTTGCTGAGAGGCATGTTGAGCCCATTGAATATTATTTTATTTTTTTTTCTGTCACAAGTGATTTTTTATTTTTACACAAAGTTGTCACTAAATTTATATATTGCTCAAACATTCCATAGGCATATGTGGAATTGCACCCCAAAATACATTCTGCTGCTTCTCCTGAGTACGGGGTTACCACACGTCTGAGACTTTTTGGCAGTCTAGACGCCTACAGGATCCGAAAACCAATCGCCGATTTCTACGTGCGTAAATTGTTGATTTCACTCCTCACTACCTATCACTGTTTCAAAGACCATGAAATGCCAAGATAGCACAACCCCCCCCCCCCCCCCAAATGACCCCTTTTCAGAAAGTAGACCCCCCAAGCTGAGAGGCATGTTGAGTAGTTTGCAGATCTCGCTTTTTGTCGCAAAGCTTAAAATTTGAAAAAATAAAAAAATAAACAGGTGTTCCTTTTCTTTCTTCATTTTCCAAAACAAATAAGATCTGCAAAATATTCACCATGCCTCTTGGCAAATGCTTTGGAGTGGCTCCTTTCCAAAAAGGGGTCATTTGGGGGGGGGGGTTTGTTGGCATTTCATGGCCTCCGAAACAGTGATAGGTAGCGAGGAGTGAAATCATCAATTTACGCCCTTAGCCTGAAGTCGCGATTGGTTTTTGGGGTCCTGTACGCGGCTAGACTGCCAAAAAGTTCCACACATGTGGTATCCCAATACTCAGGAGAAGCAGCAGAATGTATTTTGAGGTGAAATTTCACATATACCCATGTCATGTGTGAGCAATGACATGGGGGGGGGGGTTGAACTGTTCTGGCATTTTATGCACAATATTAGAAGCTTATGCCACACATCACCCACTCTTCTAACCACTTTGAAGACAAAGCCCTTTGACACTTTTTGAAAAAATATTTTTTTTGGATAGAAAATTACTTTGAACCCCCAAACATTATATAATACCGTGCAACACCCACCATTTTAATCTGTAGGGCCTTTTGACTTTAAAAAAATATATAATGTTTGGGGGTTCAAAGTAATTTTCTAGCAAAAAAAAATTATTTTTTTCAAAAAGTGTCAAAGGGCTTTGTCTTCAAATGTTTGGTAAAATATAAAAGATGATCTTATGCCGAGTACATGAATACCAAACACAACATGCTTTAAAACTATGCACAACCGTGCAGCGACGACAAACTACATACATTTTTAAAAGCCTTTACAGGTTACCACTTAAGATTTACAGAGGAGGTCTACTGCTAGAATTACTGACATTCGCGGTGATACCTCACATGCATGGTGCAATTGCTGTTTACATACGATACAAGACCGACGCTTGCGCTCGCCTTTGCCCGCAAGCACGGGGGGACAGGGGTGCTTTAATTTTTTTTATTTTTTATTTTGCTTTATTTTATTTTTACACTGTGTTCCTTTTAATTTTTTTTTATCACAGGGAATGTAAATATCTTCTCAAGGCAATTGTAAATATCCCTATGATAGCAATAGGTAGTGACAGGTACACTTCTTTTGAAAAATTTGGGGTCTATTAGACGCTAGATATCTCCTCTGCCCTCCAAAACATCTGACCACACCAAGATCTGTGTTATGAGATGCTTTCACAATGGCGCTGTTTGTATCTGGCGAAACCGAAGTCATGAAATGCTTGTAGCTTCCGGTTTCTTAAACCATAGAGATGATTGGAGCCGTTCTGGTGGCGGAACCACCAGCTGCATTCTCGGGTTCCCCGGTGGGACAGAAGAGCCAGAGAAAACCATGGAAGACGGCAAGACGGGGAGGGGGTTTACGTTCCCTCCTACTGCTTGTAAAAGCAGTCTAGCGGCTAATTGGCCTCTAGGATTGCTTTCACATGAAAGCAGACCGCCGATACCAAGATGATACCACCCACCATTAGAATACCGCCCTGCATCCACTCACTTCTAATGATGGACATACATGCACCGTTTTTTCTTTTTTTTTTTTTTCGTTGAGCCCAAGAGATTCCTCCATACACATCGATGTGGATGAAGAAATCTCTGCCAAGAAAAGTTAATAAAAATATATGCCAAAGCATAGGGGCGATCCGCCCCTATGCTTCGGCATACAGTGGATATATAAAGTCTACACACCCCTGTTAAAATGTCAGGTTTCTGTGATGTAAAAAAATTACCGTATTTTTAGGACCATAAGACACACTTTTTTCCCCCCAAAAATATGGGGAAAATGTCTCTGCGTATTATGATGCAAATATATGACAAGCACCGCCGTCGTCGCCATGCTAGTACCGGAAGACAGACATCCCAGGCCCCCCCCGAGCGCCGGGCGATCTCCTGGCTGAGCCTGACACCTCCTGAGATTAGAAGACAGGTCAGGCTGCATTTCTATGGCAAAGGTCAGGCTGCATTTCTATGGCAATGGTCAGGCTGCATTTCTATGGCAATGGTCAGGCTGCATTTCTATGGCAATGGTCAGGCTGCATTTCTATGGCAATGGTCAGGCTGCATTTCTTTGACACGGGTCAGGCTGCATTTCATGTGCACTGGTAAATATTTTAGTACACCATTTGGTTCAGAATATTTTTTTTCTTGTTTTCTTCTTCTAAAACCTAGGTGCGTCTTATGGTCAGGTGTGTCTTTATGAAGCGAAAAATACGGTAGAGAAAGATAAATTATTTCAGAATGTTTTCCACTTTTAATGTGACCTATAACTATAAACTGTACAACTCAGTTGAACAAAAAACAAATCTTTTAGGTGGAGGGAAGTAAAAATAAAAGACTAAAATAATATGGTTGCATAAGAGTACACACCCTTAAAATCAAAAGGTCCTTCAACAAAGTATTAGTTTATTACAGCACTCAGTCTTTTTGGGTATGAGTCTATCAGCATGGCACATCTTGGCTTAGCAATATTTGCCCACTCTTTGCAAAAACACTCCAGATCTGTCAGATTGCGAGGGCATCTCCTGTGCACAGCCCCCTTCAAATCACCCCACAGATTTTCAATCGGATTCAGGTCTGGGCTCTGGCTGGACCATTCCAAAACTTTAATCTTCTACTGAAGCCATTCCTTTTGTTGATTTGGATGAATGCTTAAGGTCATTGTCATGCTCAAAGATTAAGTTCCTCATCATGTTCAGCTTTCTAGCAGAAACCTGAAGGTTTTGTTCCAATATTGACTGGTATTTCGAATTGTTCATAATTCCCTCTACCTTGACTAAGTCTCCTTTTCCAGCTGTAGAAAAACCGGCGCCAAAGCATGATGCTGCCACCACCATGCTTCACTGTATGGTGTTGTTCTTTTGGTGATGTGCAGTGTTTTTGCATCAAACATATATTTTTCGAATTATGGCCAAAAGGTTCAACCTTGGTTTTATCAGACCATAACTAATTTTCCCACATGTTTTTGGAAGACTTCAGATGTGTTTTTGCTAAATTTAGCCAGTCTTGGATATTTTTCTTGGTAAGAAAAGGCTTCCGTCTTGCCACTCTACCCCATAGCCCAGACATATGAAGAATATGGGAGCATGTTGTCACGTGTACCACACAGCCAGTACTTGCCAGATATTCCTGCAGCTCCTTTAATGTTGCTGTAGTTCTCTTGGCAGCCTCCCTGACCAGTTTTATTCTCGTCTTTTCCTCAATTTTGCAGGGTCGTCCAGTTCTTGGTAATGTCACGGTTGTGCCATATTGTCTCCACTTGACTGTCTTTACTGTGTTCCATGGTATCTAATGCCTTGGAAATTCTTTTGTACCTCTTCTCCTGACTGATACGTTTTAACAATGAGATCCCTCTGATGCTTTGGAAGCTTTCTGTGGACCATGGCTTTTGCTGTAGGATGCGACTAAGAAAATGTCAGGAAAGACCTACTAGAACAGCTGAACTTTATTTGGGGTTAATCAGAGGCACTTTAACTGATGGCAGATGTGTGCTGATACCTATTTAACATGAGTTTGAATGTGATTGCTTAATTCTGAACACAGCTACATCCCCAGTTATAAGAGTGTGCACACTTACGCAACCACATTATTTAATTTTTTTTAGTTTGTAAACCCCCCCCCCCCCCCCCCAAGATTTCAGTTTTGTTTTTCAATTGAGTTGTACAGTTTTTAGGTCACATTAAAGGTGGAAAAAGTTCTGAAATGATTTTGTCTTTGTCTCATTTTTCTACATCACAGAAACCTGACATTTTAACAGGGGTGTGTAGACTTTTTGTATCCACTGCATATACTCCTTTTTTTTTTTTTTTTTTTTAACTGTGGTGGTGAAATCACCTATTACAGCGCTGGAGTCACGAATTTACATATCGTGAGAGCAAACCCTGTTGCTGTCAAAGATAATCCGTGCTGCAGCTGAATGGCGTACCTGCAAAGCAAATAATGGTTAACAATAAAACCCAGTAACATTACAGTATAACAGTAGGACATACCTGCAAAGCAAACACAATAAAACACCCTAACAAACCATTGCAGTATAGCATACATACAGTAAAACAGAGCAGAACAATAGAGAGAACAATAAAACAACAACTTTACACTTTTGTTATAACTTTGAATGTTCTAGCTTAGGGGCTCTGAAAATGCGATGGCCATCTAACATCTTTCGAGACCGTGTGTGAAAGTGTGCTCTAGGACTGTGCCGTGCTGTACCCTATTCTAATACTCCTAGTGTGTGGTAGCGATGGAAACAGTCCCCGATGCAGAGACCAGGCTGGTCAGGACAGGAGGGACAATTATAGCGGATCTCACGCCTATAACCACGGTTGCTACAGACATGGCATCTTTTTTGGGGTGCTCGTTGGGTAGGGGTAAGTGGAAAGACCTCTGGAAAATGCCTCTCATGCAGCCGGCTCACTGCTTCTGGGTTGTGAATTTGGCCCACAGCAGCTGCTGGATACAGAAGGGCTGCGATGACCTCTTCCTAGAATTTTGGGAAGGATCCAGTTCGTCCAGATGCTTGCACATAAGCTTTTGAACAGAGCCAATTGTAATTTTTTTTTTTTTTATACCAGTACGTCGCCATCATCTGGTCGTTGAAGTCTACTCCCCCCCCCTCCCCCATTTTACGGTTGTAGTCGTGGACACAGAGGGGCTTCTCAACACCAGTTGCCATAGGAATTTGGACTGCTGTAGCTGGGTGAATGGAAGACCGAACGAAAATGTTCTGTTTTTCCTTCCATCTCACTGCAAGTAACTCATTGGACCTCAAGCAGGTTCTCTCCCCCAGACTAAGTTGGGCATTTACAAGCTGTTGAGGAAAGCCCCGACGATGAGATCGTACGGTGCCACATGCGCCAATTCCTGATTTGCTAAAGGTGTCTAAAAAGTGGCACGCTTGAATAAATTGTCAACGTATAAATGGTACCAGTTTACTGATAAGAATGACACCAAGTCCCAAACAATGTCGCTGCTCCCTATGTAGTCTGGGCAATTAAGGGGCTCCAAGCTGCTATCTTTTCCCTCGTAAACCAGAAAACTCCATGTATAGCCTGTTGCCCTGTCACAGAGGTTATACATCTTGACCCCATATCTGGCGCGCTTGCTGGGGAGATATTGTTTGAACACAAGATGGACAGAAAATTTAATCAGGGACTCATCAATGCAGACATCTTAATCGGGGATAACGAGGCTGCAAATTTTTTGTTAAAGTGGTTTACGAGGGACCAAATTCTATGGAGCCAATCATGTTCAGGGTCACCCCGAGAACGACCGAGTTCATTGTCATTGAAATGCATGAACCGCTACTACTAACACTGCTGCATACTAGTATCATGTGGTTGTTGCACCTCAGCAACAGAAGAACGGGGTCGGGTATGCCTGACCTTAGCAGGGACCCATTCTCCATAGCAGGGACCCATTCTCCATCGTCAGAGCTATCTGTTGGGATGCCGCTTGCTACAGGTTCAAATACTGAGCCTGAATCTGACAGTGAGGACTCCCTGCTCTCATCTGTCATGCTCAGCATTCTGTAGGCCTCTTCACTAGTGTACCTTTCATTTGATATTTTGGCCAATAAATTTATAGGTAACTAGTGCGACTCACAGGTAAAAGAGCACCTGGTTGTCAGAGTAACTGTGTGTACCGCTACAAAAAAATTAACTGTTAGTGCTAGCAGGGATCATGCCTGACTCTGCTAACGCTGCAGTTTTGTGTGCTGTGTTTTGTAAGTGACGGTGATCTATTGATACTAAACTTGGGTGGGCTAGGCGGAGGGGCTAAACGCAGGTGCTGGCAGGTGTCTTGGCTGAACTTGCTAACGCTGCAAATTTTTGTGAATACTATACTACTGGGGACGCTAGTATAGATCTGATCAGATCAAAGATATTGATCCCTCCAGACACTATTCTAGTAAGGGAGGTGTGTGTGTGTGTTTGTTGGTGCTACTGGCAATCAAAGGGTTAAAATCTGTCGCTGTCTGGGATTGTCGCTAACTAACGCTAACACCTAAACTGACGTTGACACCAACTAGCGTCACACGTGACACTAATACAGTAATCAGAAAAAAAATAATCTGTATACTATGCTAATGCTACTGTGACAGGGAGTGAAAGTGTTTACTGGGGGGTGATAAAGGGGTTAAACCTTTATTAGGGGATATATGGGGGTTACCCTAAACCTACCTGGGCCTACCACTAACTACCCTAACGCTGTTTAGTTTAACAAGTGACACCAATGCAGTGAGCAATAAAAAATATGAAAACTGCACTTGGTGACACTGACAGGGAGTGAAAGGGTTAGCTGGGGGCGATCAGGGGGTGAAAATATGTGCCTACGTGTACTGGTGTTGGTGTACTCACGGTAAGATGCTTCTCTCCCGCACGCTGGAACCAAAAGGGCTGCAGGAGGGGAGATTGCATCACTTCCTCTACCTGTGTTTACATTACACAGGCAGAGGAAGTTTGTCCATTGGTCAGAACTGATCAGCAGGTCCAGGCCATAAATCATTGGCCTGGACCTGTTGAGTGATCTGTTATGAATCGGATCGCTGCGGTGAAGGCGGGGCGCGAGTCACGTACCCGTACATGACTTTATGCAGCTGGGCCACCCTGCTGCTGTATATGTATGTGGGGCGGTCTGGAACTGGTTAACGAAGGTCTATCACATTGCTTTGGGATCAGATAAGAATAGAAAACTCCCACAGTCTTGTCCTCCAGACAATCAAAAACAAAAAATTCAATAGCAATACAGAATAGTGCACATTCCCCCATAATTGAGAAGTGGGGGCTTCTCAGCAGCCCCCCTCACAAACACAATCCCAGTTGAGTCACAGCTATACAAAAAGTTAAAACTTTCAAAACAATATGCGTAGTTCCCCTCTGACTCTTATCTAAGAATTTAACATCCACTGTGAAGGAGAGTGATTATCACCATCCAACTGCGTTTTAGGACTCCAATTGTATGTAGCTTTACAGGAAGGGCTGGAGTTTTCCCAGGTGACCAGCTTCTCGCTTTGGAGGGGCAAGAAAACACCCCTATTTCAGACTGGACTGTGTTTATCAACCTCACATGGGTAGGTCTGTATTTTGCTTTGGCAGAGATTGAGACGGATAGTCCAGTAGTTTTTCTAATTAGGGTTCATGCACACCAGAAAGCTTTAAAAATGCTGGACCAAAAAAACGCTAATGTTTTAGTGGTTTTTTTTTTTTTTTGCAGGCGTTTAGCCTAGTGTGTAGCTATGTTTAGTAAACTGCAGCATTAAGGAGTGGGGCAGCTGGTGTCCTTAACAACCAGTGGGTGGTTCAGGAGTGGGCCAGAAAGCCATCCCTTTTGGGTTTGGTATGGATTTTAAGGGGAACCCCACACCAAAATTAAAAAAAAAAAAAAAATGGTGTGCCCCCCCCCCCCCAAATCCATACCAGACCCATGTCTGCTATGGATTTTAAGGGGAACCCCCATGCCATTTTTTTTTTTGTTTAATGGCATGGCCCCCCCCCCCCAAATCCATACTAGACCCTTATCCAAGCATACAGCCTGGCGGTACAAGCGAGTGCCCCCCCATACCCCCCCCAGGGTTAGAGTTGCAATCTCCAGTAAATAGTGTCAGTCAGTATACAGGCATATTTACAGTAAAAGCTTAGCTAGGCTTATAGTGTATGGATAGAGTAATGGGTAATACCCATCTTAAATCATTGTCCCTGGAACAAGTGCCTACTTTGGAAGATTTCCCATTAACTCTTGTTTCGGGGTCAACTCAAACATTTTGGATTTCCTTTTTTACTTTCTTACACCAGTCACCAGGGGTGAATCTCCCCAATGGGGGCACAGACAGCAATAAAAAAACCTAAGCTCTCTATCTGAAAGAAAAAAAGGGTTTTTCTTAAAAATACACTTTAGGCAAAGTTGCATACTCCCTTTTCACCTGTGTGAGGTTAACTTTTTCTAGCCAAAGTGTTATATGGGCATAAAGTTGTGTTAATTCACTCTGCCAGGACCTGCGGTTTAACCATTTCAGATTTTACCCCCTTCCTGTCCAGAGCACTTTTTGCGATTCGGCGCTGCGTCATTTTAACTGACAATTGCGCGGTCGTGCGACGTTGCACCCAAACAAAATTGACGTCTTTTTTTTTCCCCCCACAAATAGATCTTTCTTTTGGTGGTATTTGATCACCTCTGCGTTTTTTGTTTTTTTTGTTTTTTTTTGTTTTTTTTTTGTGCTATAAACATAAAAAGAGCCACAATTTTGAAAAAAAGCAGTATTTTTTACTTTTTACTATAATAAATATCCCCCCCCCCCAAAAAAGCTAATTTTTTTCCTCAGTTTAGGCCAATATGTATTCTTCTACATATTTTTGGTACAAAAAAAATCGCAATAAGCATATATTGATTGGTTTGCGCAAGTTATAGCATCTACAAAATAGGGGATAGTTTTATGGCAT